>JACEFZ010000740.1:165000-172287 GCA_014155875.1 Cepaea nemoralis
TCTTACCTATCACCAATCAATCTACATATCCTGGAAGTAAGCTCCTCCCATATTCTGTCATGCTCCGGCAACAAAGTTTTCTGTATACAAACAGAGAAACCTTCGTGGAAGCTTTGAGTTGATCACTGACACGAACCTTCAGTTTAATTCCGCGTGGATAGGAGGATTTGTTCCATGCTGGATAAATGTTATCCATTATAAATCTTTGGCACTTACTCGCGGCCCCATGGGACACCCAGGCCATGCAAAACTGAATGCCATAATAAGTAATCAAAGCAGCGAGTTATATCAAACGGCCATAGAAAGTTAACTGAAAAAGTAAGAAAATACTGGTAACTTCAGGAATATCCAGTTCACATTTCTTTAGCAAAATATACGTATTCATGAATGGTTGGTTATTTGGCTCTGAATTCCCCCGGAAAACTGTCATTTTTTACTCTTAAGCTCTATGCACTGCCGTTGATGTTGTCTGAAGTCTGAAAAGACCTGAGTCTATAGGAGTGAGGTTGGTATCGCGCCCATAGACTCTGTGTTGCAGAGGTCTGCATCCCTTCTCCGAGCCCTGCAACAAGCAGAGTGTGCAAGACGGGTACCTGAAGTTGAAAACTGCGAAGAAACATATTAGTATTATTAGGATGTATCAATCAAGTGCCGCCTCCGCAATCCGAATATAATTAGGAACAGTACGGATAATATTTCCCCTTAATAATAGTAATAATAATAATAATAATAATAACAATAAAACCCTAGTGTGTCAAGCAGTCTCCTTTTAGTTGAACAGTAGATTCCCCATAGCTAATAACAATTGCCACATCATTACCGGATCATGTAATATTGATTTTTGCATTTTCCGCCATGCCTTTTTAATGCATATCTGTTATAATATAATGGTTGTTTTTCTCAGTTAGCCTCGAATGATGCGTGGATGAAATAATGTATGAAAGAGGGTGATAGAAGGGTAGAATGTTAGACGGGTCTATGTCCCCAATTCTTAACCCTTTGAAAATGAAGTTTGTTCGTTCGTTCGATCGTTCGTTCTGTCTCTCGCCCTGATTGTACGCTATGTCAGATTGTGTTCGTCGATCTCATAATTTTATCTTTCCACTTGTATCATTGCCTACCTCTTGCTAGCTTGCCTTTAACCTTACCCTCCAGGGTAAAAAGGTTTAATGGTTGGACAGGATATTGAAAAGAAAATATAAATTAAATATCAGTTTTAGGTTCTAATATAAACAATCTACGCTGAGAGGTTTAATGTGTTTAAACTTTCTCTTCTGACAGTTGCGCGTTCGACACGCCCGTCAGTCCGTTGGACTTAACTTCTTATTCGGAAAGCAATGAGGAAAAATTGGAGCTGGTGGAAAACTTCGAATATTTTGGATTACCAACAATGGTGACGCAATGAAAGAAGTTAAAATACTAATATCTATTACTCTTCAAAGACTAAAACAACGGAATAAATTGTGCAGTGTGGGACAGATAGATCTACACAAATTAGATTTTTAAGAGCATGCATCTTTCCTATTGCAACATACGCCTGTGAGACTTGGACACTTACTAAACAAGCTGAACAGCGCATACATGCCTTTGAACATAAATGTTACAGACGAGTTCTTAGAATATCTTGGGTAAATAAAAGAACAAATGCATCCATACTTCAATAGCTAAATACTGAAGAAGGTTGGCTAGTAAAGACGATGAAACACAAAAAATTAAAATATTTTGGTCACATGAAACGTCACGAAAGTTTGGAGAGAATAATAATGGGGGGTATATGCCTGGGAAGAGAGGAAGAGGAAGGTCAAAGAGAAGATGGGTGCAGGATGTGGCGGATGCTCTTCAGATGGGTGTATCGGACGATGGACATCTTGGTTATGATCGAGAGGTTTTCCGGAAGGTTGTTATGTGAGCTAGGTTCTTCAAAGGACATGCTACTGAATGAATGAATAGTAGTAGTAGTAGTAGTAGCAGCAGCGGCGGCGGCGAGGGTAGCAGCAGCAGCAGCGGTGTATGTGGGCCTACTAGTAGAGTGTATGTGGGCCCACTAGTAGAGTGTATGTGGGCCCACTAGTAGAGTGTATGTGGGCCCACTAGTAGAGTGTATGTGGGCCCACTAGTAGAGTGTATGTGGGCCCACTAGTAGAGTGTATGTGGGCCCACTAGTAGAGTGTATGTGGGCCCACTAGTAGAGTGTATGTGGGCCTACTAGTAGAGTGTATGTGGGCCTACTAGTAGAGTGTATGTGGGCCTACTAGTAGAGTGTATGTGGGCCTACTAGTAGAGAGTATGTGGGCCTACTAGTAGAGTGTATGTGGGCCTACTAGTAGAGTGTATGTGGGCCTACTAGTAGAGTGTATGTGGGCCTACTAGTAGAGTGTATGTGGGCCTACTAGTAGAGTGTATGTGGGCCTACTAGTAGAGTGTATGTGGGCCTACTAGTAGAGTGTATGTGGGCCTACTAGTAGAGTGTATGTGGGCCTACTAGTAGAGTGTATGTGGGCCTACTAGTAGAGTGTATGTGGGCCTACCAGTGGTATTATGAGGGCCTACCAGTGGTATTATGAGGGCCTACTAGTGGTGTGTATGTGGGCCTACTAGTAGAGTGTATGTGGGCCTACTAGTAGAGTGTATGTGGGCCTACCAGTGGTGTGTATGTGAGCCTACTAATTGTGTATATGGGCCTGATAGCCTGATGTTACTTAAGAACGCAACCATCCCTGACCTGCAAAATGAACATGTTTGTTTTTATTTATTACTTTCAATCATCGTGTTTGAAAATAAAATATTCCATTCTATATGTTGTTACAGTTTTGCCTACATATGTATTACAAGCAGTGTGGATGTGAACCTACTAATGGTGTTTATTTGGGCCTACTAGTAGAGTGTATGTGGACCTATTAGTGGTGTAGATGTGGACCTACTAGTGGTGTGTATGTGTGTATACTAGTAGAGTGTATGTGGACCTATTAGTGATGTATATGTGGACCTCTTTGTGATGTGAATGTGGACCTACTAGTGGTGTGTATGTGGGCCTACTAGTGGTGTGTATGTGGGCCTACTAGTGGTGTGTATGTGGGCTTACTAGTGGTGTGTACGTGGGCTTACTAGTGGTGTGAATGTGGGCCTACTAGTAGTGTGAATGTGGGTCTACTGGTGGTGTGTATGTGGACCTAATAGTGGTGTGGACCTACTATTTGAGTGTATGTGGAACCAACAGTGATGTGTATGTGGACCTACTAGTGGTGTTTATGTGGGCCTACTAAAAAAATTGTTTGCATTTTCTTTACAGGACATCGCTGTCAACAGCAGCATCTTTCAGCTGTCTGGTGATTTCTTGGCAAGATTACGCTCAGTAGTTTGCCAATGCTTTCTGAGCGGCCGGCTCAGTTATTCCGCAAGTCACCAGCGGGGGTAACCGCTTCCAGCTCTCGCCCGCTACGAGACTCTGTGTGATAAACGGGATTACGGAGAAAGTGTTGTAACCCCTCGGCCAGAGAGACTGGCAATGGGAAACTACTGAACATAAAATTGCCTAGAAAATCAACCTCATCATCATCAAGTGCCCTGCCAACTGGCGTAGGCGCTCATGCTCTCCACAGATCTCGGTTCTTCGTGTTCTAAAGCAACTCTGCTGATGATATTCCTCCATTCCACTGTCGCAATTAATCCAGCATAATTTCTCCTGGTCGGCCTCTGGCTCTCTTCCCCTCGATCTTTCCAGTTGTCAAGATGTTTTCCGATACCTCCCTTCCCATCACATGACCAAAAAAGCCGTTATTCTCTTTCTTATTGTTGTATATAAGGTTCCAGTTTCATTAGGTAAAGGAATACAACAATAAATGTTTCGTATTTCTTCCATCAGTCCCACAGATCTGTTACATTAATACAATATAACCTTGTGCTTGTAACGAATACCATGGACAGAGAAACCAATGACCAAGTCCTACAAGAAACATGAAAACTGTAAACTTATTATATAAATTAGACATAGACAGTTACAATATTTTTGACACATTATGAGAAGAAATAAATTGGAGTACTTGTTGCAACTGGTAAGAATGGGGGGCAAAGATCATAGGGAAGACAAAGAAGTAAATACCTGGATGGCTTGGCCACATGGTATGGTCGAAACAAGAACACAAGAGCTCATCCATGATTCTGGTGATCGTGTGAGACAAGATGGTGAAACATGACCGCCCATGCTTATCGGCCAGCACATGATGATGATGATGACGGATTGCTTGTAACCATTTCTCCTGCTCCAGAGAATCACTATTAAAATTCTAAACAAAAAGTGAGGTCAACGGGCAAGAGTATCAACATTCCTATCTAGCTCAGTCTCTTTCTGCAGAGCAGCTAACCATTGCCGAAAGCGTAGCACAGTGCACAAACTCCGTAGCTCCAGTCTTTAAAAAACGGGTTTAAAAGGCAAGAGAATCAACTTCATTGCACCAGGTTTCATCCCATATGGCTTGATTTCTGACCTCTGGGACACCCTTGGACAAGGTGGAGTATCAGTTTAGTCCCCGATCAGGGTAACTTTAAACCATGAGAGCAGGTACTGGGTGAAGCTGAAGAGTAGTCAACAGATAGCTGTTGGTTGAGGTCTCAAAATGCATGATAGCAGGCAGAGGACCTCTTTATGTAGACAATGGTTACAGGCATCGACCAGTATGGTCACTGCTAAGAAGGAAAGTAATGGCAGACTATCTTCTTTACAGATGTCTAGACCCAGAATATCATGATTTTTCAGCTCACAGAATATCAGGTAATCGCTATGGCAATGGTAACCTTTTGCAAGATGGAAAACATACTGACTAAAAATTGTGGTGAGAAAAAGAGTGTTGAAGTGCTTTAGAGAACATGTATTATTTTATGCAGCAAAACATGGACAATAAGCAGACAATCTGAGACACACATCTGATGGTAGTGGGAATGTGGGAAAATGGAAAGAATATGGACAGACAGAAACGCCAATAAGTAAGTCCAGCAAGAAGCATATTAACCCTACCAGACCTGAGGCCCTGAACCTAACTGTCCCTATTACACGGGCTCCTGAGCATTAAATAGAAAAAAACCAACATGATATAGAAAAATGTTAGTTACATGCAAACAAGTGGTTAGAATAAGATGTAACTTGGAGACATTGTAGAAAATAGGTGTACATTTCATCTAGCGACAATATTCCACCTTTGTGTGCCAATCCAGTCTGAATAAACCAAAGTATGGATCACCTATTGGACTGTGAAAAGCCTAGACCTACTTCGCTTACTTATTGAAGTGCTTGGTTCATCAGCCGCTCGTTTCATTGTGAATTTTCAGAATTTTTTTCGCGTTAAACCACACAAAGTCAATTCAAACCTATGGGGGCAGACATTTGCAATGGCTAACCATGAGGTTTGACCACGATTGGTTGGTTATTTTTAGTTTGTGATGCATTTTTTTCACGTACTAGGCAAAATACCGAAAATTAGGTACAGCGGTATAGCGGCAGACTAGGAAATTACCGAAAAATTGGTACAGCCGTCTGGTAGGGTTAAAACCGCAAACTGATTAGAGAAACTAGTTGGAGACAGTTAAGATTTTCTGGGCAGGTTATGAGGAGAAATAAACTAGACAACTAAGAGACAACTGGCAAGATTAATGGATAAAACCAAGGGAAAGGTAGCGATAAATATCTGGCCATGGCAGTTAGGACAATACAGAGCTGATCCAAGATGGCAAACCATGACCACCCATGCTTAATGGTGAAGTATATTTTCCTTGCAGTCAGACCCAGTGTTAAACCCTAGATATCGGTGAAGTATACTTTCCTTGCAGTCAGGCCCAGTGTTAAACCCTTGATATTGGTGAAGTATATTTTCCTTGCAGTCAGACCCAGTGTTAAACCCTAGATATCGGTGAAGTATATTTTTCTTGCAGTCAGGCCGTGTTAAACCCTTGATATCGGTGAAGTATATTTTCCTTGCAGTCAGGCCGTGTTAAACCCTAGATATCGGTGAAGTATATTTTGCTTGCAGTCAGACTCAGTGTTACACCCTAGATGTGCTCTAGAATCCGGGGTAGCTTGAATCACATGTGAAAATGGGGGTATGTGAAAGATGGACAGATAGAAAAACCAATTAGAGAAATTAGACATAGACTAAGCATTTTTTGGGCATGTTATGAGAAGAAATATATTGGAGAACTTTGGGACAACTGGCAAGAACGAGGGGAAGACATAGAAGTAAATACCAGGATGGTTTTCCACATGGCATGGTCGAGACAAAAACACTTAGCTGATCCACAACTCTGGTGATCGAGTGAAACAGCTAATCATGACTGTCCACGCTTATAGGCATGGCACATGATGGATGGATGGAAAGATTTCAGCAATATACATGGGTTCACAAGATGCAGTGCTTTGCATGTGTTGTCTAGATGAAAGAAGATAATGAAACAGACTCCCTTTAGCTTTCTACACCTCAAACTATCTATTTTCTAAATTTTGGCTAGATGAATAATATTTCTTAGAAAATTGTTTATGGTTAGTTAGATCCATGCCAATCCTCCTTATATGTCTCTTATAACACATGCCATTTGTAATCACTGGCTTTCGTTAACATAAAAGGCTAGAAGACTGAAAATATTACATTTATAAGAAAGAACACTAAACTTTTGTCAAACAAGAAAACAGTTAAATTCAAGATGATTTTATTTAAGATTTGTCTCTTTCTGCCGCTTGTTGTGCATTCATTAACAGTGGTGTCCATAAACTGGTGTCTACATTTCAACAGTACAGGCCATTGTGACATGTCTCCAGGTCACGACCATGAAATCTTGCACATCTCATTAAACAGATAGCAAGACTGGAAAAAAACCACCTCCATTTGTTTAGTTGGGGTCACTTTCACTGTATAGCCTCTATGCCCAGTTTCACTTAATCAAAACATATTTTTCTAATTATCTTATGCTCTCACTCGTATGTCATTCCAACATCTTTCACCATTTACTCCTCTTTCCTTGCTATGTGCCCATCCCACTCAGTTCTTCCTAGTAAAGATTGACCTTCCCCAACACATATTTCCATTGATCTATTACATCACATTACTGGTCTGTTGATCTTTAGAGCTCATGACACCTGAGTTGAGATTGTGTATCATAAAGATACACAGGGAGAAAGAACAGGGAGTCTCTGTGGCGAAGTGGTCAAGCCGTTTGACTCGTGCTCCGAAGGTTGTGGGTTCGATTCTGGGCCGCGTCCTTCGGTTTACGAGTTAAATGTTTCGGAGACTCCTGTGGGTCGTC
>JACEFZ010000741.1:5000-10000 GCA_014155875.1 Cepaea nemoralis
TACTACTACTACTACTACTACTACTACTACTACTACTACTACTACTACTACTACTACTACTACTACTACTACTACTACTACTACTACTACTACTACTACTACTACTACTACTACTACTAATTTAACAACAACATCTACTACTACTACTACTACTACTACTACTACTACTACTACTACTACTACTACTACTACTACTACTACTACTACTACTACTACTACTACTACTACTACTACGGCCACAACCACCACAACTACTACTACTACTACTACTACTACTATTACTACTACTACTACTACTACTACTACTACTACTACTACTACTGCTACTACTACTACTACTGCTACTACTAATGCTGCTGCTGCTACTACTACTACTACTACTACTACTGCTGCTGCTGCTGCTGCTGCTGCTGCTGCTGCTACTACTACTACTACTACTACTACTACTACAGCCATATGACCACTACTACTATTAACATTCACATTCAGTAGTTGACATCCATTAAGTCGTGGAAATTAAATAAAGTTGAAAGATTCCGACTAAAGAAAGAATAGTGAATGGCAGAATGATTTGCCAGCATTAGACCAACGTTTGATGGATGAAAACAATCTTTTACATGTCAAAAAATTGTGGAAATCATAAAACAGTAGAGAGAATACAGTCAAAAATAAAAAAAGTCATTGCCATATTGAATTGTCTAAAAACTAGTCCACAATCAATTTAAAAAAATAATGAAACAACGCAGAAGATAGTTAATATTAACATCCTAATATTAAACATCCTCACTATAACGTAGACAAAAAAAGAATGACAACTACTAATTAATATAAGTAACTAGATAAATGAGTACAAAAATATGCGCAAAGAAGCAAAATAACATGGTTGTGTGAGCAGAATCAATATCACATGAGATAAACAAAAATGACCTGCAAGAGAAAACAGGCCTAGTTAGAAAGATGTGTCGGACGTAAGGACAAGAAAAGTGTATAAACAAGACGAGCAGCATATGCAAGGAATTTGCTTATAAAAGATACAATGACGCGACAAACAAATGCTAACCCGATCTCACTTCAAGAGATTTCGTAAGTAATATATTTAGGTAGCAATGTAGACAAAGGGGGGAAACATATAGAGGTATTAAAATACATATAAAAAATCTCGAAGAAAAAACAAAAACTCTCCAACATCAACCAGCACATATCAGGGTGTTACAAGATTTTAACCGATAACAATCTGTCAAGAGTAGACAACTTAGCAGCACAGGCATAACATGATTCTACAGCAGCTGTCTATACTTACGGCAGAGTTATGGATCCTGACAGGAGTACTGACGACGTCTGGTAGATGACTGTGAAGGTGACCCTTGTTAACGAGGTCTCCACTTATATACACTTTCCCTTTCCATACATCTACATGCCATCGCCTCAGGATACTGTTGATTTTGTTAAGATAATCCGTTAATCTTCAATTAGAAAATCCTGAGAAGGAAGGACACGACGAGCTCATTAAGACTTGATGGTTTTCTGTCAAAAATTATGAAGCCATCGACACATCATAACTGACATAATTATGAAGCCATCGACACATTATAACTGACATGTGGAAACCTCATCATCATCTTGTGCCATGTCAACAAGCATGAGTTTTCTGATTCACCATTTAACACTATCATGGTTCTTCTTCTTATAGTCCACGCATGTGGCGTTGATGTTTTTTCATAGCCTTCTGATCATTGTCCACGTTTTTCATAGTAGCGAAAAAACATCAGATTTACCTTCATGTCCTGTTAACGGGGCCATATCTCTATCGTCTTGGAATATTGATGTCCCATGTTTTTCCGCTGACTTTGAAAATTAGGTGGGTTGCAGTTGAATGAAAAGTGTTGGAAGTCATCACAGGTCTTGAGCACCAGACTTCAAGCGCACTACCTAAGAGGAAAATAAAGCAATGATTTCTGGAATACACAATTGTGTTTTCATCTGGTTAACCTTTCTCACCAACACTCGAACGGTAATGTCGTTAATAGCTCGTCGGCCGCTTTACTTCTTAGAACATTTAATGGTAATCATTGTAGACTGCCCCGACCAGAGAGCGCAGGTGATTTTTTTAAAATACGAATCTTCTCTTTAGATACTCTCAATACATGCTCCAGCTCTTAGTGAGAAAAGTAACTGTGCTTTGCACATGACGGACTTGAAAACTTCGCGACAACTGGCAAGATATAGTGGTAAACTTAGTGAAGACTGGCAAGATATAGTGGTAAACTTAGTGAAGACTGGCAAGATTTAGTGGTAAACTTAATGAAGACTGGCAAGATTTAGGACAAGAGGAAGACACAGAGATAGCTACCTGGATGGCTTGGCTACATCATATAATGAAGACAAGAACACAGATGTGGACAACGAGTCTGGTGATCGATGAATAAATGTAACAATGGTGATGATTTTCTTTCATATTAGCTGTTCATGGGAGTGGATGCTGTGGCTGTGGAAATAGAAGATCTGTTGTTGTCCCTGTCGCTGTCGGTGTCAAGGGAGCTAGAGTTATGTCGGTGAATGCCGTAATTTATGGACACAGCATATGTCTAGATCTGTCTGTATGTGTATGTCTATATATATATATATATAAGAGAATGTATGTCTGTCTGTCTGTCTGTCTGTATGTCCTTTATGTGTTCGCGAACGGTCCATCCGATTGAGATGAAATTTTCTACACGTCTTCTAATCATTCCCGTGCTGCCAACTGTCATAGTTTTTTTAGTGTACAAACATATTTTCTTATTATTATTTAATATTTAATTTACATTATAATGTATATATAGCGAGGGGACATAACTTCTAATAGAATTGCTATATATGTAAAATTGCTGCATATTTCTCAAATAGGTGGACCTTTTCGCTGCAGTTATCTACAGGCATATGCGTTATAATCCTCCTCCTCCTCCGCCTCCTATCCCCTCCTCCTCCTCATCCTATGCTCGTCCTCCCCCTCTTCCTCCTCCTCCTCCCTCTTCCTCCTCCCTCTTCTTCCTCCTCCTCCTCCCTCCTCCTACATCCTCCCCCTCCTCCCTCCTCCTCGCTCTCCTCCTCCCTCCTCCACCTCCTCCCCTCCTCCTAATAATCCCTCCTCCTACTATCTCTCCTCCTCCTCCCTCCTCCCCCTCCTCCTCCTCCTCCTCCTCCTCACCTCCTCCTTCTCCTCCCCCTCATATTTCCTCTGCAACTTATCTTTACTGTCATCGTTTTGCGAGAATAGATGCTCCGGCGATATTCTTTCCGACATACCGCTAATGACAATCACTGAAGTATTCATTTACCTCAGTAACCTAAAAAACACAACCTCATCTGGGTTAGATGGAATCAGCAACCGGATTCTCCGTTGTGCTGCGCCAGTGATCTGTATATCACTAACCTATGTATATAATAAGTGTCTCACCAAAGGCCACTTTCCATCAGCTCTCAAAATCGCTAAAGTGTACCCTCTTCTTAAATCTGGTTCATTGAACAATGATCTCCCGAACAATTACAGACCCATTTCCTTACTATCATCACTATCTAAGCCACTAGAAAAACACATCCATAAAGTAACATTACAGTATTTAGTTCGCAACAAGCTTATTGTTGACAACCAATCAGGATTTCAACCAAAATATTCTTGCCATACGGCCCTAACAAACATGGTAGAAAATTGGCACCAGAATATAAACAACAACAGTCTATGTGGAACTGTGTTTATTGATTTCAAGAAAGCATTTGATATGATAGACCATGTTATTTTAATTAAAATACTTGAGACAATGAAAATTGGCCCTAATGTAACCACTCTAATATCATCTTTTCTATCAAACAGAAAGCAAGTAGTATCACATAATAAATGTCTGTCTCATACCACTACCTTCAATATTGAAGTACCGCAAGGCTCTATTCTTGGTCCTCTATTGTTTGCCATATATATTAACGATCTACCTTTGCATCTTTCGTCGTCCTGCGGTCTATTTGCAGACGACTGTACAGTGTACACAAATTCTGAAAACTGTATTTTATTGGAGTCGTCTTTACAACAAGAATTAAATAATGTAGTTAGGTGGAGCTATTCAAACCGTATGCAAATTAACATCACTAAAACAAAATCAATGTTACTAACAACCAGACAAAGACTTCAAATTCTAAGCTCACACACATCACTTCAACTTCACATCGATAACATGCCAGTAGAAAGTGTAATTGAGCACAAAATATTAGGCATAAACATTGATAGACACCTAACCTTTAATTCCCACGTTCAAGCGCTTATTAAACAAACAGCGAAAAAATTCTACCAACTCGCCAATATTAAAAACTTCCTTGATGAGGACACACGGAAACTATTCTATACTTCTCATATACAGACACACTTTGACTACTGCTCTACAATCTGGGACGGTTGTTCTAATTCAAACACCAAGCGACTTTACTCACTCCAGAAACGGGCCACGAGTCTAATTTATAACAAACATTTATCTGACAATCCTAGCCTGAATAAACGCCTTCAGTTACTACCACTCCGCAAACGCCTGCTTTTCAATAAAGCTAAACTAATTCACAAAATCCTGCATCGGAATGCCCCAAATTACCTTTGGCCATTGTTTAAATATAATGCTAGACACAGTAAACGTTTAAATATATTACACATTCCGAAGCCTATGATTGACTTATACAAAACAAGCTTAACGTACTCTGCAGCTCAGCTGTGGAACAATCTTTCACAACAAATCAAAGACATCACCAATCCCTATTCATATAATCGCAAATTACTCGAACACTATCTCAGTACGGATTATCTTCCCCCTTAATAATAAAGATAATAATAATAATAACAAAACCCTAGTATAACAGCCAGTCTCCTTTTGGTAGGCCAGTATATTCCACATGGCTAATAACAAGTGTCAGACCATTATCTAATTTTACTGTGTCGTGTAGTTTTGATGTTCGCATTTTGCCCATGCCTTTATAATGCATAT
>JACEFZ010000741.1:15000-117500 GCA_014155875.1 Cepaea nemoralis
TATCACATTACAGATATATGGCTGGAAAATGCTCCGGGCAAAGACAAGTGTTCTTTCCTGTCTTCATATAGACACCGTGTTTAAATTAGATGATCATATCTACAGTGTTATGCTGTCTTATGTCCCCATATAGACACTGTGTTTAAATTAGATGATGATATATAAAGTGTCATGCTGTCTTATGTCCCCATATAGACACCGTGTTTAAATTAGATGATCATATCTACAGTGTTATGCTGTCTTATGTCCCTATATAGACACTGTGTTTAAATTAGATGATGATATATAAAGTGTCATACTGTCCTATGTCCCCATATAGACGCTGTGTTTAAATTAGATGATCATATCTACAGTGTTATGCTGTCCTATGTCCTCATATAGACACTGTGTTTAAATTAGATGATGATATATAAAGTGTCATACTGTCCTATGTCCCCATATAGACGCTGTGTTTAAATTAGATAATCATATCTACAGTGTTATGCTGTCCGACGTCCTCATATACGCACTGTGTTTAAATTAGATGATCATATATAAAGTGCCATGCTGTCCTATGTCCTTATATAGATAATGTGCGTAAATAAGATGATCACATCTAAAGTCCCTTGCTGTCCTATGTCCTCATATAGATACTATGTTTAAATTAGATGATCATATCTAAAGTGCTATCTTGTCCTATCTCCTCGTACAGACACTGTGGTTAAATTAGATGATCATATTTAAAGTGCCAAGCTGTCATTTGTGCTTGTATAGACACTGTTTTTTAAAGTAGATGATTATATTTAAAGTGCCATGCTGTCCTATGTCCCCCGAAAATAAGACCGGGTCTTATATTAATTTTAGCTTTACAAATGCACTGGGGCTTATTTTCAGGTTATGTCTTTTATATGTTTTGTTCAAACACAACAATCTAGTTGTATTCATGTATACAATTCTACATTTATTCAAATACAGTCACGCCATCGTCTTCTGGAACATCGTCATAACTCTCCAAATACCGAATTCTGGCCTGGATTTCTTGCGACTCCATTTGCTGTAGGACTATTGGTCCCAGTCTCTTATGTCCAGCAATAAAGCTTCCCTTAAATGAGCATTTCTTGTCCATGTAGGCTGCTCGTAGTGCATTGGCAACTTTATTTCACACAAGTGGCGTATTGAATTATGAATCACATCCGTTGATTATTATGTGCGCACCAGCGGCGTCTGTGCTCCAACTGACCATTCGGTAAAAAGTCTCTCATTCGAGCTGACGATCGTAACTACGGCTAATTTTACGGGTAGATCTTATTTTAAAAGAGTCCTAAAATATTGTGCGAAGACTTATTCTAGGGGCAGGTCTTACATTAAAAGAGTCCTGAAATATCGTGCTGGGCTTATTATAGGGGTAGGTCTTATTTTCTGGGAAATAAAGTAGACACTTTGTTTAAATTAGATGATCATATTTAAAATGCCATGCTGTCCTGTGTCCCCATATACTCTTAGATACTGTGTTTAAATAAGATGATCATACATACAGTGCCTTGCTGTCTATGCAGTTTTAATGAAACGAGATCAAGAATTATAGCGACTTTTGGACAACTCTCTGCACCTATTAAGGCTGTCTATTACCGTTTCACACAAATAATGTCTAACGCTAAATAGTAATCACAGAAAAGTATCAGAAACTATATTTCACCTTTCATTGTGACTGCATCGGTGAACACCGGGCTTTATATGATACGTATAATGTTGCAGTGACAGAGCTGCGCTAACCAATTATATATTCATGTTAACCACGTGATATTTATATATTGAAACTTTATATTCTTAATAATCTTTTATTCCCAGGCTATTAAAATAACGCCAGCCAGTTTCGGGAAATCTGATACGATCTCGGTGCCAGTCGAATGATATTAAATAAATATGTTATAAAACACTATCAACCTGGTATTGTTTTACATAAGAACATCCCTGATGACTGCTCAAGCGTAGCTAAGGAATGGACAATTTTCAAGGCTGCCATGCTCGACACATTGGAAAATAAATGTGGAACAAAGAAAGTAGGGCAAGACAAAAGATTAATAACAGCTTGGTGGAACAACGAAGTTAAAGATAGCATATTCAAAAAGAAGGTAGCATTCAAAAAATTGATCACAACCAAATCTTAACAAGACTATGTTACTTATAGAATTGCACGACGAAATGCCAAACGAACAATTAGAACATCTAAAGATGAATCCTGGAGAATCAACGGTGAACAAATGACGACCCATAGCAAAGACTATCTAAGAGAATTTTATAAACGTATCAATGCAATGAGAAACAGAGATGCATGCTACAACCCAACCACCATCATAAACAGCAAAAGAGGTATCAATCAATCATGTGCCATGCCGGAAAGCGTGAGCGGTCATGACTCGCCATTTCACTCGATCACCGGAGTCGTGAATCTGCTCAGTGTTCCTGTCTCGTCCATGCTATGTGGCCAAGCCATCCAGGTATTTTCCTCTAGGTCTTCCTCGTGGTCTGTTCCCCTCGATCTTGCCAGTTGTCAATAAGTTCTCAAGTCCATTTCTTCTCATAACATGTCCAAACAATTTTGACTGTCTTCGTCTAATTTCTCTAATCAGTCTACGATTTTCATTTGTCTCCTGTAGTACTTGGTCATTGGTTTTTCTATCTGTCCATGGTATTCTTTGCATTTTCCTCAGAAACCATATTTCTGCAGCCATCAGATGTTTTTCAGCTTGACTGCACATTGTCCAAGTTTCACATCCATACAAAAGAGCAGGCTCTATGTATCCCCTCAACACATTTTTTCTCGTTTCAATTGACATCTTTTTATTGGTCAGAATGTCTTTCATCTTGCTAAAGGCTACTTTTGCCATGGCGATTCTTGTTCTAATCTCTTCAAGGCATCTCCCATCAGATGTTATGACTGTTCCGAGATAATTGTATCGATTCACTTGTTGCAGAATATTCCCATTTACTTGTATATTACATTGTGGTACTTCGTTCTTCCTAGTGACGACCATAACCTGTGTCTTCTTACAATTTAATTCCAACCCCAGCTGCTCACTGTGTACAACAACCGCGTCTACTAATTTTTGCAGATCCTGTGCATGGTCTGTAATCAATACTGTATCATCTGCATATCTAATGTTATTGATGTTTCTTCCACCAATGCTGATTCCATTTATATCTTCTACATTTCTGAAAATATTTTCACTATATAGGGAAAAAAGATCTGGAGACATTACACATCCCTGCCTAACACCTCTCTTAATAGGTTGATATTGTCCCACTTCATTATCAATCCTTATGGCAGCCTGTTGTTTCCAATATATGTTTTTTATAAGTCTAATGTCTTTCCCATCAATTTGTAGATCTGCAAGCATTTCCACCATGTTGACATGTCTAACTCTATACTGGCAACGCCGATCGCATTCTGGTATGAACCTAAGGCCTATCCACGTCAATATGGAAGCACTATACTCGAGTTTCGCCCTCATTTGAGCTCGTCAGTAGTGCATATCCCTGACCGGATCCGGAAACAGTCCCGGATCACGCGTGTGAACTACTGACGAGCTGAAATGAGGGCGAAACTCGAGTATAGTGCTTCCATATTGACGTGGATAGGCCTTAGGTTCATACCAGAATGCGATCGGCGTTGCTAGTAGTGGGTTGTACTCAATATTTAAATTTCAAATCCCGAAACAACCACATAATCAATGTCTAACTCTATCAAAAGCCTTTGTGTAGTCAATAAAGCAACGATGTATATCCTTATTTACTTCTATAGCACGTTCAATAACTGTTCGCAGCATATACACAGCATTTACTGTACCCTTTCCTTCTACAAACCCACATTGTTCTTCCCCTATTTCAGGTTGTATTTTCTTCCTCACTCTTTGCATGATAAGTCGTAACAAAATCTTTGTGATGTGACTCATTATACTAATTGTTCTATGTTGATCACATTCCAAGGTTCCTAATTTCTTTGGGATTGCAATAAATACAGAATTACATAATAAAAAGAGGTATACCAATATTTAATCCACACCAAAGACTAGCAAGGTGAGCAGAATACTTTCAAGAACTACTTAACCCCACACATAACATAGAAAATCTCACTTTTGTGCCTAAAAGTCATGGACAACAAGAACCAAATTTCATACCTGCAGAAGTCAAAACAGTTATACAGAAAAGTCCTAAAAACAAATCGCCGGGTCCAGATGGAATAACCACAGAAGCTATTCAGACCTGTGGGAATACAGGAGTTAAATGACTAACAAGACTTTTCAATATAGCATGGGAAGAAAGAAAAGTCTTAGAGGATTGGCAACAGGCAATAATAGTACCAATATGGAAAAATAAAGGCAATATGAGAGAGTGTGAAACATACAGAGGTATATCACTCCTGAGCCATATAGGGAAAATGTATGCAAAACTATTGGAACAAAGAGCTAGACCAATAGTTGAACAACAGTTAAGCAAAGTACAATTGGGTTTTCGAAAAGGTAAAAGTTGCATTGATGCACTATTTACACTTAGACAAATATGTGAAAAAACTATCGAATATAGTGACCAGCAGAATATTGTGTTTGTAGATCAGGAAAAAGCTTTCGATAGAGTAGACAGATACGAATTATGGACCATCCTTGAAGACTACGGGATACAAGGACAATTGCTAGAAAACATCATAGCCATGTACCACACGAGCCGAAGTGCAGTGAGAACACAAGAAGGTATATCAGATATGTTCACAGTCAATACAGGAGTGAGACAGCGATGTGTGCTCTCTCCTCTGTTATTTAATGTATACATGGACAGAATATACAAAGAAGCAAGTCTTAACAGAACAGATTCAGAAAATTTAGAACTCTTTACTCCATATGAAACAACTGATCCACAGGAAATAAATGAACTTCTATTTGCAGACGATCATTGCCTGTTTTACAGCGATGAGGGCAGACAACAACATCATATTAATAATCTGAATTCAACCTGCAGCAGATACAATATGAGTATAAACACAGCCAAAACTGAAGTAATGCGAGTTAGCAGATCGCCGGGCCCACTAAGTATATAGATAAATGGCACAACTCTGAAACAAGATAAAGAATTCTAATATCTTGGAAGTATGATCACAGAAGATGGCAGATTGGACAGAGAAATCGAAATCAGATGTCAAAAAGCTATTGCACTTACATATCAACTATCACCCTTACTGGTACATCCAAATATACCCATGTCCGCAAAACGACAGATAATAAACAGCAGATTCACTCCAACCCTATGCTACCAATCTCAAACCTGGACTTTATCCAAATCACACCTTCGTAAAATCAACACCTGCAATCAACAAATGCTGTTATCAGACAGACTGTGGGATCAATACATTGTGCCACATTTATTGAAAGGAAGAAGATCAAGTGGTTTGGCCATGTCGTTAGACTGCAACACTAACAACTACAATCACTGGCCTTACATCAAAGATCATCTGCGACAAGACCACGAGGACGTCTAAGAAGACAATGGATTAACGGCATCAAAGACATTGTACAGCCACATCGAATGACACTATCCAGTGCGGTACACCGGGCGCTGGAGCGCAAATTATTCCTCCCCACGAAGCTTGACGGCAGAAGTGGAAGATGATGATGATGAATGAATGAGAAGTAGACGCTCCTCATATTTTGGACACGTAATGAGAAGTAGACACCACATTCCTTGGACACATTAATGAGAAGTAGAAGCATCACATTATATGGACACACCGTATAGAAACACCGTATTCTTTGGATACATAAGGAGAAGCAGACAAACCACAGCTGTGGACACATTACAAGAAGTGGATATGCCACATTCTATGGACACATAACAAGAAGTGGATATGCCACATTCTATGGACATATAATGAGACGAAGGCACACCGCATTCTATGGACATATAACAAGAAGTAGACACATTACATTCGTTGACCACTTCACGAAAACAGACATAAGATATTTTTGGAGACACCATGAGAAGACATCAAAAGGACAAAAATAATATGGTGACAAAAAGAAAGATGAAAGTAAAAAATGACAAGACAAGATATGAAGAGAAGACATTGGGCTGCCCGGCATTATGATGTGTACAAATAAATAAGAAATACATTAACTGGTATTGATCAAATCTCGCAGAAGTGAAGGAAAGAAGGAGATAAGTGTAACATTTATTTGTCATGCTACTCTTTTTCAGTTAACCAGGAAGTGTAAGGACATGACTGGTGGAAATACGAGACAGGAGGATGTGGACAAACACCACGTGATATAGACTATAAAAAGAAGAAACAGGAGTGGCAGTCTTGATTTTTTCCGACCTGTCCGAATTTATGAATGACCCACCTGTTGAGAGCTTCTCGGATATAAAAGTAATGTGCACCCATTTTTCAGACGAACTATTGAGCACTGATAGTGAACGTCTCATGGTGACAAGGGCTCTGGTTGTTAATGATTTAAATCTCTTGTTAGTCAGTTGCATGCGATGGTCAGTAAAGGCATTCTTTGGTCTGAAGTTACATTGTCCAAGTTATACTGTTAACGGGTGACTGGACACCCCTAGATCAATTACATGCTGTGAAGGTCTCTCTTCTTTCCACTCTCCGCTTGCCGGCTTCCAACCATCGTCAACCCCTACCCGTCTTCCTGTAGTTACTCTCTCTGTGACCAAAATAATATAAATTCCTTTATTTCTTCGTTCCAGACAATTATTGGGACAATGTAGCCTATCATCAACTTTCAGGCAAGATCCGATCATCATCTTCAGATTACGAGCAGAACACAGAAAACTGTGATGTTATCTATAATGCTGAATATAGGTTCGTAGTGTAGGTAGGCTTGTGTGTGGGTAACTAGCCCTATGAGGGATAGTCATCTGCAGTCATGAAATGAACGAACATTTGAGATCCACCAACTTCATCCCTCCAACACATGTACGTAAATGTGATGGACCTGACACAAAACTATTACTTTCATTTAAGACATTATTGTGGTGGCTTGAGGTTGAACGAAGAACAAAAAAGGGTCATCGAAATCGTCACGTTAGTCAGAAGCAAGATTGGTCTTGATGTCATCTGAGCACGTGACCCCATTCTTCCCTGTTCTCAGTTATCATCATGAGCTCAGCCTAAGCCCGAGCCCCAATGTCCTCGCGTGCTAGCTTGCTGTATTCAGCTCATCGAAAGTGGAATACGCAATTGCCTTAAAGCTGACTCCATCATTCATATGATCTGTATCAGTCAGTAATAAGTCAACGGCTCAATTCAACAGAACTCATAACTGTAATGAATTTCGGAACGATGAAGAACGATGCGGCAGACGATTTGTCGATAATGATAAAAATAATCGCTGTTTATTAAGCAGCTGTCGAATATTAAACGTACTTACATTGACAGTTTTCTACCTGGTCTGTGACACCAGACCGGCGGCAGAAGAATTAATTAACCATCTATGTCTACGCCCTACTCGTTATTTCTCTACCAGCTTTCGTCACCTTCATTCCTCCTTTCGTCCATCCATCCGTTATGGCGCTACAAGAATCAATGTGTCTAGGTGCCCTCTGCTCATAATGGTTTCGGTTGACGTTGATTCGTTGCTTGATCTTTCAATGTCGTTCATCCATTATCGGTCCATCAATATAGTTATCCCTTTTCAGCTATGTCAGTATCTATCCGTATCTTCAACTGAATCCACTGCCAGCCTTCTATCCTCTAGTAGTTGCTCCAATCCTTCTCCAACTTCGAAACACGACCTATCACATTCACAGTTCCACAGCGTATGTTTTTGTTGTCGTCTGACGTATCTCATCTCCTTAGTTTCCTTGTGCACTGTATAGTTCGGTGCATACTTTAGGAAAAATCCCTTCAACCTTTCTTTGTCGTGTGACAGTGACTGCTATTTGGCACCAATGTCCTAACCTGCTAGCTTGATGTAATCAGCTCATCAGAAGTGGAATACCCAATGTCCTAACCTGCTAGCTTGATGTAATCAGATCATGGGAAATGTACTACCCAAATGTCCTCGCGTGCTAGCTTGCTATAAACAGCACATCTGAAGTCCAAACCCCAATGTCCTTGCATGCCACATCGTACTTATTTCTTGGTGGTGTTTACTATATTTTATTCTGGATTTTTACCATCCAGTAATGTTCATATCATTCGTTATTTATCAAATGAAAACTAACACATAGCACATTAACACAAACATATTTAACTCTTTCGCTACCAGCGGCCTATACATCGCCACTGTATATATCTATACATCTTCTGCTTCCGGTTTCAAGATGGCGACGGACGATCGTGTTATTTTGTGTTCGTTAACTTTTTCGCGTAGGGGATGGATTTATTCATCTCTTGCGTGTAATTGGTGTGCCAGGATGTAAAACCAGGAGTTTCTACTCAAGATCTGCGCGGGTGCTACGGAGTTCGTGCATCGAGCGAAGCCATCCTTGAGTGAATTTTCAGCAGCGTGTGTGGTTCTATGTGTTTACGTTTTTTTCAACATGGCGGAAGAACGTGTTTTTTCCAAGCGGTCAGCAGTCAACATAACGAAGCGGCGTGGTAGCCGCGCAGGGACAAAGAAGCAAGGTAAGCGCGGTGGTTTGAGATGTTTTAGACTCAAGTGTCACCGTCTAGGACTCAGGAACATCCGTATTCTATATTGGAACTGTGCCAGTGTAAAACAACGGGGCTCTATTTTAGAAACCCTAGTTTACAGGAACGACATTGTAGCACTCCAGGAGACGAGACTGGGCGATCAGCTACTCCGAAATTGCCGGCTTCAAATGTTTCTACAACAGACGACATCTGGGAACGGCGATTCTCGTTCGCGACAGCATGGTGGCGTCAGAGCTAGACATGTCCAGTTGGGACAGTGACGATATACAAATACAGGCGTTGAGAGTTCATTCCAGTATACCATTCGTGTTGGTTAATGTTTATGCCCGCAATGCGAGTATGGACGCCCAGAAGTGGCAGTGCTTAAGTGGCATATTAGGCCACGAGAGAAATGTTATTTTCTGTGGTGACTTCAACGCTAAAGGCAGATCATGGGGAAACACTTCCTCCAATACACAAGGGGAGGAGCTAGAGACTGCACTGGAAACCATCGACCTGGTTTGTATCAACAGTGGCTGTGTCACCAGGACAGCAAGCCGTCCAGGCGATGAGGACAGTGCTATTGATCTGGCGCTAGTTTCACCTTCACTCACTACAGTGTGTCCTAGGACACCATGGCAGCGACCACCACCCTTGCAGCATATTGGTGGAGAAAGGCAGAACCAGGCAGCACAAGCTAAAGGTAAAGACGTTCCAGTATGACAGTACAGGGCAAGATGTGGTGAGTAAAATAAGACGTGACAAGCGCAGAACGTTTCAGGGCAGGAAAAAAAGCTGGGAGCAGCCACCGTGGTGGAGTTTCGAGGTGGAGAAGGCTTGGGTGGATAAGCGTAGTGCTGTAAGGAGATGGCAAAATGCCAAGAAGAACAGAGCTGGTCATCCTAGTCCCTGCTTGCACTTAGAAAGAGAGATGCACACAAAAGTAAGCTATTTAAAAAAACTGGTCAAGGTGGTTAAAAGCGAAAAATGGGCAGAGGTGTGTCAAAGAGTAAGCACAGACAAGTCACTGAAATTGTTCTGGCGACTACATAAAAGCATGAGTGGTGTAGTCAAGAATAAGAGCATTTCAGACTTCCAAGGTGCTGACCTCACCTGGCAGAGGACTGACGAGGACAAGGGCAAAGCCCTCTTTGAACGCTACCTTGAGCAGGGCAACCAGACAGACATGGGAGGCCGAAATCTGGCCAAGGAGGTCACCTCAGACAGATGCAAGGCCCAGAACACTTCGGAGGAAGACACAGTGACAGTGAAAGAAATCAAGGCTGTGCTTCGACGATCAAATAACAGTGCTCCAGGTCCTGATGGCATAAGATACAACGACATAAATAGGTGTACCGACAATGAGCTAGAGAAACTAGCAGACATGTACAACAACAGTATAGGGAGTGCTAGCATCAAGGAGGAATGGTTACACAGCTATCTGATTCCCTTGCCGAAGCCTGACAAAGACCACAAAAAAATTCAGGGATATCGAATTATAACCATGCAGAATACAATAGGCAAGCTGCTGGAGAAGGTAATTGCCAGGAAAATATCAAGCCAACTAGAGAGGCAAGGTGTTTTCCCACCTACCCTGGGTGGGTACCGTCCAAAAAGAGAAACCTGGACCAATGCAGCAGTCTTTGCCCATGATGTCTATGAAGGTTTCCACTCAGGCACTGAAACCGTTGCTGCAGCGATTGATCTTGAGGACGCATACAACAGAGTACCACTGGATTTTTTAATGTTTCAGCTTCTTGAACTAAACGTAAGTCCATTCCTCCTTAGTTGGATCGCTGCAGCCCTCTACCAACGGAAAGTAGTTTTTAGATGTGGCAGTTGGACTTCGGAACCAACAACAATATATCCTGGCCTACCACAGGGATCACCATTATCTCCGGTACTGTTCAACGCCTACACAGTGAGAATCACCAGTGAGCAGATCACTGGACCTGGCAGGACATTGTCGTATGCCGATGATGTTTTAGTGTATCGTCAGGGTAAGGATAGAGAGGAGGTTGCTGTGGAACTACAAACCGAACTCAATCGCATAAGTACTTGGTGTGATGAAGCTGGGGCAATGGTCAACCCAACAAAGGCAACAGTGACTTGGTTCTCGTTGAATAATCATATTGTCAACAACCCAACACCAACTGTAATGCTGTGTTCAGAGACGGTGGAAAGAACGCAGGCAATGAATTACCTGGGGATACGGTTTGATCGAAGCCTTGCTTATAATGTGCACATAGACCAGGTGATAACAAAGGCCAAGCGGGGTTTGGCAGCGATGCGGGTGATGGCGGCAGCAAACTGTGAGCAGCGCCATCTATGTCTTCTGTACGAGGGGCTGGTCATGTCTGTTTTGGAGTATGCAATGGCAATCCTGACTCTCAGCCATAAGCAGATAGAAAGGATGGAAAGGATACAGAATGAAGCTATGCGCATTATTCTTGGATGTACAAGAGATACAGCATGCAGGGCGATGCGCTACCTTCTTGATTTTCCAACCATTGAAGAGAGAATACAAGTTTGCAGGGCACGCGCCTACCTCAGAATTAACGCAAACACACAACATCCACTGCATAGTGAAATTAGGAAGGTGAAGGGCAGCAGGTTAAAAAGAGGACGGTCGTGGATGGGTCAAGCCGAAGACATTCTTCAACAGGTGTGTTCACTTGAGGACTTAGAACCTGGCGAGGAGTGGGTGCAAGTGCCAACAGACTTCTGCACATCCTTTTCAGTTTGCATCCAACTAGATAGAAAATGCAGACAAGAAAATCCGGCTGCTGTTGAGGCTGAAGTACAAGCGTTGATTTTCGAGAATTCGCTAGACGGTGACGCGGTCATCTACACAGATGGGTCGGTCGTCCGACATGTGAGAATCTCATGGGCCTTTACAGCTCGGGCCGGAGGGAGAATTGTGAAGGAGGACTCTGGTGCTTTCACTGAAACCACAAGTAGCCTGACCATGGAAGTCATGGCAGTAAGTAAAGCAATAACATGGCTCGAGACACAGACATTCACTAGGGCTTGTTTCCTTAGCGACTCAATGAACATGATCAAGAGGATAGAGGAGGGGTCGATCCGAAGAGAATGGCTGCTGCCTCTGAAGCGGTCTCGGCTGGCAAAGATTAGTTTCATCTTCGTGCCAGGTCATGCGGGAGTACAAGGAAATGAGCGGGCTGACAAGCTCGCAGGTGAGGCTACTGTGGAGGGCGGACGCGCCATGGACCAGGCTGACATTCTGAATGCTCTACGAGAAGTGAGACTTTTGCGAGAACCAAGTGATGACTGTGAATCTACAACAATGGCCAGACTGCAGGAGCAGCAAATTAAAAGAGGGGTGGCCAAACAACACTACGCAGGAAGCCAAAGAAGATTGATAAACCAACACAGAACTGGCGTCGTTAGCCGCTACACGCTGCGGGATTTGCTGAGGAGGGGATCCGAGCACTTATGGACTGAATGGTTCGATGTGCAACGAGGATGATCTGTCGACTAACTAACTAACTAACATAGCCACAATTGACCGACACTGGTGGCCACTGTGTATTCTATCGCCACAGAATGATCAGTGGTTTATTTGATACATTTCTGTTCCATTCCAGAATTTTAAGTGACAGTAAACTGAAAATTCACACAGCCGGAACATATCTATATCATCATTGTGCGGTCAAACATTTCCAACATTGATTCTTGTGAATTTTTAAGTTTTAAAGTAGCGTTAATTTTGTTGTTGTGGTGTTTCCACAAATGGAGACGCCCACGAGTATGCGGCCTCGTAGAATGACTTCAGATCAAGCTAGGTTACTGTTCGAAACGGTTTTAAATAATAGTGATGCCGATTTGAGTGAAGATTCAGAAAGAAGTTTTAGTTGTGAGTCTAAAGTTTTAGCACGTGGTGATAAAGAAACGTCTCTCTGGTTGACCTTCTCTTGCCAGTCCTTGATTCTAAGTGCTTGTAGGTCTGTATGTATATTATCTCTCCACCGTCTTCTTAGACTACCTCGGGGTCTACGATCATTTATGTCCTGAGTGTAAGCGAGTTTTGTTTCCCCATTATCTTCCATTCTTTCTATATGCCCCAGCCATTGCAGTCTATTAGCCTTCATGATACCAGTGATTAGCGGGGACTTAAACAGATCATACATGTCTTTGTTGCTTCTTCTTTTCCACTCTCCACGTTGCGTATCCCTAATGGGCCCAAAGATGCGTCTTAAGACTTTGTTCTCAAAGGTTTGTAACAAGGCTTCGTCTCCTTTAGTTGTACTCCAGGTTTCAGAGCCATACAGCACAACTGGTGTGATCAGTGTTTTGTATATTGTGATCTTGGTGTTACGAGATAGCGATTTGATTTTAGCAGATGTTGTAGTGCATAGTATATCTTATTTCCAGAGTTGATTCTAGCCTGTATTTCTTCCCTTATTATGTTGGAGCAGTTGATGATATATATATATATATATATATATATATATATATATATATATATATATATATATATATATATATTATAAATGATCATTTAATTAATATACAGTGTCTTTATTAAGACATAGGACAGCATGGCACATTAGATATGATCATCTAGTGTAAAAACGGTGTCTATATGAGGACATAAGAAAGAACACTTATCTTTGCCTCAGGCAGTTTGCCGCCATAGATCTGTGTTATGGTAGGACCATCACATCGTGTTGAACAGGATCATACACGGAGGACAAGATGGCCAGTCTGTGCCTCACTTAGCGAGACGACGATCCCAGAAGTCGAACCTCGTGCGACAACACTGTTTCATTTGAACTTCTCTAAGGTGCCCGCCGCAAAAGAATACGGCAATGGAAGTTACAAATGTAATTGTGTTGAGATCCTGCTGAGAAACAACAAATCCAAATTCATAACACTTTGTTAAGTATCGTGTATGCGTTTTTGTTTGTTAATTCTTCATTTTATCTCAACAGATCTTGTTAACAGGGTAAACACCGCGGAAACAGCGTAAAAACAGTGGCAACACGGTAAACACTATGGTAACAGGATAAATACCACGGTGACAGGGTAAACACAGTGCTTACAGGGTAAACACCGTGGTGACAGGGTAAACAATGTTGTGACAGATTAAACACCGTGGTGACAGAGTAAACAATGTGGTGACAGGGTAACCACCGTGGTAATAGGGTAAACACCGTGGTGACAGGGTAAACACCGTGGTAACAGGGTAAACAATGTGGTGACAGGGTAAACACCGTGGTAACAGGGTAAACAATATGGTGACAGGGTAAACACGGTGGTGACAGAGTAACCACCGTGGTAACAGGGTAAACACAGTGGTAACAGGGTAAACAATGTGGTGACAGGGTAAACACCGTGGTGACAGGGTAAACAATGTGGTGACAGGGTAAACACCGTGGTAACAGGGTAAACAATGTGGTGACAGGGTAAACACCGTGGTGACAGGGTAAACAATGTAGTGACAGGGTAAACACCGTGGTAACAGGGTAAACAATGTGGTGACAGGGTAAACACCGTGGTGACAGGGTAAACACCGTAGTAACTGGGTAAACAATGTGGTGACAGGGTAAACACCGTGGTGACAGGGTAAACAATGTGGTGACAGGGTAAACACCGTTGTGACAGGGTAAACAATGTGGTGACAGGGTAAACACCGTGGTAACAAGATAAACACCGTGGTGACAGGGTAAACACCGTGGTGACAGGGTAAAAAATGTGGTGACAGAGTAACCACCGTGGTAACAGGGTAAACAATGTGGTGACAGGGTAAAAACCGTGGTAACAGGGTAAACAATGTGGTGACAGAGTAACCACTGTGGTGACAGGGTAAACACCGTGGTGACAGAGTAACCACCGTGGTAACAGCGTAAACAATTTGGTGACAGAGTAACCACCGTGGTGACAGGGTAAACAATGTGGTGACAGGGTAACCACCGTGGTGACAGAGTAAACACCGTGGTGACAGAGTAAACACCGTGGTAACAGGGTACACAATGTGGTGACAGGGTAAACACCGTGGTAACAGGGTAAACAATGTGGTGACAGAGTAACCACCGTGGTAAGAGGGTAAACAATGTGGTAACAGAGTAACCACCGTGGTAAGAGGGTAAACAATGTGTTGACAAGGTAAACACCGTGGTATCAGGGTAAACAATGTGGTGACAGGGTAACCACCGTGGTAACAGGGTAAACAATTTGGTGACAGAGTAACCACCGTGGTGACAGGGTAAACAATGTGGTGACAGGGTAACCACCGTGGTGACAGAGTAAACACCGTGGTGACAGAGTAATCACCGTGATAACAGGGTAAACTCCATGGTAACAGGGTAACAACCGTGGTAATAGATTACCCACCTTGGTGACAGTGTAAACAATGTGGTGACAGAGTAAACACCGTGGTGACAGGGTAAACACAGTGGTGACAGGATAAAAACACCGTGGTAGCACAGCAACTGTAGGATTGTTACGCACTGGTTGGAATCGTTGATCCAATCCAATCCAATTTAAATTTCGGTACGAGTACCCCCTTTCAGCCTTCTGGTTTCGACTTGGCTATGTAGGGTGTCTATGGTGTAGCTTGAAGTTTCTCTTTCGTACTTTGGGCTGCTTGTTGTCAGCTTCCCGGCTTCTGATGGGTTGATTGCGTTCGTTACTTTCTTGATGATGTTTTTTCTTGTCTGGGCAGAGTCGCGCACTTTTTGAGGCCTGGAGTAATTGGGTAACCACCCCATCATATGATGCTGTTTCCTTCAGGGAGTTTTACCAGTTTTCGTCTCTCCTGGTGTTCCTCCTATTTCCCCGCCGTGAGTTGCCTTCGAATCTTCTCGGCGTTCGCCAGTCGGATCTTGGTGGTGAGCGATATCGTTCTTCCCCTGTTGCTTCTTCTTCTGTTTGTGCCCTTGTATCCTCTGGTTCGGGTGTGGCTGGCTGGGTCTTGGTCTGGAGCAGGTCGAGTATCTCATGAAAAGTGTCTTGTATTTTAAGTAGCTGTTCATCCTCTCAGCCTTTATAGCCGCCACTAGAGCGACATCCTGCTCAACCTTCTGCTGAACTTGCTTCGTTTCGTCCAGGATGTGCGGAGCAGCTGTTATCTGTGTTTCTTGCGTCTTGACTTTCCCTTCCTCCATGGTTTTGAACTGCGTTCTCAGGTCCTTCAGTTGGCCTTCCAGTTGCGCTTTGTCATTATTTGTGAGTCGGTTGGTCGCCTCGTACTGCCTCCTAGCCTCCTTATATGGTAGGTTAGACTTGATGGCGATTTTCATGGCTTCTTTGCTGTCTTGGTGGCAGGGGCAGCCGAGGTACCTGGCGACGTGGTTGCCGAGGCAGTTGGCGCATTTTCTGTTATTGTTAGGCCTCCTGAAGTCCTTGTCTATCTTTGCATGCTGGCACTGGCTTTATGGATGAGGTCCAGAGCAGTATCTGCAAACCTCAACCTCACTCTTGCAGGTGGCACGGGTGTGCCAGAACTTCTGGCACTTAGAGCACTGCAGCACTCTCGGTAGGTAATGCTCTGGAACTTGGTCTCTCTTGTTCCATCTGATGTACTGAGGGATCAATCGGTCCTCTGATGTTACGACGACGACAGTAGAGGGGATGTTGTTCTTTCTGATGATCCTCTCGGCACTGGTGATCTTGAGTTTGTGGTTCTCTCTTGTCAGCAACTCCCTGATCTGGTCGTTGGTGAGATGGGTCTTTACTCGTTTAATGACCCATCGTTTCATCATGTTATGTCTGCTGGCTTCCAATACGATGCCGTGGTGAAGCTTGATGTCGGCTTTCTCATCTTGTGCGATTTTCTGTATCAGTGCTGTGGTATTTGGGGTTTTATTGATGGAGACCACTACTCCATCAGGTGTCTTGCGAAGCTGGTTGATGCTGTGTCTTCCCAGCTCGTTTTCCAACAGACTGATTATCTTGTCTGTTGGTAGCGCTGACAGTTTAGCTTCAACCACGCTTGTCTGTTTGAGCAGTATTTTGCCGGTGAAGTCCTCAGATGTTGCTGTTGTTTCCTCCTGTGTTGAGGTCACTGGAAGATTAGGCTGCATCGTCTTGGAGCTGGTTGGAACTTCCTGGCTGCTGCTGGCTTGAGTTGTGGTTTCTTCATCAACTGGGACGGCTTCAGCTGGTGTAGGAGCCGGACTACTGTTCGTAGATATAGCGTCAGCAGTTGTAGCGGCCTTCCTCGCCTCTACCTTCTTCTTCCCGGCTGTATATAGCACATGTCTCTGCACGACACTTTTAACGCAAGGCATCCTCTGCGTTATCAGATAAGGCGACGTGATCTCGATAGCGCGTCGATCTGTGGAGTGATGATGATGGAATCGTTGATTTGCAGTCTGTTGAATATATATTAAGTGCACTTATGTCCTAAAATAGCCAAAGGTATACCACAGTTGATGTTGCATTTGTTGTTGTTGTTGTTGTTGTTGTTGTTGTTGTTGTTGTTGTTGTTGTTGTTGTTCTTCTTCTTCTTCTTCTTCTTCTTCTTCTTCTTCTTCTTCTTCTTCTTGAAACGTCATGAAAGTTTTTGGAGAGAACAATAATGGAGGGGTATATGCCTGTGGAGAGAGGAAGAGGAAGGCCAAAGAGAAAATGGGTGCAGGATGTGGCGGATGATCTCCAGATGGGTGTATCAGACGCGGGACATCTTGCTTGTGACCCATAACTTTTCCGGAGGGTTATTATGGGAGCGAGGTTCTGCAAAGGACATACTACCGAATGAATGAATGAATGAATGAGGGGACATAAACATCTAATATTGTTACAAGGGAGATTACTAAAATTTAAAAATATGTAAATTGTATACCAGCTTTAATTAATCAAATGAATAAAAAGTCTCTCTCTAATTTACTTTTATAAATAAAATAGACTTAATTTAACTGAAGTATTATAATATAAGGAAGAATACTATTAGATTACCTATAAAAAAATATTAAAATATTTACTTACTTACATTTTATAATCAACTTTAAAGTTTCATATTTATTTATAACTTCCAACAGTACACTTTCAATGATTACTGCAGTTAATTAATTATTAAGTCTAATTTTTGTCAGGCCCGATAAAGGTCATAAATCTCAACAATAACATTCGGAATTATACTACTGTGAGGGTCATTAAACATATCAGTGATATTAATTTTTCGAAGTGATATCGATAGTTTTCACCAAGTGTAGATCTGGATTAAAGATTTCATCTGCCACGGATTATTCAAACATATCAGTGATTTCAATTTTGTGGAAGTGATTTCGATTGTTTTCACCACGTGTAGATCTGGATTAAAGATTTCTCTTTCACGGATTATTCAAACATATTAGTGATATTAATTTTGTGGAAGTGATTTTGATAGTTTTCACCACGTGTAGATCTGGATTAAAGATTTCCATGGTCACGGATTATTCAAACATATAGTGATTTCAATTTTGTTTTAAGTGATTTTGATTGATTTAACCTCGTGTAGATCTGTACTAAAGATTTCCTCTGTCACAGATTATATAAGATGGAAAACCAGATTGCCAAACGTGTCAAAATTAATACGAGTGAAGGTTTCGTGGGAGGAGAGTTCCATTCAAGCAAACACACTTGTGTTTTCTATATCAGGACCTCATGTATTTCGGTTCAACTACTCGCTGATGGCGAGCGTCCGTCTTGGGGGAGGGGGGGGGGGCTTGCAGGATCGGTAAGCAAGGGATAAAATCCATCTACCGGTTTGAGGACCCTAAAAGATGGTACGCTACTCTGACACCGGAAGTAAATTCGGCTCATTATGAACGGCTTCACGGGATGAAGCATGAACTGCAGGATCCTAAATTAACTATTGTAATCGAAAAGATAGAGAAGGAAAAGACCAAGGCTATGATTCACTGGATGCCTACAACCGCAAAGATTGAGACAGTGAAGCAAATAGCCGCGGACATTTTGGGAGATATAAATGCGGAAGTGCACAAACTTAAAAACAGCACGGACAAGAGGTTACTTCTATGCAACCCGAAAGAACCTCTACCACATTACGTGGACATGAAGTTGTACTGGGTAGAAGACAAGCTACACCGTGTCTTCATCACAGTTCCGGGGTGCCGTACGGCGTGTACAGTCTGTGGGGAGGACTCCCACTGGAGTAATAAATGTCCGACCAAAGTACAAACCCAGAAGGGACCTAGACTGGCACAAAAAGTCACATCGAACTCCCAGACAGATCAACATAGTAAGGAGGATGAAGACGGTTTCCAGCTGGTCACTAGGAAAAGGGGACGCTCAACAAAGAGCCTGTTTGACGGCGAGAGTACGACACCTCCAGATCCCCAAACACCTGTTGTAACGCTGCTGCCCCCCCCCCCCAACAACCACGACTACCCTACACCGTCTGAAGCGCACGGGGCAAACAACAAGAAATGTGTAAGTAATTATACTAAACAGATAACGACCAGCGCCACGACCGGAAGAGACAGTGATAAAATCAACACACCACCACGACCAAGAAGCCTGTCAGATTCTTCTCTACGCCTCGTTATTGAATTAGATATGTTAATCCCAGAGAAGGAATCTACTGAATATCTCCAGCAATGATAACATGAATACAGACAGTTTGAAACAAGAAACATAATTATACTCAACCGTTTCTTATATTACAACAAAAATGGCAGCGGAAATTTAAAAAATGAGTATTAACATTCAAGGTGTAAGATCCAAAATTAATCACCCTATACCACTCATACACAAATATAAACCTGATTTTATACTCATGCACGAAACTAACGTTAACACCGACGAACACGCATCATATATCACAACATGCTTAGGTCTAAGACATTCATGTTTTAGTCCTAGCACTCAACGTATCGGATTGGGTCCTGCAATAATACAGACATCGGACAGGTGGCAGATTATAGAGAAGGACAGGGACTGCCAGGTTAGGATAGCTATAGTACAGGTGGGAAATAATATACATAAATACACAGTTGTCAACACACACGCACCGCCTGACTACAGAAATCAGCCGCTCTTCTACCAAACACTGGAAAAATTATTATCACGCTCATATCGGGGTCACAACATCATTTTTTTGGGGGAGGGGGAGGGGGGGGGGTGAGTTTAATTGCGTGCTTTCGGTGCATGACCTGATAAATGGTGATGTCAGAATGCAAATTAGAAACACAACAGGGAGGATTGGACATCAGTTAGACACATTGCAAACAATTTTAGATATCCATGGGCTGACAGGCACATACAGACATACGCATCCCCATGGAACAGATACAACACACAAACAATGCACATAACAGAGCAGCGCGATTAGATAGAATTTATGCGCCTATAGCACATCATATAACACAAGTCAAGTATTTACAGGAGACACTGAACTTCACAGACCATAAGGCTGTAGTTGCAACAATAAACACAGCACAAGCAACACCACATGTTAGAAGATCTCACCATTGGAAATTTAATAGCACATTTTTACAAAATCAGGACTATGTCGATTGCATAACAAAACTGATCCTCGCATACACAAGAGATATACCAGAGGGTAATGCGCGGGAACTGGTAAACATTTAAACAAACTATACGAGAGAGAACTCAAACACTAGTAGCAGTAACACATAAGCAAAAACTACAACAAGAAAAAGTGTTGGAAAATGCAATTAAGCTCTTATTACAGACAAAAATTAACCACACATCATAGCATTACAAGAAGAATTAGATCTCCACAAAGATAACCGATTTCAGGGGGCTTTCCTGCTAACAAAGTTACAAACTATAATAACACAAGAGATACCGAGTAAACAATACCTACATTGGCACCTTGCCGTCTTGACAGACGATAGTTTGTACTTCAAAAAGGTATAATAACTTTTACCCATGGCGGTAGCGAATGTGACTGATAAGGCCAATTCGCGCTGTAAATGTTCGTTCACAGTGAGTGCATGCGAACACGTGGTTATTTCCACCATCACGCACCATCTTACGTCTCACACGCTCGGTGTGTGACTTATCTGCAATAATTTTCTCCTTTGTCTTTATTCCATTTCTGATGTTTGCCCTCCATGCAACTTATTCAGCGGCGACTTGCTCCCAATGTGCATTATCAATGCCTGCATCAATCATGTCCCGCTTACACACATCTTTGTATCATAATAGAGGCCGACCCTGAGATCTCTTATCCATCTGTAATTCACCAAAAAATGATGTCTTTTGGTATTCTGCCATCATCCATCCTCCTAACGTGAGCTATCCATCTAAGTCTACGAAGACTGAGCATGGAACAAACCGTCACACAACCTGATCTTTCCAATACTTCAGTATTTGTGATTCTGTCTTGCCACTTAATACCAAGAATTCTTCGCAAACACCGCATATGAAAGCAGTGTAAACGTTTCTCTTGGTGTGAGTAAGTTGTCCAGATTTCACTGCCATAAAGAAAAGTACTAAGGACACAGGCTTGATAGACAAGGACTTTTGTTTTGGCAGTAAGCTTCCTGTTCTCCCAGACTCTTTTTCTTAACCTGTTCATTGTTGTTGCTGCCTTACCAATCCGGATGTTGATTTCCTGATCTAGGGATAATTTGCTATTTACTACTGATCCTAGATATGTAAAATGGTCTACCATCTCTAGTTCGGCGTCGTCAATAAAGATTGATGGTACCCCATGTGCACCCTGTGACATAATCTGTGTCTTCTTTTTGCTAATTGTTAAACCAAATTCAGAACAAGCATTGGAGAATGCAGATAGTAGACATTCTAATTCTTCCTCAGAATGGGTCGTAACTGCAGCATCATCTGCAAAAAGCAAAGCTCTGATCAGTACCCTCCTAATTTTGGTCTTGACCTTCAATCTCTGAGCATTATAAAGGCCGCCATCTGTGCGTGAGTGAATGTATATATCACAATCCTGATCAGGAAAGGCATATTTCAGTAGAAGTGAAAAGTATATTCCAAAGAGGGTGGGAGCTAGTACACAACCTTGCTTAACACCACTCTTGATTTCAAACTCTTCAGAAATTGCACCATCAAACTTGATTATACCCTTCATGCCTGTGTGGAACGATTCCACATTGGACAGACGAGTTGGTGGGCAGCCAATCTTCTTTAGTGCCTTGAACAGACCCTCACGACTGACCAAATCAAATGCTTTTGTGTGGTCGATGAAGGCAATTAACAGTGGTTGATTCTGTTCACGGCATTTTTCTTGCGTTTGTCGCAATGAGAATATCATATCAATGGTAGACCGGTTCTGTCGAAAGCCACACTGTGATTCGGGGTGGACTTGATCTCCTAGGACTTGAAGTCTGCGCAGAACAATTCTGGCAAATACTTTTCCAACAATACACAGAAGTGAGATATCCCTATAGTTGTTGCAGTCGCTGCGATCGCCCTTGTTCTTGTACAGTGTTATGTACTTGTTATGTACTGTTATCTGCAAGAGAAATGTCAGGAACAGAACTGCGAAATGTTCTTCACTTTCATTGACCTTACCAAGGCTTTTGATACAGTCAGCAGAGAAGGACTGTGGAAGATTATTGCAAAGTATGGCTGTCCACGAAAGTTTGTCCAAATAGTGCGGCTATTTCATGATGGCATGCGGGCAAGGGTACAGGAAAATGGTGAACTGTCTGAGCCCTTTCCTGTCACCAATGGAGTGAAAAAAGGATCTGTCCTGGCACCAACACTGTTCAGCGTCATGTTTTCAGCTATGTTGACGAATGCCTTCGAGAACAATGACATTGGAATAGACATCAACTACCGCATGGATGGAAAGTTATTCAATCTCAGAAGGCTGAAAGCTAAAACCGAAATTGACAGCGACATTGTCAGAGAGCTCCTGTGTGCTGATGATTGCGCTCTATACGCCAACTCAGAGGCGGACATGCAACATAATGTTTCAGCTTTCTCACATGCCTGTGCCAACTTTGGGCTCAATATCAATTTGGAGAAGACTGTAGTTATGTACCAGCCAGCTCCAGGGAATAATCACACTGTGCCGAATATCAAAGTGAATGGTCATAGTCTAAGTGTTGTGGACAAATTCACCTATCTTGGCAGCACTGTGTCACAAGCTGCCACAATTGATGATGAAGTGAATGCAAGAATCTCCAAGGCCAGCGCGGCCTTTGGCAGACTGTACAAGAATGTATGGGACAGAAATGGAATAAGCCTGCAAACAAAGCTGAAAGTCTACAAAGCAGTTGTATTATTCACACTGCTATATGCTTGTGAAACCTGAACTGTTAATCAGCCACACGCTTGGAAATTAAACCACTTCAGCACAGTCTGTCTTAGGAAGTTACTGAAGATTATATGGCAAGACAAGATCCCAGACACTGAAGTCCTAGAAAGAGCGTCCATGCCCAGTATCCACACTCTACTAATGAAGAATCAGATTCGCTGGGCTGGTCACTTGACTCGCATGCCAGATCACAGGCTCCCTAAACGAATTTTTTACGGCGAGTTGCGTTGTGGTAAACGCTCCCAAGGCGGCCAGAGGAAACGCTTTAAAGACACTCTGAAAATCTCACTGAATGCTTTTGGAATTCATCATGATACCTGGGAGACTGCAGCCAGAGACCGAAATTCGTGGCGTACATCATTACTCAAGGGTGCAGTCACTTGTGAGGCAACTAGGACTGCAAGAGCTGTGAAGAAAAGACAGAACAGAAAAACCACTGCAAGGAAATCCTCCTCCAGAAACGTCAAGCATTCTTTGTAAACATTGTCAAAGAACATTTCGAGCCAAAATAGGCCTCATCAGCCATCTTAGAACTCACGGCTCGATACTTTCAACCCCACTGGATGAAATGAATGGTCATCATCATTTTTGATAGTGTTATGATGCTTGAATATTTGAAATCCTGTGGGGCTTGTCCTTCTCGCCAGCATAGCTCTATTAGCTGGTGGATCTGGAGAGTGAGTGTGTCTTGCCCACTCCTGATAACCTCTATTGGAATCCCATCCTTACCTGGAGCCTTGCCAGATGCAAGTTCATTTATAGCACACTTAACTTCTGTTATGGTGGGAAGTGTGTCCAGGTGGTCATGAGTTGGTAGAGCCTCTATGGCGTTGAGGGCATCATCCACTAGTTTGGTCTCACTTGAGTAAAGCTCCAAATAGTGTTCTACGCATCTGTCCATCTGCTGTTTCTTAAAAAGTTATAATTTCTCCAGTCAAGGTTTTCAATGGTGCACTTCTTTTGATCATTGGACCACAGGCTTTCTTTATTCCTTCATACATGCTTCTTATGTTTCCCTTATCACTTGCGGTTTGAATGGACTCACATAACTTGATCCAATAATCATTTGCACACTGCCTGGCAGCCGTTTGCATATCCTTCCTAGCTTGCTTTAGCTCACTCAGAGTGTTACGCGTTGGTCTTTCCTTGTTTCTTAAGAGAGCTATCTTCTTCTTATCAATCAAGGGCTGCAGAGTCTGGCTGTTTGCCGCAAACCAGTCCTGCCTCTTATGATCCACAGTGCCGTAAACCCCTACGGCAGTTTTATAAAGAGTTTCCATAAGTTGACCCCACTTTTTATTTACTGTACAATTTTCTGGTGTATCAGTTAAAGCGTCTTCAAGTTGCTGTTGAAACTGAAAGCACTTTTCAGAATCGTGAATGTTAATAATATTAATCCTGGGGCTAGATTTGTGTTTAGCTGTGTAGATTCTCTTTGGTCTCAGTCTAACCCTTGCAACAACCAAAGAATGATCCGTATCACAGTCAGCACTGTGGTAACTTCGAGTCAATGATATATGGTTCAGATGTTGTCTCCGTGTGATGATGAAGTCCAGCTGGTGCCAATGGCCGGATCTTGGATGTTTCCATGTGACCTTATGCAGCTCTTTTGTTTAAAAAAAGGAGTTTGTAATACATAGGTCATTTCTGGTGCAATGCTCCAGCAGCCTTTGCCCATTTTCATTCATGCGACCGATGTTGTATTTTCCAAGGCACACTGGCCATGAACTCCAGTCCTTGCCCACACGAGCATTGATATCACTGAGCATATAAATGTTGTCAGATTGTGGAACTGCCTTGATCACGGAGTCTAACTCCTCATAGAACGAATCCTTCACATCATCAGAGGAATCGAGTGTCGGTGCATATGCAGTAATAATGGTGGCAAAACCACAAGAGGTTGCCAAGCGCAGGGATAATAGTCTTTCAATATCTCCTGCTGGAGTTTCAATCATTCCCAGTAGCGAATTCTTCATTGCAAAGCCCACACCGTGTTGCCTTTTTTTCTGCCTGCCCTATACCCTTCCAAAAAAGGTGTAATTGTTTTCCTTGAACGACCCTTCCTCAGCGAGGCGAGTCTCCTGCAGGCCAGCAATAACAATGTTAAGACGATTGAGTTCGGCATCAATCACAGCCGTTTTTCTCACATCGTCAATAATGGTCAAGTCAGTGGAAAATTCTGGACACATGGTTCTCACGTTCCAGGTTGCAAGCCGAAGCTTGAGGTTTCTAGTTTTCTTTTGATTAGTACCTGGTGCATTGGTTTTACAGCCTGCGATTCAGATGTTGTCCTAGCCTCAAGCACCCATTGAAGCAGGCAGGCTGTGGAGGATCAGCACCCAATTGGCCGGGGGTTGCCCAGCTTGAGGCGGGCGGTAGCTAATCAGTGACACCTGTAGGTGTCTCCCACCGTCAGAGGCAACGCGTGGCGCCCCATGTCTACGCCAATTGACAAGGACTTATAACCCGTAACAGTTGCCTCTCGCTTTGATTCCGAGACCGGTTAAGACCATGGATGGAGTTATTGCCTCTCCATAGCACAAAGCCTGGGCTAAAATATAGAGATCATGTGTTGCCCATGCAGCATGATCCCTCTCTCGGTCTGCCTAGTTCACTCCAGAGGAAAGGTAACACCTCTACATCTGGAACAAGACAAGCTGCAGAAGCTGCCGGATCAACAAAGCAATGCTGTAACTGTCCGCCTGTCAGCTTCGATCCTAGACCAGCCGCCAACCAAGGCTTAGGGAACGGTCTGCCCTGCCATGACATGTTGTCTTTAGGTTGCATTTCCTCCCACCAGGATAAGGCTTGTACCCTCCCAGTTGTGCTCTTCCCCCCGAAGTCGTTTTCACAAAGTGGGGTGTCGGGTTTGGTAAGTGCCGCCCAACGTTCGGCGCTAACAGAAAGCAGGTAGTACCGTCTACTGTTATACGGTAGCTCAGTCATATCTGACTAAGACCTGACACATAAACAATACCTAGCTATAGAACAAAACATACAGCGCAGTAGACAGATAGGCCAGATAATTGACAGGGAAGGAAATATACATGTCGAGCCACAACAAATAGCCTTAGCCTTTGAAGATTATTATAAGAACCTTTACACAGAGGAAAACACACAGGCGTACGTACAAGAAAATTTTATGAAATTCACAAAACAACTCACAGAGGAATTGACACTAGATACTGAATTAACACTAACAGATATAACACAAGCGCTTCACGGAATGCAGAAGGGCAAATCGCCTGGCCCTGATGGTATTACCGCTGAATTCTATAAGTTTTTCTTTGGAGTGGTTACGCAGCTATCTGATTCCCTTGCCGAAGCCTGGCAAAGACTGCCACGGAGCCTGTGCTGCCGCTCGTTTATAATGATTATTAACAGTCAACAATAAAACGAAAGTATCTTCTCACCTGTCTGAAAAATGCTCAAACGCAGAGAACGGAAATAACTGACGACAAACCGTGAGAACTGAAGGACGGCATTTATTCATGCACTGTAGAATCTTTCATAGATCAAACTACTCGAAGACAAATGAAGTGCCATTTAATGCATGGTCGGTCTTCATTCAAAACATCTAAGAACTAGTTGTCCAAAACAATTCTTAAAATCCTACGTCTCCGATTCCCAGTTATCTTCCTTCCACTTGTTCTATCGTTTTCTGTTTCAATATCGTCTAGGTCCTTTACAGAATGAATCTCCGTTGATACCTCATTCGTCTGGAACGCGCCTTCTTCCTTTTCTCACACTCCGAAGCACAACCGATCTGTTCCGTGAAAGTCACAACCTCTGTTGTTATTCTACGTCAGAGTGACGATTCACCGTTTATCACCAGTCTCCTAGATATCCGTAAGCTTTTGAGTTTCAGGATTCTCTACCTATTATTAATGACGTCAACCGCGAGTATCTGCCTTATGGCATATCGGTTATCTGCCTTATGGCATATACCCCCGTCACCTTTAAAATGATCTTATCATTTTACTAGACCATCAAGAATAAATCTGCTAATAATCGTGCAGACGAAATATATTAAAAGCTATGCCAAGTACGACTGTATGGTTCCCTATGTATCTTACACTAAAATAAAAAATAAATTATTATTGACGGGCATGCCCACCTGTCTACAATCCCGCGGTAGACGTCATGTAGTCAGCCCATGGGGAGGCTGTACTAACTAAATATACAAATCTATATAATTTAGTCCCTCATTTGACCCTACAGTCAAGCGTCCTAACTCAAGCTAAACTTAAGTAGGGGACGTGTTTGATTCATAGGTACCAAGCTGTCAGCCCTATTGGTTGCTTTATAACTTTCGCTGCAATATGTCTCTCTTGCTATGATCTTTTCCGTATAGGTGAGGTCCTTTGCCTTGAATGTAGCCGTAGTGGTACTCCGTCATAGTTGTAGTCATATGTTGCATCCGTTGACTGTCAACAATTTCCTGGCAATTCATGGTGAAATTAACATGTGTCATACTCTTCGGCTGTGAGCTAGCACGAACATAATGCCAAATCATATCAGTAAATACTAATACTAATAAATACATATTTAAATTTGTGAACACATTAATTGACGACGAAACTAATCTAAATTAATCTAACTATTATAATAATAGTATCTCAATATCATTATGGTAATAATTAATTATCACTCTATATAAGTGTACATAAGTGTTTTCTTGCTAATAAATAATTAATATAACATGTGTAGCTAATGTGTTCATGACTTCTTAATCACAAACTAACTAACAAAGTTCAACATAAATGTCACCGAATCGTCATCAACGCGATTTCGATCTCTGTTAATCTGGACCAGTTCAACGTCCATATCATATAGTAGGAAATATTATAATCATCGACACGATCTAATGAACACGATGACTGGCTTCATAATGTTTCTGCCAATAAACGAAAAATTGACAACATATGTATATACCTGATAATATTATGTAAATACTTTGTTGTTTGTTATGTAAATTGTTATCGAATCAGGTGCATTCAGGGACGCAGAGGTGTTTCCAAGGCACCAGGGCCGGGTTATATACTGGCCAAGACCTATTGACGCGTCCTCGTCGAGCGTCCTGGGCAACAGGTCCCTTCGGGGTCCTGGCTGAAGTCAATAGGATCGCTGATTCCTCCGAAGTCGGAGAGTGTCTGCCTGTACGTCGAGGAACCACCAGTCTGCACACCAATAAGCCAGACATGGGACAACGGATACTCACGCAAACCTCAGGTCCTGTATGACATCACACTGATGTTGGACAACAGGATGTCTTCATCCGACATACAGGACTTCGCGTTGGAGCTCAAGCCAACGAACACAAGCAAGCAGGTGCATTCAAATATATTCAATCGGCCTAACTAATATATAACTAACGTAGATAAACATTCAGAAATTGAACTGATTCCAAAGATTAAGACAATTAAGGACATCTTTAAGAATATTCTCATTGATTATAATTTTTCAGATCTTAAAATTTTGTGAAGAATCATACCTATTAAAGATTCAAGATTTCTAAAATTAAATCAGAAATTAATATACTATTTTGATTCAACAAGAATAAATATCTAAATCGAATAATGTATTAAGTTCTCCAATAAAGATATAGTTAAGAACCATTACCCAACGAGTAGAGAACTGAAATATTTCCCACACCACTGAGTGTAGAGATATGAGATAGTGTGAACACCTCTGAAAAGTATAGATCTATATCAGTGACACCTGGCATAACCAAGTAATAAGACCTAAGACCCTAATGTGTCTGTAGTGTACTGTACTATGTGTTGATATGAACCTAACACTTTCATCCCATTTTCTTTTTCTTCTTTTCTTTTATTCTTCCTTTCATTCTATTTCTTTCTCTCTTTCTTTGTTTCAAACCTGTAAAATCTCTCTTCTGCACTCATGCCAATATTTGTACATTGTAATTTTGTTGATTGGAACAATGTAATTGTTTTCAGCCTTGTGTATCTTCTGTAATGCATACGCTGCAATGACGTATGTTTGGTAAATCTATACCAGAAGTAAGACAAGTAACCAAAGTCATCAAAGATAAGTGTAGTTCGTTTTCTGTAATATTCTTTGCATTCAACTCTTAATTTCGTAACGTATAGTTTTGTTTGTATGCCACAGTTTATTACCTTTGTTTTGACTTGCGCACAAGTGTTTGTGATGTATTTCTTGGTGTCTGTTAACTAATTTATAAGTTTCTTTCTGGTTTGTGTGTAAATCCTCTTGATTTATGAGTGTGTAATTGTAATGCCGCAAGTAATGTATTTCCTTGATTGTGAATACATGTCTGTGACAAACTTTTTAATTTCAGTGTGCATGTGTGTAATACACCTGATGACTTCTGTATGTATGTTTGTGACACACTTCTTGACTTCTGTGCGTATGTCTGTAATACATTTCTTGCCTTTTTTATGTATGTTTGCACTATGCATCTTCACTTCTGTGTGCATGTTTTTACTGACATCAATTGCATATATCTTCGTTCGAATATAATTGTTCATAATGACGCATTCAACATGTCATATGTTCAACTTTACTAAAGTTATGATCTGAGCCATAATTATTGTTATAAAATCCCATTGCCGTTGTTTAGGCAACACTTTAGTATGCTGTCTCTGTTGTTTATACTGAGTGCGTGTAACATTTATTCTCTTTTTGGGATGTTTAATAAAACTATCATTGAGAGACATGTAATCACGCTTGGTTTGTTTTTTAATAATAGTTATTTCTTCGTATTTGGGTATGTTGACTTTGTGCAAATCTTGGTATTCGCAATTATTTACCGTTGTGCTATCACTCAGTAGCGTTGTATCATGCATGGTTACAGTTGATGTACCCTGTTCTATTTGCGTCCTTTCTTCTTCTTTAACTTCTTTTCCTTCTTGTGTCGTTTCAACTTGGGCATTTGTACTTGTAAGTGTTTCGTCAGGTTTGCGTTCGATAGTTAATTTCTGAACGACATCCCTGGCGTTCAGTTCTTTCACTACTATAGCACATACTTTACCTGTGTGATTACTTTCTTTTATTTCATACATTTGTTTTTGTTTCCTCATTTGATCCTCCCAAATTGTTTCCTTTGCAACCCTCTCCTTTTCAAGTGTGAGTCGTTTTTGTTTGATTTCTGCATCTACGGCTATTTGTCTTGCCTTTAACTCTGCCTCTACGGTTATCTGTCTTGCCTTTAACTCTGCCTGTATTCTGTATATGTTGAAGTTTCACGTGTATAGTAGGGTAAACAATGACGTGGTACTGTGACAAGTTCAATGTTCGTATCTGATAGTAATGGTCTTCCAGTGAGGATCGCTGTTGACAAATACTCGCATCTTGGTGTACTGTGTCTCTATCTTCTTAATATTCGTGTAGAAAAAATGTTCACAGTATGTATACTAGCGACTGTCTGATCCCGAAGTAGGATGACTGATGTGTGATATGTTTTCCGTGAAGAGTAGTGACTTAAGATTCCAGTACTCCAAACTCAGTAAACTGTGTCACGATGTCCTCTTGATATCGATAAACATGTTGCTGAAATTCGATAACAAACTGCACAATAGTCCTATCTCGTTAAAGTCCCAGGACCGACTAGCAAAGTAATCAACGTAATATATCACATCAGTTACACAGTGGGAAGACCACACAATAATTCAGGAATATCGAGTAATAACCATGCAGAATATATAACAGTGCTGTTGTGAAGATGATGAAAACGGTCCGTGTCGATATGGAAGATGAAATCATACTCAACGCGTTGGTTTGAGTTCTTCTAGCGATTATTGGTTGGCACATAGCAAAAGGAGTATGCAGTTATCCAAAACATTGATGGCAGTACATCGAACCGTGAACGTTGTATGTTCCTAAAAAAATATAGAGTCCGCATTTCTTTCATATGACTTCCCAAGTACGACCGGTTCGTTGGATCCCCTAGCAGTAACTAAGTATGTGACCACTCTGTCGTCACATAGTAGCCTTTAGCTACTTCCTACCATGGTGATTGCCCGTGCACTGCTCTATTATTGAACATGCACACTTCACTGCTCCTTCCTCTTATAACTAACTCTGTTATATACCTTATTATCCTATGACCAAGACTTTTCCCAGAAAAGTCTTAAAACAGAAACCATATAACCTCAAACTGGACATAGAGTCTTCCTGACTCGTGCTACTTCTTTTCCTCTCCCATTTACCATTTTTAACCACTTATGGGATGTTCAGCTATCCGCTATACCCATAGAATTATCTACAAGGCCTCTTCATACTCGAATATTTATAATCCCTTAAAACGTCTTCTAACTAAGTAAGTTACATTATACCGCTTACACCCATCTTGACCCCTTTTCAATCCCGCATGAAACTTAGCTATACGCTGTACCCATAGTCATTATAACACCCCACCATATTTGTGGACCTCTCGTACTTCTTCTTCTCTTCCACAAGCAATCCGCTTAAATCCTCATCCGCCTTCAATGTTATAATGGAGATGAGATGTATGCCTTTTCCAAATCAATAAAAAAATTCAACATATCATACTCTTCTGTAAACAATCCATACAACACGGGACAGACAGATAGAGAAATGGTTCGCACCAAGAATAGAAAAGATAGCAAGAAAAACAGTAACATTTATCCTCCTTTTCACACACGAAACTTTATGAAATAAAGGTTTTAAAAAAAAAACAAAAAAAAAACCTTATTCAAATCTTATAATCTAACATTTATATGTTTCTCCCTACGACATATATTGTTATCTACAACATCTATTAGTAAGTGCAATCTGAAAACCCTATCTATCCGCATATTATGTTAATAACCAAAGTAAAAATACCATCTAAAATAGCTCATCTAATCTCTGACCAGTACGAGTTATGCTGCTATCCACAGCCAGTAAAAATACTACTAATGCCTTTATGTCTGTGACTTCCTCCGCAATTAACTCTACTCTTTATTTGGCCACGTATCACGGACCCTTGCAAACCTCTATTTCCTGGCTTTCAATTCATGTTCGCTGTAACCACAGTACACTAAAAATAATATTACTGTTCATATATTATGAACATAACTTCTACCCCCTGTCATTCAAACTATAACTATTTATAATAATACTGTTCATCTATCATGAACATAACTACTACCCCCTGGCATTCATTGTACTTAATCTCCGACCATTATAAGTTGTGCTGATATCCACAGCCCCATCTATGGTCACCCCCCCCCCCACATTTTAAGCTAACCCCCACATCCTGAACATGGCGCTCAGTCCATGGTTGCTCCTGTTATTGCTGACTAACGCAGCACACTAAAATACTATTTATAAGCATTAATCACGTCTATTTCTCCTAAAAAAACTGCCAGCTCATCTTCTAGTTGTTTGTCAACCACAGCCACTACAAAATATCTTTTCAATAAATTCTACACGTCTAACTTCATGGCACTCACTCCATGTTTATCCCAGGTTTACTAAACCCACTCCCAACAAAGCAAGGGTGTATTTTTTATGTTCTAAAGTTGTCCAACTGTATTGCTCTTGAACACCGCATTCCAAGGACCCCATTAACATGGTCATTCAATAAGGCCAAGTCTTATTGAACCTGCTTATACCCTTAATTCAACGTAACTGAACAGTATGTTTTTATGGCTTAACAAACCCAAGAAAAACACTATACGACAACTCAATCAAAAGGAACTAACACTTCTTCAAACTGATAATTAAAAGTCAAAATAACTGACCGAAGTAATATGCTAATATTTAAACAAGGCAAATTAAATGAAACCACAAATCATGAGTAATTGGAGACATAGCACAGATAAAAACATAACATCTTTCCCCCCTTTAGTTTTCAAACATCATTTATACCCCGACATTTGTCAAAATAATATACACAAAATAAATAAGAATCATTTTTAACCAAGACAAAATTACCTAGTGTAATCAAACCAACAATTTAGGAAGACATTATTAGTCACTTTTATGGACTAAATATTTACTCATAAAAAAACCCCACAACAACTCATGACCAGGCCAAAAATTGACCAGCATCAACCACAAAATTTATCTGTTATCCACAGCCTATAATCTCATCAACTGCAATGATTGTCTTTATTACAAAAATGACAACTATTAAACCAAGGGTGTACAGCTATCCACAGGCTATACTCTCACCAGTCACCATCCTATACACTATCTCTCCCGTTTACTTGTTTCTTCAACAACTCTAAATTTCTGAAATATAATTTTTTCTTTCTATAACAGCCATATCTCCATCAGAATCTTCACCCCTATTTTCATGGTAAGGACTTGTAATATCTTCACTCATACTATTATCTGCGTCGTGCTCTGATTCTTCATCAATTTCCAGCTCTTCTGTATTTATGTTAATAGCCTCTATTTTTTTTTTCCGTTCAAGATCTAGTCTAATTTGTTTGTCTTGATTCCTCAATAACCTTTCTAAAACCGGGATATCTTAATCACTGGATGAACCTTCTCTAATTCTCTTCATTCTCTTGATTTCCCTCTCTTTTTGTCTATCTATCTTTCTTTTTGATGTGATGCTTGTCTGGTATTCTTATACGGAGCGTCTAACTCCTCCATAGACTCAACACTATCAGCTCTGTAGCCATCGTACATCTCATTTTCCTCTCTCACAAAAGTTGCTTTCGATTTCGTCTCCGACTGTTCACAAGTTTCTTCATATAAGGGTGGTGTTGTTGTTTGTTCTGATTCAACGATCTTTTCAGGTTCCGGAGGAATCACATATTTAACTCGTCCTATTGAACTATACTAACGTCTCAGAACCTCTCGACGCGTTCCACCACTACACATCTCATTTTCATTCAAGTTTTCAGCTCTAATCATAGCAGATTGCCTCCCAATAATAGTGTCTCTCTTCATCTACCTCATTTTCAATATCTGTAAGTGTCAGTAAAGTATTCAGGTCTTAAACTCATATATTCCCTGATCTTTCTCGCGTCATCTTCTGTATAAGTCAAACCAATTTCCATTCTTGCTATCTGCCTATTACTCTTCTTCTTCTTAAGTGCTTTCTGTCTTTTATCTATATTTGTTGTTTGTGTCTTTACCGCGTCAGTCTTATCATTATATGTCTTATGTCTTCCCATTTCGTCCTCTGAAAAGTCATTGCCTATAGTTGTTCCACCAGTCTGTTTACTATATGTTGTAGAAGATGAAGCAACGTCTCTGTAATCAGAACCAGCACCTCTGGTATTCTCATTTCTGTTACCACCCTTCGTACTTCGGTCGGGTATATAATTTATGTCCAACTCTGAGGAGTCTGAGCCATCTGTCGTATAATCTCCTACATTTACCAACATACTGTTTGCATACCTATCCCTAACGCTTTTTCTAACTTTCTTCCTGGTATTCTTGGTCTTTGACTGTCTATCTTTCTCAATTTTAACTGTGTCTCCCTTTTCTGATTTCACCTAAGGTTGTTCTGAAATTTCCACTGCATTGAATCGAGTTCCTCGTACTATTTTCTTAGTTGATTGTACTTGAGTTTTCTTTTCTACTTTATCAATCGGTGTCTTGGTACTCTTCTCCACATTACTAACTGTCTGTATCTGTGTCTCTCTTTCCCGTCTGCCCCTAAATACTGAAAACACCTTCTGACCACATGAGGTTCTATTGGCCTGATCTTCTCATTTGCTTGACTTTGCAAGTGACTATCGTAGCCGCCTGATTTCGAACTATTGATTCCGTAATGTTCTCGCATCTTTATTATTAGCTGGCCAGTTTTATCGTTTCTTATTAAAACTCTTTTTCTGATAAGTATTGAGTTCTGCCTTGTTATGTCGTTTCTCTATATTCCTCCGTGTTCTTGTCAAGTCAGAGTTTATATTTATACTGTTTATATCACGTCTGCGGTACCCTCTGTCATTGTTCGGACACGGTCTATAACAGTGTACTTCTTGCCCACAGTTAAAACAGGTTGAACCAAGACGTAGCCGTAGCGTAGTGGAAGTATATTGGCCATTCGAATGGAAGCCCCGACTATGTTGACCTCTATTATATGTCCGTGAAGGAATTTCTATCCTAGTTTCTATATTATTCATTCTATTCCATCTCCAGTTATTTCTAGCGTGACTAATGTCCATTGGTACTTCTACTCTTTGCTCAATATTTCTCTGGTTTCCTGGCCTTCCAAAATTCCCTTGCATTTCTCCAAAATTTCTGTTTGGCCTCCCATTAACAGGAGGATTCCGTGTGTTTAACTGAACGCGTCTGTTGCCACAACACCTATAACTGTGTCCATTCTGTCCACAATTCCAACAGACCATACCTGTGTTACCTGCTGTCTCTCTTGTATAATTTCTCATATGTCTTCCTCTACCTTGAGCACCTTCATCATTTCCTACCAGTGTTTGTATCTTTGAATAATCATATTGTCAACACGTCAACACCAACTGTTAATCTGTGTTCAGAGACTGTGGAAAGAACACAGGCAATGAATTATCTAGGGATACATTTTGATCGAAGCCTTGCTTATAATGAGCACATAGACCAGGTGATAAAGGCCAAGCGGGGTTTGGCTGTGATGCGGGTGGCAAATTGTTGGGTAAATGATATAAGTAGGACAAGGACAGAAGTAAAGAAAGGACAGAGACAGGGCATAGATAAGGACCTGTATAAGAGAATAGATAGAGACAGGACATAGATAAGAGACTGGTATTAGAGAATAGACAGATAGAGACAGTAGAAGGACGTAGACCTTCAACCAGTTATAAGACAAGACACAGGACACAAACGTGTCATAACCAGGACATAACGGGAATCTACTACCAAAGATAGGACAAGAGATGTTAACCTTGGGGAACTACCCGTAAACAGACTGAACGATAGTACGACTGTAGGTTAACGAGTACGAGACTCTAGACTACGTGACAAGTGACCAGCACGCAATGCTGCTGACCGCACGGGGGACTTGAGAGGCTAGGAGTAACGAGACCTGTAAACTCAGGCAGACCGGACTTGACTGTTGGAGCGTTCAGATGTGTGATTTTCCCTAGCGACTGTGTAGATTAAAAAGGACATAGTTAAACAAAGCGAGCGAATGTATTTGAGTTGTGAGAGCGATTGATGCTAGTGATATATATATATATATATATATATATATATATATATATATATATATATATATATATATATATATATATATATATATCTGTGTAGGCATTATCGCCTGGTTGAAAACTGTGTGAGAGAATTACTGAAAATAAATATTAGCATGGATACCACTCGTACACCCGTGTTTGTGATCGTAAGGTACGAATGAAGTGGCCAGCATGCCTGTGTGAATCCAGGTTCTTGACAGGCGGCCAAGGGTGGTGTGAGAAGTTCTTATGAACCCATGACAAGAACGAAAGAGTGGTGTCAGAAGTTCTTATGAACCCATGACAAGAATGCAAGAATAACGAAAGAATTCACTACGTACGTTTGAACCATAGAAAGAATGATGTATGAACCGATGACCAGAGTGTTTGTGTAACAACAGAAAGAGTTGTCGAATGAATTTTTCATCAGTGTAACAGCAAGAGAAGTATGCAAACGTATGACCAAGTTTAATAGTGATGTCAGCAAGTGTTTAAAACTATGAGCAAGAATGTTTTTCATTGGCACCAAGAGTGGTGTCAGAAGTTCTTACGAACCCATGACAAGAACGAAAGAGTGGTAAATATGTAACATAAGAGTGCGATTATTTGTCATCAGTAACGAGTGAATTACAAGAGTAGTAAGGTTACGAAAGAACTTATGACTGATAAGGAAAGATTGAAAAACGAAGAGCGCTCACGAAAGATAGAATGGCATGTGAGAAGGAGTGAACATTTGTGAAATATAGTAATTACAAAGACAATAATATTGATATGTTTCACAGGAATGTTCCAGGTGATGCCTCAAGCAAGTGAAGACAAGACGACATTGACGTAATGACAGACATAAATAATTACAGTAACTTCGCATTTCAGCATTCGGTTCGAGAGAGAGAGAGAGAGAGAGAGAGAGAGAGAGAGAGAGAGAGAGAGAGAGAGAGAGAGAGAGAGAGAGAGAGAGAGAGAGAGAGAGAGAGAGAGAGAGATTGGTGATTGTTGTTGATATCAACACACATGTTTGTAATTTTTGAATGTTAATTGTTGCTGCTCTATGTAACAGGATGTAGAGTAGAAACGTACAGAAGAGCGTGAGAAACTAAAAAAGAGAAGTCAACAACTCTGGGTAGACCCGACAAAGCTGAACGTATTCAGATAAGTACCCAAATTGTTTTGACTAATGCTCTAGAAAATAGCATCTTCATTTTGAATGCTGTAAGTAATTAGTAATATTGTAGAAATTGTATTGTTGTGATTTTGTGTGTGAGCGTGTAAAATAACTAACTAAAATGTCGACACTGAAAGAGTGCATAGAAGCAGGTAAAGACCTGGGATATAGTGGGGATAGATTAGAACAATGGGCAAGTGATAAGTACAAGGAATAGACTGATAAAGAGGCAGCCAGTGAAAGAGAGGAACGAGCACAGGAACGACAGCATCAAAAAGTCATGGCAGAAATAGCTGAGGCAATTAAATTAAAACAGCTAGAATTGGCTGAAGCCACCAGATTAAAAAAAAAGAGCTGGCTGAAGCCACCAGATTAAAAGAAAAAGAGCTGGCTGAAACCACCAAATTGAAAGAGCTAGCTTTAAAAGAAAAACAACTGGAGATTGAGGCACAAACCCAGTTGAAAATGAAGGAGTTAAAAATACAATCTCACGTACAGATAGCAACAACTAAGCTAAAGAGTAAAGAAGAAGAGAATAAGTTTAGCAAGTACATAGGGATAGTCAAACCCTTCTGCCAAGGACATTCCATCTCTGCCTGTACTGAGAATGTGGAATTCCAGCTAAAATTCCAGGAAATTCCACGCGAACATTGGGCCATAATCTATATAAAACATCTCTCTGGGGAGCCTTTGAAAGTGATAGAATCTATCCCCCAAGAGCTGAGAAATGATTATGACTACATCCGTCAGCGCATTATGCAACATTTTTGCTAGATGCCCCAGGTTATCAAATTCAGTTTTCTAAACTAAAACCTAAATCTAATGAAACGTTTATTGACTATGTCTCAAACGTACAAAGTTTATACAGTAAGTGGCTGAATGCTCCAAAGGTAAATAAAAGCTTTGAAAAGCTGAGAGACTTGATGATAATGGACAAAATTATCTCAACTGTCCAAACTCCCTTTGCCAAGTTTTTACAGCAAGCTGATGTAGAATCTTTAGAACAGCTAGAGAAACGGGGATCAGCATATTTTTCTTCAAACAGGGATATATTTAAATCAACAGCAGAAGATATTGAAATAGTTGCTTTCGCCAAAAGCAAACCTCAAACACCATTTAGGATGAAAGATAAACGGAAAACAAAGCCACCGCAATGTCCATATTGCAATCTTTTCCATGATAGTTTTTCTATGTGTGACAAAAACCCAGGATATGCATCTCACTTAGAGATGATGATAGAAAAGCAAGAGAGCAAAAGAAAAACGTACAGACGTGCTGTTAGATGCTTCTTTTGCCGGGCATTTGGGCACTATAGCAGCATATGTGTTGGACGTCAGAGATTGAGAGCCAGTAATGCTGTACTTGTTGATACTTCTTCTGAGAGTGGAAGTGAGGATGAATGTGAGAGTGAAGAAAGGTTACCATATGGAGAGAATGTTGTAGCAGCAATTGATGTGCTACATTTCGATCAATGTGTAACATGTCACCAATTTCATGAAAACGGAGTGCTGGAATACGGGCATACAGTACCGTTTTCTAGTGAAAACGCGAACGCAGCCATTGCCTCCAGAGGCAAACTAGTATTCCACGACGGAATGGTGAATGATAAGCCTTGCCAATGTTTGATCGATAGCGGGAGTACCTTGATCGGTCTTAGGAAGGAATTGGCTAAGCCAGAAGACTATACAGGCAGTTTTTGTAAAGTGCCGAACTTTTTCAGGCAACATAGAGAAATACCCGCTAGCAAATGCTCGTATAGACACTCCTTTCTTGTCAGGCACATTTACGTGCGCCATCTTGCATAACCCGTGTACGGATCTGATAATAGGGTGCCTACCACAACTGAAGAACTGCACCGCTAAAGAAATAAAAGCCTGGAGAGAAACTTTGTCAAATCAGGCTAATGCGGTAACGAGGTCAGAAACGCAAAGACAACAAGATGACCTGCAGAAAGAAATGCTACACTTAATATCACCTAGTGGTACAATAAATAACACCACCAAACAAAATGTCATAGAGGCGAAACGCGCCGATCCAACCATCTCACCTTATTTTAAATTTGTAGGTGAACAACCAAAAGTGACCAAATACGCGTCATGGTATTTTAAATTATACAATGGTATTCTCACTAAAGTATACAAGAGAGATAACCATGAAATCCAGCAAACTGTACTACCTGTCAAACATCGACAAATAGTTTTACGAATCGCACACGATTCGCCGTTTGCTGGTCATTTAGGCTATGATAAGACACGGGCCAGAATTTTAGCTCAATTTTACTGGCCAAAATTTTGTAGAGATATAAAATATTTTTGTCGTTCATGTACCATTTGTCAACAGTTGGTAAGAAAGGGTAAACATGTTGCAGCAGAGGTCCAACCTACAACATTGGCCTCTAGACCTTTTGAATGTGTAGCAGTAGATATATTTGGACAATTAACTCATGTGTCCAACAAAGGAAACATGTTCATTCTAACTCTGGTAGATCTATGTTCAAGGTGGGTAGAGGCTGTAGCACTAAAATACATCAGTTCCAAAGATGTAGTCAAAGTTTTTCTACATCTGTCTTTTCGGTTCGGACTTCCCCGTACCATTCTACCAGACCGAGAAACTCAATTTATATCAGCTGCAACGCAAGCTCTTACTAAATTGTTAGGAATTAAACAGTGCTTTGCAAGCCCATACCACCCAGCTAGCAACGGAATTATAGAAATGGAAATAGATTAATGGGGATCTTAAACATATGTTGGCAAAGGTAACATCAGAAAACCCATCTGACTGGGATACAATGTTACCAACAGTGCTATTTGCCTATCGAGAAATCCTGCAATTAAGTACGGGTTTCTCACCATTTGAGCTGGTATACGGGGCTAACCCACTAGGACCCCTCAACATATACCACCAATTATTAACCAACACCTCAGATACTCCAACACCGATATCACCATATGAATTAGTCAATGAGACACGCGATAAAATCATGAGAGCGTGCACCATAGCGAAAACATCTTTGGAACGAAAAGGACAGATGTATCGCCATTATGCCTATAAGGGTGCCAAGACCTTACACCTTGAACCAGAACAAGAAGTATTACTCCTATTACCTGATAAAAGAAACTTACTTTTAACATCATGGCAAGGGCCATTCAAAATAGTGAGAAAAATATCAGATGTTGACTTTGAAATATCCATGAACAACAAATTCAAGATATTCCATATCAACATGCTGAAACCGTATTACTCAAGACAAGAACAACAGACGGAAGACGAACACAATGCAACCACACCAATCAATCAGACAGGAGACGAACACAGTGCAACCACATCAATCAGTCAAACAGAAAACGCACTTAGTACAACCACAATAGTTAACCAAACAGAGGACGTCGACATGGAATTACCAGTACCGACAGTAGACGCTACTACGACAATTGATAGCATACATATAGAACCGAAACTGACAGACGGACAGAAACAATAGACAAGAGAACTAGTGACAGAATACAAACAAATCTTCTCAGTCATTCCATGTGGAACAGATAGGATACAACACTCCATTCTTCTTTCCGACTACGATAAAATGTCGACCATATTCCATTCCTATAAACTATAGACAAAACGTTGACAAGGAAATTCTTCATCTCGAAGCAAGTGGAATAATTCAGAAATCTCAGTCGGAATATTCCTTTCCGATCGTCCTAGTCAAAAAGAAGGATTCGACTATCAGACTCTGCGTCGATTATCGAAAATTAAATTCTATCACGAAAACAGACGCAGAGCCAATACCATTTTGTGACGATCTACTCCTAAACATGGCTACATCTACCATATTTTCAAAACTGGACCTAATCAAAGGCTATTGGCAGATTCCTATGCACCAAGATTCTATCCACCTTACTGCCTTTTCACCACCTCTAGGTCTATATGAATGGCGATTTCTTCTTTTCGGCTTACGTAATGCGCCTGCTACTTTTACTCGTCTTACTAGGGATCTGTTACATGGAGTGACAAATACTCAGACCTATATAGACGAAATATGTGTGCATACATCGGACTGGACAACACATTTACAAAAACTGAGAAATGTCTTCGAACGAATGAAGTTGTTTGGAATTACAGTCAAACCCACCAAAGTTGAGGTGGGATTAGAGGAAATAGACTTTCTGGGCCATACAATATCAAAAGGCCAATTAAAAGCTGAAAGCAAAATTGTGACTAAGATTTTAAACCTCACTATGCCAACCATAAAAAAGCACGTGAGAAGTTTACTTGGTCTGGTGAACTATTACAACAAGTTCATTCCCAATTTGGCAGAAATCACCAGTGTTTTTTTAAACTTATTAAAGGCAAATGTAAAAATTGATGTAAAAGATGCTTTTTTAATGAGTACCATGTCAAAACTTAAGCATCTTTTTTAGCAATGTCCCAATCCTTCGGTTACCTATCCCACATTTAGAATATTTTCTTAGGATAGATGCCAGCACAGTATCAATAAGTGGCGTATTGGGTCAACAATGTGACGACATTTTCCATCCAGTAATGTACGTAAATAGGAAGATTACACCAACTGAGGCAAGGTATGATGTCTCTCAATTGGAGGCTTTAGCTATAATTTACTGTGTCCGGAAACTACATAGATTTCTAGCAGGGACACACTTTGTGATCGAAACAGACAACTTTCCGCTCACAGTTATGGAGACAGGGGTTCACAAAAATAGCAGGATCTATAGATGGTCTCTAATACTTCAGAACTATTCGTTTACGGTCAGACACATTAAAGGCAGAAGTAACACACTTGCCGACATGCTATCCAGACCTTCGGACTTTGAGGTATCTGATGTACAGCAAACATAGGACGCAACACCAGCCTCGCCACCGACACCTGCAGCAAAGTAGTGTCATACAGATGCGTCATTATGAACAAGACTGTGTACAGGCTGTGTACATTGTGACTGTGTAAGATTGTGTATATAGATCACTAACTACCAGCGTCGACACGAGTACATGAATTCGACAGAGGCAAATAGAACTTATAAATACACGTGAAGAGGACCATACAACTGAATATCGAACACTGTATATAGAATATGTGTTTAAACTCTAGATATTCATGGAAGAAGATTACGCGACATCATCACCTCACCATAAGCAACTTAGCTTAGTTAATTTAAGATGGTTATGTACTATTGTATTCATGTATATGTATTAATGTATGTATGTATATGTGTGAGGTTTTTCGTGGGTTTATAGACAATTACAGAAGCTCCAATAAGTGAAGTTCTATAAAGTATATCTCTCTCTATAAAAGATACAGGTTAGTAACAGCAAGTTTTGTCTAGAGGTATTGATATTTATTCTCGCAGCACCCTTGTAGAGAAACCATTCAGAATTTTGGCTCATCGAGTACCCCCACTGTGAGAAATTAGACCTAAGTTCAACACAGAATTATTTATAGATGATTTATCTCTAAGCTATATAGAGATCTTGGCAGTTAGCCACAGTAGCCAATGAAAGCAGTTCTCTCATCTTCTAGCTGACTGTGCTCTGGTCGCCAAACTCATTCTGATCTCTTTAATTATTTCAAGTGACACAAGACACTTGGACAAATGACCACATTGACAATTGAACCATTGTAGTGAACATAAACAACAACAACTGTACTTTACACTGGTTGAACAAGACATCAACATGAGAAGATCTTGACAACAGTTGGACAAACATTCACAAAGAATGATCACACCAACAGGTTAGACAAGTCATACATCATGGAAGATACTTGACAACAACCACACAGAACTTCCACAATATCTGTAACCAACAACAACAGTAGAGTAACAGTCACCATGAAGATGCTTGACAACAGTTGGGCATTTCATTCTCAACAGTGTACAAGACAACCATAGAGACATGTATCTGAAAACTATTCTCTTACTACTAATCTTTTATTAATGTTCTTTGGTCAGGTGAAGACTCCGGCTTCATATTGTCAACATTCACATTTCAAAATGTTAGTTTATATGTAATATCATTGACATAATTATGAACCCAAATACATCACCCAATACCCCACAGAAACATCAATCTAAAACAAACCCTCCTCCTTCACATCTCTACTCCATAAGTTATCCTACACCACAACACTTTAGGCTTCTATCATTTCTTCTACTGTCAATGAGGGAAACACATGATAAGCCATAGTTTGGGGCAAGCATAGGGACATTCTGCTCCACTGATCTGTATACATCCTTTTATCACCTATGATGGGTGTTGGACAAGTCTCAGGTTGCAGTTTTTCCCATGATGATTTTCCAAGTCAGGCTATTCCCTGCTGTCACAGTTCGAAGAAAGTTTACAGCCCTGTCTTTTCAATGGTGAGTTGACTGTTCATGAAGTTGACACTTAGGACTAGTTTTTACTTTTCCAGTAGAGGAAGATCTAAAAAACCAATATGTCCTAGCATTCTTCCTTCTCAGTCTATTTCTCCTAACGAATTTCTGATGGAACTGAATCACCACACCTAATTATCACTAATCCATTTTGGGAATTTGCTCTATGTATTATTCTTCTTCTCCTTTAGCTTTCAGCCAATATTAATAATAAGCTGTGACAGGGTCAACTCCAAGTGCACCTTTAATGTCCACTCTTAGCCAGTAGTGACATGCTGAAAACCAGGTGATCTCTCCTCCTAAGGTTTCTTCTTGAATTTATCTTGAAGATATAGCCTGGAGCATTTACAAAGATGGAGAGTATCCCTGTCTTAGGCTTTTCATAAAAGACTATTTCTTCAGTGCCATCTGTATAGGCCAGAATTAGTGGATTCAGGCTGAACATTTGCAACCTGTTGTTCATGTGGTACTTTTTGGAGTCTTATTTTTCAGCTGGAGTTGAAGCCAGAGCTCAGGACTTCCCTAGAGTCATCCTGGTAATTGAAGGCCTCCCCATCTTCCTCATTCTCTGTTAATAAACAAAGGCACAACATGTGTTTTACATCTGGTTAAACATTGTCATAGTTACGCAGTACCATTACAGATTCAGAGAGGAATGTGAGGGGAAAGAGAGGAGAGTGATATTCTAACACCCGCCCCTCACTGGTGATGAAGTGCAATTTTATCTGGTGGGTTGGGGTGATATCTTTTCTCAAGTTTTGATCCCCAAATTGTGAAATCATAGGCACATATGCTTACTCAGGGGCAGCTTCACAAGCACCATCAAATCATCATCATCATGTTCTTGTGCTCTTTTCCCATTAAACAATAGTAATATCTACTGCAGCAGGTACCAAGCATTATTGCACAAGCAATGTTTTCACACGTGGAATACACATATGAAAGAAAACATGAATTTTCCCTGACAAATAGCATGAGCCTTCCCATGTATTCAGCTGACTAGACACTGTAGGTTATGCCACATATTGCTCCTTATTGGAATGTAGTTCATATAAACCTAAACCATTGTTGCCAAGAACCAGCGCATAACGTCAAAGATAAATTACACCCTAGGCAAATCTATATGAATGCTTTTGACAATTTTCTTGAGCGTAATACAGTCACCAGACATTACAGGAACTTTGTAATTTCTAAAGTGCAATGCAGTCCTGCAAACATGGATATAATAAGCGTCTTTACTTTTACAAATATGAGAGGTTAATTATACAATTACCGTCTCATTCACTCAAACATTCTCAGCCATTATAAGGGAAAAGTTACATGTAGCATCACACATTCTGAAACATAACTGCCAAAGGTAACTCGCAAGAGCAGTGTACAGTTTGGTTAAGAATGGTCATGATAGGCACTCAACGAATGTTCAGAGCGCACGAAGGTTTTGCAATATGCATTGAGCGTAGTTTACAGTCATAAGCATATGCAAATCATCAAATCAGACAGACAATAGACATGGCAAAAATATTTCACTGTGGCAGACATGACAGGTTGGAGCGGCAGTTTTAGTGTCACTGTACAACGAAGTTCTGTCTTCATTTCACATTTTCTCAAGAAAATACTCTGCCATTCGTCTCTCTCACTTATCATCAGGTTTACACATAACATATTAAATGATTTAGGTACCTGAAGTGCAGATGACTACATCTTAGAGAATGCTTTCGGGCAAGTTTTACCACTGCATCTTGAACACATCTTTACGGGATGGAATCAATGCTTCGACTGGCTGGCTAATTATGTATTAGATAGCGTTACTCGCCCAAGGGTCAACCAATCAAATGGAGTTCCCCCTTCTCATCTACCCTTTCTCGATCTAGAATCTTCGATTCTATTTTTAGTTAGGTTATCAAGACGGCTTACGTTGGTTTACTACCGAGTATTGAGAAATGTAAATGGACTGGGGATGTTAACGTCTGAAACATTATGTTACAATATGTAATCTATATATTATATGTGATATAATTTTTAATGAAGTTTCACGTTACAATACATCTCCTTTAAGTTAATTTAGTTAAATATAACTACTTCTTCTTTTCATTAGATTAGCAACACCAATTCTCCCACTCTCGTTTAGACACAGGGATAATTAGATAAACTTAGATTAAACACCATGACATCATGTGAGTTACATCTAAGAGTTCCGTAGGAAACCATCATTCCATCGGTAAATATAATTTAGTTACGACCATTTAGTTTAATTAGGATAGAAATTAGTTTAGAATTATAACTTAGGTAGAAATTATTACCATCATGACTATAATTTAGATTAAGGGAACAAACACATTTCTCTTCATTTTGTTTATTTCCTAGATTATCTTCCCTTAGTTAGTAGAGTTCAGCACACCAAAGTAGAGGAGATCATTCATTTACAGTAGGTAGAATACTAAGGATTGCCTTAAGCAATCAATTCCTCTAGTAAATAATGTAAGAACAGTACTGATGTACAGTACCACAATTGGGCTCTACGCTTGTTTAAAGTGAGCCAATATTTTTTTGATTTACTATGTTATTTGATTGTAATGACATAAAATTTTTTCTAACACCTTGACGTGTGAATGAGCGAGCGAAAGACGAGAACAAGGACAGAATGAATGAATTAAATATGTATGCATAACAATGGTTAAATATTTTGCCGCACCAAAGAGTTTTTATGATTTGTCTTCGTCTTCTATGTAACACATGTGCTTGTGTAATTTTACGTGTGCAGTTGCCATAATTCCATTACAGCAATAGGAATATTTTCCAGCGACTCAAATAGACAGAGCAGTCATGAATTAATCATACGCATTTGTTTGTGACTGTATAAACCAACCTGCGACGCATGAAAATGTCAGTTCACATAAATTATAGACATGCACCTATGTTTGTGATTTAAGCATGAAATAAATATAAATAAACACGCAAACAACAAGATATACTTACAGATAAAATGCAGACAGCAGTATACGAAAGGGGGAAAACTCAATCACAGGGGACATAATACACTTACTAAACTTTGATAGCACATTGAAAGACTTAGCCACAAACGGGAGTTAGAAAGGTGAACATCAGCAAACACACAACATGTAATAGAGTTGGAGAAACATTACATGGGAGCATGAATTTATATTCATGTATTGTACCCGTAACAGAGGCAATCTGTGCGGGATGTCGGTAAATCGTCATTTTGAAAAGCAGGTCTTTTAGACATTGAAATTTGGTTCGTTATAGCTCCTATATATGTAATGTGAATGAGTATTGACTCTGGCCAACAATACAGTTGTGCAGCACTGATTAATAAGCCAGTGGATAAGTACGGCATTGTGACATCAGACGTTGATAAGTTAGTAACTATACCCAAGACATGATTAGTTAAACCTAAGCCAGCACTTTGTCAAAATTAGACCCGACTATTTTTTTTTAGATGTTACGATACATTGCGTCACACCTAACAACTAAAATTTGGTGACGCAATACAGAGGGGGAGGAGAGCGTGTCAACGTGTTGGGTAAATGATATAAGTAGGACAAGGACAGAAGTAAGGAAAGGACAGAGACAGGACATAGATAAGGACCTGTATTAGAGAATAGATAGAGACAGGACATAGATAACGACTGGTATTAGAGAATAGACAGACAGAGACAGTAGAAGGACGTAGAACTTCAACCAGTTATAAGACAAGACACAGGACACAAACGTGTCATAACCAGGACATAAAGGGAATCTACTACCAAAGATAGGACAAGAGACGTTAACCTCGGGAAACTACCCGTAAACAGACTGAACGATAGTACGACTGTAGGTTAACGAGTACGAGACTCTAGACTACGTGACAAGTGACCAGCACGCAATGCTGCTGACCGCACGGGGGACTTGAGAGGCTAGGAGTAACGAGACCTGTAAACTCAGACAGACCGGTCTTGAATGTTAGCGTTCAGATGTGTGATTTTCCATAGCGACTGTGTAGATTAAGAAGGACATATTTAAACATAGCGGGCGAATGTATTTGAGTTGTGAGAGCGATTGATGCAAGTGATATATATACCTGTGTAGGCATTATCGCCTGGTTGAAAACTGTGTGAGAGAATTATTGCAAATAAATATTAGCATGGATACCATTTGTACACCCGTGTTTGTGATCGTAAGGTACGAATGAAGTAGCCAGCATGCCTGTGTGAATCCAGATTCTTGACAGCGGGTGATGACGGCAGTAAACTGTAGCAGCGCCATCTATGCCTCTTATACGAGGGGTTGGTCATGTCTGTTTTTGAGTATGCGTTGGCGATCCTGACTCTCAGTCGTAAGCAGATAGAAAGGATGGAAAGGATACAGAACAAAGCTATGCGCATTATTTTCGGATGTGCAAGACATACATCATGCAGGGCTATGCGCTACCTTATTGATTTTCCAACCATTGAAGATAGACTACAAATTTGCAGAGCATGTGCCTACCTCAGAGTTTACGCAGACACACAACATCCACTGCATAGTGAAATTAGGAAGGTGAAGGGCAGCAAGTTAAAAAGATGAAGGTCTTGGATAGGTCAAGCGGAAGACATTCTTCAACAGGTGTGTTCTCTGGAGGACGTAGAACCTGGCGAGGAGTGGGTACAAGTGCCAACAGATTTCTGTATGTCCTGTTCAGTCTGCATCCGACTAGACAGTAAATGCAGACAAGAAAATCCGGTTGCTGTGGAGGCGGAAGTACAAGCGTTGATTTTCGAGAATTCGTTAGACGATGATGCTGTCATTTAAACTGATGGGTCGGTCGTCCGATATGTGAGAAGCTCATGGGCCTTTACGGCGCGGACCGGAGGGAGAATTGTGAAGGAGGATTCTGGTGCTTTTGTTGAGACCACAAGTAGCCTGACTATGGAAGTCATGGCAGTAAGTAAGGCAATAATATGACTCGAGACACAGACATTCACTAGGGCATGTGTCCCTAGCGACTCAATGAGCATGCTCAAGAGGCTAGAGATTGTGGATGCGATATATTGTATTTTCACAAGCGTAATGTGCGGTAGATATTTCCCGTCGACAATTAAAGCCTGAACACCGCAACATGATTATTTGTTCCACAATTGTACGATGCAAGATTTAATATACCCATTGGCAATGAAAAAGGTGAACTTGAACAGCCAGCATATAAATAGCAGCACGCACAGCGACATGGCCTGTTTGTTCGTCAGCCAGCATGAGACATAAGACCTGACATAGCGGAAGGAGTGAGAGAATTTCAAAATTCACAAGAGAAGAAAATCCTCAGCCTACGACATCGCTTGTGAGAAATTGCATCTCATTCAGATCACGAAACGTGTCGACATGTTGAAGTCATTCTGATAAATAAGGTACACATCATAATTGCTTTAATTTATTTTAAATCTTAGATGAAATGTGAATCTTTTTCCCAGAAGAAGAATTGGTAAGTCGACTTGTTGAACACATGTGGCGAGTTATTAAGAAGTTAATTATAATATATTTAATTGTTATAGTTTATAGGTAAACTATTCATTAAGAATAACCATAGTGAGTTTTATTTTCTCCCAAAGTAAACAACTGATTTAATGTATAAGCATCAGTCCAAGTTGTACATTTATTTCTTAAGTAACTCAATCTACAATTATTTAGAATGGTGAGTTCTTAAGAATTTAATCTAGCAGAAAATAAATAATATTATACTCAGTTATCATAGTCATAGGATAAACTGTACATTAGGAGAAAACTACAGTGTTTTATTTTCTCCCAGCTAAACAACTTAGTTAATGTATAAACATTAGACACAGATTGTAAACATATTTCTTAAGTAGTCAACTCAATCAGTAATGATTTACAGTGGTGAGTAACTTAGGATTTAAAACTAGTTTACATGTGCCAGCACTGATAGAGAAATTAGTGTAATGTGTAATTAGTCAGTAGATTTATTTTTGACATGAGCACATGGGCAAACAAATGGTTTTCTGGTATTTCATGAACACATGAGAACCAGATAGATTCTATAGGGATCATAATTTTGTGTGTTGAGTAAAGCACCCATGTGGTGAGTCAAATGTATTTTCAATTTTGTAAACATATGGAATTAGTGTTTGTGCCACACAATAATACTTAGTCAACCGGCATTCTAGAATGGTTAAGATTCATAATGCCTGAATGTAGACTGAGGAGATCACATAAATTCATGAGACAATGTGGAGACCCTGTGTATTTTCATTATTGCTACACATGAGGAAGTATCCTTTGAGAATCTCATAATTATGTCTAATTATCACATAAATCTCTGTCATGTGTGATTCATTATTGTAAACAGATGTGAATGTATCATTTGTAAACCACCTCAGTATGAATGATTAATTATCAATCAGGAAATATTATAATTTCTGATGAGGGATGAGATTTAATTGTAATATCATTGTTATTGAACCTGTGAATTTATCAGGGATAAAGCACCTACATATGCATGATTGTCATCCATACAGATATGATTGTGTCTGATGAATGGGTGAGATCTCATTGTGATGTCAATGGTGTTAACATTTAAAGTTATCATTGGGAAATCACATAAGTCTAGCTACTTATCTTACATGCAAGTATGAATGATGATAGATGAGAGAATTGATCATCCATGCACATATGAATGATATCTGATAGATGAGAGAAATGATCATCCATACATATGAATGATGTCCGAGAGGAGTTAATTGACCCCACATGCACAGATGGATATGTTGACTGATGCATGAGGAGTTTGAGTGAGTGAGTGAAGTTACAGGCTGAGAGAGAGAGGGAGTATAGGCCAACAGTCAATCTCAGGATAGCCGGCAACTTTGATGTGTAATGCCATGACTATCACCAGAGAACTGGTTCGGCGTAACCCATAAACTAAATAATAATTTAGTACACTCCGGCGCATAACAACACTTTGTATAAAATATCATTCATGCTACAATCATCTGGTTTTGTGCGCTAAGCACGACACAACCAATATCATACATTACGCATACTACCAGCATCTGTGTTTGTATTTAAGCAAAATCCCTCTTTGTAGTTCATGTCACTCCTGTTAACACATATGGTCTAGTGTAATGATAATAATGTACTACAAGGATGATGATGATGACTGTAATGATTATGATAATAATGGTAATGATAATAATGTAATCATGATGATGATGTAATGATTATAATGAGCATGATGATGATGGTAATGATAATAATGTAATCATGATGATGATGACAATGATTATAATAAGCCTGATGATGCGGACAGCCAAAGTACAATCTTAGTATAGAGACGGTGAAGAGGGGGGAATACACCCTCCGTAAAACTCTGGACAAAAAAAAAAGAATTCACCTGAATACTATACAAGAACGAATACCATATCGTACTTATATTGCTTATAAACAAACACTCATTACAATGGGGACTGATTTTTAAAAGCCCTTGATGTGGAGACCCTTTTTCTTGAATAGAAAAATATGAAGAGAATTAACTAGATGCAGAATGGGATGGGAAACAGTTGTCAATTCCAAATCAATCAAGGTATGACTTAACCGGTAGAATGAGGACAGGCATAGGTGAAGATGAAACTGCACATCTGCTAGTGTAAAACTTGAACACCATATAATGGAAGATGGAATGGAGAGCAACCAATTATGTTGTGGATAACTATTTGAGAGCACCAAGACTCTTTACCTTCCACTGTTTATTTTCCTAGGATCACAATTCTTTTAGGTATTTTTTTGTGTGATGTTCTTGAGAAAAATATAGAACATTTTAGTTCTGGTGTTAATAATGCTGATATTTTTAGATTTATGATGGATGCTAAAATTTCAGGTAGTGGTCATTATCCAGACCTGACTTGTGAATGCAGCACTTTGTGAAAGTAGTAGTAGCAGCTTGACTGAATGCAGTAGCCACTTAACTGAGTGAGGCAGCTGAGATAGTGAGGCCAAATACTATTCCACAGCAACTTCCTGCCAATTTTCACCACCTTTCCAGGACAGGTATCACATATCCCTTTATCTAGGTATAGGTGGAGGAAACACAGTGAGCCTAAAATAATAATAAATCAAACCGGGGGAAAAAATAAAGAACACTCAAGAATATAGTCTACACTGACTGAATGCTACCGAGATCCAAGAACTGGATGGGAGACCAACCAGGGATGTGCCCAGTTTCTTTCCACAGATTAGAATTAGGCCAGCAGAAGAGGCCCAATAATTATAACTGAAACCGGATATAACACTGAGGACAATGTATGATACAGTGGCACAGCCAGGAGACAGAGAATTAGTTAGAGATAACTATGTAAATAATCTTGTAATTGTACTGCATTGATTGTTGTATGTTATTACATGTATAATCAATAGCTCCATATATATATATAATAAATGGATGAAAATTACAGGTTATTTTCTTTTTGAGAGTTCTCTTGTCATAGTAAAATTGTTGTAAGCAATTACCCTTGATTAATTATTTAGTTGGTAGAGGAGAGGCAAGGAACCACCCCTAAGTGCATTTGGGATACTCAGTAAAAATTTCATTGTTTTCCTGGAAGTATTCCTTGGTTCTCCAAAACTCTATTTAATGGTCTCAAATCATTGAGCCAGTAACAGCTAAATTAATTTTAACGGGCAGAATCACATTGAGAAAGAGGAACTGAGGGTCCTTGATCTCTTTGGGGTTGAGCCATCAACTATTTATCCGACAGTGGATCCGAAGAGAGTGGTTGCTGTTTCTGGAGCGGTCTCGGCTGACAAAAATTAGTTTCATCTTCATGCCAGGGCATGCAGGAGTACAAGGAAATGATCGGACTGACAAGCTCGCAGGTATGGCAAATGTGGAGGGCGGACGCGCCATGGAACAGGCTGACATTCTGAATGCACTACGAGAAGTGAGGCTTTTGCGAGAACCAAGTGACGACAGCGAATCTACATCCATAGTCAGACTGCGAGAACAGCAAATTAAAAGAGGGGTGGCCAAACAAGAACACTACACTGGAAGGCAAAGAAGATTGATAAACCAGTACAGAACTGGTGTCGCTAGCCGCTACACGCTGCGGAATTTGCTGAGAAGGGGATCCGAGCACTTATGGACTGAATGGTTCGATGTGCAGTGAGGATGATCTGTCGACTAACTAACTAACTAAGTTTTTTTTTCGTCTTCTAGGTCTCCATTTACTAACAGTATTCTCTGAATCTTTCTACAAACAAGAACTCCCATCCAGTTTCAACACGTCTTATATCACTCTTATTCCGAAAGACAACACCGACAAGACACTTTTAAAAAGTTACAGACCGATCTCGCTTTTAAACGTAGACTACAAGATTTTAACAAAGGCTTTGACGAATAAATTGAAACCAGCAATGACAACTCTCATTCATGAAGACCAGCATTGTAGTGTACAACACCGGAATATCCAGAAACACACACACTTCATAAGGAACATCATCAACTACACACATCTGATAAACTGTCAGTCCTCAACTCTCTCTTTAGATCAAGAAAAATCATTCGACAGAATATCTCACTCATACCTCCTCAAAACTCTCTCACACTGCAACATGCGAAGTTATTTTCGGACATGGATCCAAATTTTTTATTTAAAACCAGAAAGTCGGATTCTATTAAACCATACCCTAACCAATTCTTTCAGGTTGTCTAGGTCAGTGAGACCAAGTATGTTCCTTGTCCCCATTACTGTACGTTGTCGCTCTAGAGCCACTCCTAGAAAAGATACGACAGGACGAACATGTCAGGGATACGTTCATACCAGGGAAGGGTGAGCAAAAGCTGCGTGCTTATGCAGACGATACCATTTTCATATTTGTACGGATCATTTCGGAAACGTTCTCGTTTTTCGGCAAAGGGAGTGGGGCAAAATTAAACGTCCAAAAATCTACTATAATGGGCTTAGGCATATGGAAAAATAAGGCAGATTTTTCCATTTGACTTAACATCAAACAATCTTATAAAATTGTACGGAATAGTCTTCCCATGTCAACCAAATCAAACACACAAAGACACATGGCAAAATCTAGAGAAGAAAATAACATATATGTTACAGAGGTACAAGTACAAAACAACCACCATATTTGGTAGATATCATATCATTGGCACCTTGCCGTCTTGACAGACGATAGTTTGTGCTTTAAAAAGGCATAATAACTTTTACCCATGACGGTAGCGCATGTTACTGATAAGGCCAATTTGCGCTGTAAATGTCCATTCACAGTGGGTGCATGTGAACACGTTCTCCATAGCACAAAGCCTGGGCTAAAATATAGAGATCATGTGTTGCCCATGCAGTATGATCCCTCTCTCGGCCTGCCTAGTTCACTCCAGAGGAAAGGTAACACCCCTACATCTGGAACAAGACAAGCTGCAGAAGCTGTCGGATCAGCAAAGCAATGCTCTAACTGTCCGCCTGTCGGAGCTTCGATCCTAGACCAGCTGCCAACCAAGGCTTAGGGCCTGGTCTGCCCTGCCATGACATTTTGTCTTTAGCTTGCATTTCCTCGCACCAGGGTAAGGCTTGTACCCTCCCAATTGCGCTCTTCCGCCCGAAGCCGTTGGCACAATGTGGGGTGTCGGGTTTGGTAAGCGCCGCCCAACGTTCGGCGCTAACAGAAAACAGGTAGCACCGTCTACTGTTATACGGTAGCTCAGTCATATCTGACTAAGACCTGACACTAATGTTTGGTAGAAGTACCATTATTAATACATATATAATTCCAAAAATACTATATCTGTGCACAGTCCTAGATCCTCCACGTCAGATTGTCACAAATATAAACAAAGGGATCAGACGCTTCATGTTTGAAAGCACAATCTACAGTATCAAACATACTACACTCATGCAAGACAAAAAAGATGGAGGTATCGCCCTCCAAGACATAACAACCAAAATACAAGCACTTAGAATCAAACACGTAGGCGAAATCCTACTACACCCAGAAAAACACTATTTAGCACACTATCACACTGAAATTAGGCTTCTTCATTTGAAACCTATTAGGAATACATCCTCACATTACTTTGGCACTTTCACAACGTTTTACAAAACATGTATTTCAGCCTTTAAAGGACACGCAAAATTACTACACAAGAAAACGCACACAATCTACATTTATTTAATTAAACTACAAGCAACTCCAGTACATCTCAGAATTAAAAGAGGCCATAGATATTTCATAAATGATTATACTGAAACTTTCTCTAATACTCACAACAGTCAGATTACCCGAAGAGCATAGAAAATTACATATAGGCTTGTTTACAGCATGACCCCAACAACAGAGAGAACATAAAAAAAAATAACTAAACAAGTACTATTGTGTCAGCTTTGTAGACGGAACGTCCAAGAATCAGAATCTTACAATACGTGATATATCAATCAACCTTACTGACCCTATTTCATAGGGAACAGTATAAGTGAAGCCTCGTATTTGTAGACCGACCTACTTCGCATACCTCATGTGGCATATCGCAGGATCTATACCTCTCTCTCTCTCTCTCTCTCTCTCTCTCTCTCTCTCTCTCTCTCTCACACACACACACACACACACACACTCTCTCTCTCTCTCTCTCTCATAATAATTTTGCTTCTTTGTGCCTAACCACTTGTGTATTACCTGTGGTCGGATTTTACACAACACCAATAACACTGGCATTGGGTGGTATGATCTTAAAATACGTGGTATAATAATCAACCTTACTGACCCTATTTTATAGGGAACAGTATGAGTGAAGCCTCGTATTTGTAGACCGTCCTACTCCGCATACCCTATGTGGCACATCACAGGAACGATACCAACCTCGCTCTCTCTCTCTCTCTCTCTCTCTCTCTCTCTCTCTCTCTCTCTCTCTCTCTCTCTCTCTCCCTCTTCCTCTCCCTCTCTCTCTATCTCTCTCTTATTCTCTTACAAAAATTTCATATTGTGTGTCCACATACCCCATTGTGGCATATCGCAGTAACTAAACCAACTCTCTCTCTCTCTCTCTCTCTCTCTCTCTCTCTCTCTCTCTCTCTCTCTCTCTTCTCATATATACCTTGCACATGTCCATGTACACTGTCGTATGAATGTCTTTTGAGCGGTGTAGATGTATGTATGTGCGCTCACGCATATCAGTCCACCTAGACTTTAGGACACACCTCACAATAATATATAGGAGTGCATAATGTGAGTTTGGTTAGTTTCAATATCATATTTGGATACACACTCCATTGCTCTTCAATATTCGTCCACCAGGGCCAACCTATTCACTGGCACTCACTTGCTTTGTCAGTACATCCACTGGGATTGCTCAGATACCATTCACACAGGTCGCCATCCTACCTTCCTGCCTCTGGCTTCCCCTTCTTTCACTGTGCTCACTGAACCGTTACACCCACTACCCCGCCATCATCCTACATCTCCCTCGGTTGGGTATAAAAAGAAGACATCGGTGATATTTGGGCTTATACACAGCTCGGAATTGTAAGGTAAGTATGAACATTTTTCCCCAATTCTAATTTTCTCTTCATTGCTTTCATTTTTTCATCTTTGTGTTCTTCTCATCCTGTCGTCACCTTTTTATGTATTCACAGGAGGTCTCCTTGACTATATGTTGTGGTTTTTGAATGTGTTTGTTTGCTGATGAAGGCTAATCGCCGCAACGTCCCGTATGTATCGTAATTCTGTTATGTAAAGCTGCACTACTTTGTGTCATTTTATATTGTTTACAAAGAATCAGAATATCACGTCTATTATTAATGCAACACAATCATGCCAACAAGAAATATCCTACAAAACATCATAAACACTCATACGAAACAAAGAACAGATGGTTACAAAGCAATCATTATAAATTCCATTCCTTACTCCACACAAGACATCCAAACAAAGCTACTTGTTCTATTGGCAGAGTACAGAAATCTTATATGGACATCAACAAAGAAATTGTCCAACAACTTTATCAACTAAGAGTCTCAACCATTCTAATCTCAGCCCCACAAGCGCAAATCCCGTAAGCGATTTGCCCGAAGACAGCACATATTACAGAAGAAGAAAATAACTTGTTTTAAACAAAGGATATCGCAACTGTCAATGTGTTTATTTACGGTATTAATAATCTTACAATTATTATTATTATTATTATTATTATTATTATTATTATTATTATTACTACTATTATTATTGTTACTGCTACCGTAATTATTACTTTTCCCATTATTATATTTGAATGTGCAACATGAAATATATTGTGGATGTGTGTCTGTGTCGTTGAGAGTAACATATGTATGCGTCTGTGTGTGGATGCACGTGTGAGTGTGTATGTGTGTGTGTGTGTGTGTGTGTGTGTGTGTGTGTGTGGTGCATGTATTTGCTCGCGCATGTATGTGAGTGTGTGTGTGTTTGTGTGTTGCAGTGTTGGCAGTGATTTACGAAAGGAAAAAGAATTTACAAATGCGATTAACATAAGTAGAAAAAGATTATCAAAAATTAATTTAGGCTGCGTTTTTGCTATAGCCATAAATTACGTTACCTCTACTGACAAATCGGCGAATATTATGTGCATTATATTTACAACATACATTTCAAAACAAAATTTAATATAACTAACTAATTAGATGATTCCGTCCTCGATGAAGAGTATAGATGAATACTGTTGAAAGTTCGTCGCGTGTTCCTAGTAGAAACGTTATGATTCAAATATTCGATGGTTTTGAAGACACTTTATAACAATGTTCTGGTGGATATGAACTGCTGCTGTCGGGTTTAGGCATCCGAATAAAATATCACAGTTCGTAAGATCGGGCAGAGAGGTCGGTGTTTCATTCGAATGGTGAATCAGGCATCCTCGTCAAGAGATCTGGTAAAATACTTTTAGCTCCCTTAATGTGCTGAATGTCATAGGAGAAATCTTGAAGCAATAGGGCCCAAAGAGCGATTCTGTTATTTTTGGGTGTCCCTTGCTTGATCACCAGTAAAGGTGAGTTGTCGGTTTGGATAAGAAAGTGGGTACCTCTGAGATTTTTGGATAATTTAAGGACACAATAGACCGCACTCAGTCCTTCAAGTTTCGCAATACTATAGCGTTGTTCGGCTGGCTTTAACTTCCTGCTGATGTAGACAACAGTATGTTCGATGCCCTCATGTTTCTGCATGAGTACTTCTTCTATAGTGATAGTGATGGCGTCTGTTTTCAAAATAAATAGAGTATTTATATTTGGGAGACGAAGAATGGGTGGATTTGAACAAATTAACTTCAATTTCTCGATTGCAGCGTCTAAATAGGCACTCTTACAAATCATATTTATACAAGATTCCATGATTGAATATAGAATAACATAATTTGAAACTATAAGAGTGGATGTGAATTTACTATAGAAATACATTAAGTTTAAAATACATCTATTTCTATGATATAATATGTAGCTTAGAGATCCGACCATGTCGATGGCAACAGTTTTGAATATCTGAGAGGCCAGTTTTGTTGGGTGAATCTCTTGTCTAAAGTGGTACGCATTTATATATGGAATTTTACACATTGCAAATACATTAACAATTTGCGCTAGTAATAATAAAGCTGGCAAGGCCCCCGGTGCAGTTAGTTAGTTAGTTAGTTAGTCGACAGATCATCCTCGTTGCACACCGGACCATTCAGTCCATAAGTGCTCGGATCCCCTCCTCAGCAGATCCCGCAGCGTGTAGCGGCTAATGACGCCAGTTCTGTGTTGGTTTATCAATCTTCTTTGGCTTCCTGCGTAGTGTTCTTGTTTGGCCACCCCTCTTTTAATTTGCTGCTCTCGCAGTCTGGCCATTGTTGTAGATTCACAGTCATCACTTGGTTCTTGCAAAAGTCTCACTTCTCGTAGAGCATTCATAATGTCAGCCTGGTCCATGGCGCGTCCGCCCTCCACAGTATCCTCACCTGCGAGCTTGTCAGCCCGCTCATTTCCTTGTACTCCCGCATGCCCTGACACGAAGATGAAACTAATCTTTGCCAGCCGAGACCGCTTCAGAGGCAGCAACCATTCTCTTCGGATCGACCCCTCCTCTATCCTCTTGATCATGTTCATTGAGTCGCTAAGGAAACAAGCCCTAGTGAATGTCTGTGTCTCGAGCCATGTTATTGCTTTACTTACTGCCATGACTTCCATGGTCAGGCTACTTGTGGTTTCAGTGAAAGCACCAGAGTCCTCCTTCACAATTCTCCCTCCGGCCCGAGCTGTAAAGGCCCATGAGCTTCTCACATGTCGGACGACCGACCCATCTGTGTAGATGACCGCGTCACTGTCTAGCGAATTCTCGAAAATCAACGCTTGTACTTCAGCCTCCACAGCAGCCGGATTTCCTTGTCTGCATTTTCTATCTAGTTGGATGCAAACTGAAAAGGATGTGCAGAAGTCTGTTGGCAGTTGCACCCACTTCTCGCCAGGTTCTAAGTCCTCCAGTGAACACACCTGTTGAAGAATGTCTTCGGCTTGACCCATCCACGACCGTCCTCTTTTTAACCTGCTGCCCTTCACCTTCCTAATTTCACTATGCAGTGGATGCTGTGTGTTTGCGTTAATTCTGAGGTAGGCGCGTGCCCTGCAAACTTGCATTCTCTCTTCAATGGTTGGAATATCAAGAAGGTAGCGCATCGCCCTGCATGCTGTATCTCTTGTACATCCAAGAATAATACGCATAGCTTCATTCTGTATCCTTTCCATCCTTTCTATCTGCTTATGGCTGACAGTCAGGATTGCCATTGCATACTCCAAAACAGACATGACCAGCCCCTCGTACAGAAGACATAGATGGCGCTGCTCACAGTTTGCTGCCGCCATCACCCGCATCGCTGCCAAACCCCGCTTGGCCTTTGTTATCACCTGGTCTATGTGCACATTATAAGCAAGGCTTCGATCAAACCGTATCCCCAGGTAATTCATTGCCTGCGTTCTTTCCACCGTCTCTGAACACAGCATTACAGTTGGTGTTGGATTGTTGACAATATGATTATTCAACGAGAACCAAGTCACTGTTGCCTTTGTTGGGTTGACCATTGCCCCAGCTTCATCACACCAAGTACTTATGCGATTGAGTTCGGTTTGTAGTTCCACAGCAACCTCCTCTCTATCCTTACCCTGACGATACAGTAAAACATCATCGGCATATGACAATGTCCTGCCAGGTCCAGTGATCTGCTCACTGGTGATTCTCACTGTGTAGGCGTTGAACAGTACCGGAGATAATGGTGATCCCTGTGGTAGGCCAGGATATATTGTTGTTGGTTTCGAAGTCCAACTGCCACATCTAAAAACTACTTTCCGTTGGAAGAGGGCTGCAGCGATCCAACTAAGGAGGAATGGACTTACGTTTAGTTCAAGAAGCTGAAACATTAAAAAATCCAGTGGTACTCTGTTGTATGCGTCCTCAAGATCAATCGCTGCAGCAACGGTTTCAGTGCCTGAGTGGAAACCTTCATAGACATCATGGGCAAAGACTGCTGCATTGGTCCAGGTTTCTCTTTTTGGACGGTACCCACCCAGGGTACGTGGGAAAACACCTTGCCTCTCTAGTTGGCTTGATATTTTCCTGGCAATTACCTTCTCCAGCAGCTTGCCTATTGTATTCTGCATGGTTATAATTCGATATCCCTGAATTTTTTTGTGGTCTTTGTCAGGCTTCGGCAAGGGAATCAGATAGCTGTGTAACCATTCCTCCTTGATGCTAGCACTCCCTATACTGTTGTTGTACATGTCTGCTAGTTTCTCTAGCTCATTGTCGGTACACCGATTTATGTCGTCGTATCTTATGCCATCAGGAACTGGAGCACTGTTTTTTGATCGTCGAAGCACAGCCTTGATTTCTTTCACTGTCACTGTGTCTTCATCCGAAGTGTTCTGGGCCTTGCATCTGTCTGAGGTGACCTCCTTGGCCAGATTCCGGCCTCCCATGTCTGTCTGGTTGCTCTGCTCAAGGTAGCGTTCAAAGAGGGCTTTGCCCTTGTCCTCGTCAGTCCTCTGCCAGATGAGGTCAGCACCTTGGAAGTCAGAAATGCTCTTATTCTTGACTACACCACTCATGCTATTGATCTTTGCAGATAACATCACCCGGTGCAGATAACATCACAACAGAAATGATTAAAGCTTTAGAAGAATTTGGACTAGATCAAGTCACCAGACTGCTGAACACATTATATGATAATGGAGATATACCTCCTGAATTATGTAACTCTATATTTATTGCAATCCCAAAGAAATCAGGAACCTTGGAATGTGATCAACATAGAACAATTAGTATAATGAGTCACATCACAAAGATTTTGCTAAGAATTATCATGCAAAGAATGAGGAAGAAGATACAACCTGAAATAGGGGAAGAACAATGCGGGTTTGTAGAAGGAAAGGGTACAGTAAATGCTGTGTATATGCTGCGAACAGTTATTGAACGTGCTATAGAAGTAAGCAAGGATATACATCTTTGCTTTATTGACTATACAGAGGCTTTTGATAGCGTTAGACATGTCAGCATGGTAGATATGCTTGCAGATCTACAAATTGATGGGAAAGACATTAGACTTATAAAAAACATATATTGGAAACAACAAGCTGCAATAAGGATTGACAATGAAGTGGGACAGTATCAGCCAATGAAGAGAGGTGTTAGGCAGGGATGTGTGATGTCTCCAGATCTTTTTTCCCTGTACAGTGAAAATATTTTCAGAAATGTAGAGGATATAAATGGAACCAGCATTGGGGGAAGAAACATCAATAACATTAGATATGCAGATGATACAGTATTAATTGCAGACAATGCGCAGAACCTGCAACAATTAGTAGATGTGGTTGTTGTACACAGTGAGCAACTGGGGTTAGAATTAAATTGTAAAAAGCCTCAGGTTATGGTCGTCACTAGGAAGGAAGAAGTGCCACAATGTAATATACAAGTAAATGGAAATATTCTTCAACAAGTGAATCGGTACAGTTATCTTGGAACAGTTATAACATCTGATGGGAGATGCCTTGAAGAGATTAGAACAAGAATCGCCATGGCGAAAGTAGCCTTTAGCAAGATGAAAAACATTCTGACCAATAAAAAGATGTCAATTGACACGAGAAAAAGAGTGTTGAGGGGATACATAGAGCCTGTTCTTTTGTATGGATGTGAAACTTGGACAAAGAGCAGTCAAGCTGAAAAGCATCTGATGGCTGCAGAAATGTGGTTTCTGAGGAAAATGCAAAGAATACCATGGACAGACAGAAAAACCAATGACCAAGTACTACAGGAGACAAATAAACATCGTAAACTGATTAGAGAAATTAGACGCAGACAGTGAAAATGTTTTGGACATGTTATGAGAAGAAATGGACTGGAGAACTTAGTGACAACTGGCAAGATCGAGGGGAAAAGACCAAGAGGAAGATAGAGTGGAAAATACCTGGATGGCTTGGCCACATGGCATGGACGAGACAGGAACACTGAGCTGATCCACGACACTGGTGATCGAGTGATGTGGCGAGTCATGACCGCCCACGCTTTCCGGCATGGCACATGATTGATTGATTGATTGAATAATAAATAAAAATCATGGTGGTATTTGAAATTTCAGCATGAAATGTTATTGTCTGATTCATCAGTAAGGTTGTATCACAGAAAACTCATTTGACAAAAGGATTATAGTTAACGTTAATTTCTGATGTATAAGCAGTGCTGTTGTTAGTGTAGTTAATAATAACTGTAATGTAAGTAGTCTAAACAAGTCAAATCTAAACTTTGGTGACTCTGGTTGTTTAGATCTGTCGGCTGTGTTGTGTCTCTTAGAGAAAGTGTTATTGTCGCTGTTACTACAATTGGTGAGTTCTAGCTCCGTCTTGATCTCGTCACTTGTTTCCCTGCTGTTGAATGTTGAGGAAAGTAGTTTTCTGCTGTTATTTTTCAGATAAACCGGTTTGTTTGTATGTGGGAGTATGACATTTAGTTCTCATTTTAAGGTAATCGTTTGAGTTGTTTTGTTATTCTGCTGTTTGTATGCATGGTTGCTGTCTTGTGATGTTACTTTGCTGATTTTACTAATGTTTGTACCTTTGTCAGTAGTGTTGAAGGCGACTTTATTTATTACGTTAACTTGATTAATTTGGGACGAACTAGCGTCATGCGTTTCACTTGCTTGTTTTATAATTTTGTCACTGATAGTCTCCCTTGGGATTTTTATATGCCCTGTTTCTTTTTGACATTTATAATTTTGATCAACTGTAGTTGATTTCGTTACTGCGTTCATGTTGAAATGAATTTGTTCCCACATTCTAATGTCTTTGTTGGAACAGTTTCTGACATCGGGAAGATTTCCAATAATTGAATCTGCACAGGGGTTATCTAATTCTGCACAACTTACTCGTCCTAACAAGAATGGTGTGTGAATTTCTATCATTGCCAGGGTGTGTTTCTCAACATTACCCGCAAATGTACGACAGGTGACAAAGTTTCCTGTATAGTCAGAATTATGTACCAATTTTTTCCTAGCCCCAATAAGGGTCGCGCAGCTACCGCGAATGATACGGCATGGCTGGTTGTTCAAGAACCCTTTATGAAAATCAAGTTCGCCTTTAGACGATAAGGCGGCATTAACACTATCATGTGTCACTGGGATGGCATGGCGACAATTTAAAATTCCATCTGTTTGAAACTTACTATAGGTGGTGCAATTATCATAATTAAAAATATCAATAACTTCTAAGGCATTTACATCCTGATATTGACTTTCATTCTCGCTTTCATCTTCACTGTCACTCAAAGTTGTGTCAATAAGAGCAGCATTTGTCTCTTTTATCATGCGACGACCCTCACAGTTAGATGAATAATTCCCAAATGCCCTACCAAAAAAAAAAAAAACTTAACTGCTCTTCTGTAGTCAGTACGTTTTATTCTCTGCTTTTCTCCATCATTTCCAGGTGATGTCTATAGTTTGGATTCTTATCACACATCGAGTACTGGTAATGTGATAGTTTGCAGTAATTGCATGGTGAAGACTTTGCTTTGGGTCTATTTTTATAATTAAATGCTTTTGATTGTTTGATGTTCGTAGCAGCTGCTACCTCGTTCTGACTATCATTTACGGTAAAAAATATCCCTATTCGTTGTGAAAAGGGAGGGCCCTTTCTGTTCGATTTCATGAATATTCTGACAATCACTTTGCTGCAGAAATTTGGCAAAAGATGTGGGTATTGATGTTATGATTTTATTTATGATCATTAAATCATTCAATTTGTCAAGGCTTTTTTTCAACTTTAGCTGAGCTAATCAATTTACAGAATGTGTTATGTACTGTTGAAACATAATCTATCAACGTTTGATTAGCTTTTGGGCACAACTTAGAGAATTGTAACTGATATCCAGCAGCATCTAGTGAAAAGTGTTGCATTACTCTATGTATTATGTACTCATAATCTGTTCTTAACTCATTAGGCATAGTTTCTACTACTTTCAATGGCTTCAGAGCCATTTAAGTATCGCATGTATATAATGGCCCAATTTGCTTTGGGAACCTCGTGGTAACGTAATAGGGTTTCAAAGTTCTCCGTCCAGGCGCTTACGGAGTCCCCAGAACACAATGGTTTTACATTTCCCTGGAAGTTTTTGAACTTTTGTTCTTCTTCTTTACTTTTTAGCTTATTGCTTGAAATTTGTACACGAGAGTCTATTTCTAGTTGTTTTACTCTCATTTGGGTTTCTGACTCTACTTTCTTAGCTTCTAATTCTATGTCTTTCTGTCTGATGGCTGCTTCAGTTGCATTGTTAGCTGCTTTAATTCCTAACTTTTTGTTAACTGCTTCCATTTCTAACTTTTTGTTAGCTGCTTCCATTTCTAACTTTTTGTTAGCTGTTGCTACTTCCATTTCTAATTTCTTTTGTTCACGTTCTAAAGCCCTTTCCTGTCGTTCTTGTTCTTTCTCTTTTCTTAACAAATTGTCTGCATGTTTCTTCTCACTCCATTCTGCTAGCTTATCTCCTGTGTATCCTAGTTTTTCCCCTAACTCGATACACTTTTCTAAAGTCGACATTTTAAAATTTTACAATATTCCTTCTTATATAAAAAAAATTATCTCCCTTACCAAAAACTTTGTCGTACACAAGTAGATTATGTTCCTTTATATAGGATCACAAAAATGGTACACAAATTTACATGCGTCAAAAAGAAAATGAGTGACTATTTAGGATCACAATCAAAGAAATAAATTTTAACTTAGCAGATTTCCGAGGAGTTTCTCCAGCACTAACTATCACTGACTTCTGTACTTGACGTCTTAAGCCACTGTTATACGCTTGTTTTTAAGCAAAAATAAATTACATCAACCTGTTGTGAGAAAGAAAAACATTAGTCTCGTCGTGAAGTCGTGCCATTGTTATGTCTGTGTTAAGAGAGAATATTCGATAAATATATGTAGAGTGGAGTAAAGACAATTACTTATAAACTGTTAAATTGTCGTTGTCGTGTGGTGTGTAAGCTTATCAATTTTGCATGGTTAGTCCAAGAACCGTCACAGTATTCTCCACGTTACTGTTTAATTTTAATTGTCGTAATTAGCTGTCTTGGGACTCGCCAAAACGGACTTGAGCCCCCATAACTAGCCTGTCAATGTCTCAAGGGGTTAGAAGATGGGTTCAGACAGGCAGATGGTGCTAGCACAGATGAGGCATAAACGCATACATAGATTAGGCATATTTATTTACAAATTTCATCGTCTAAATACCACACGATTACAACAGTATTACATAAACGAATCCAATACTTACTCTCGCACCAATTCTCTCAATATTCTCACACGATCCTCGCGCTCATATCACAGCTAAGCGCACTCGTATCGAGCTTCGCACACAAACACACGTCTAGTAGCAGTCACATTCATTTGCACTGAAGTCTATGTGTAAGTCTATTCTGTCTCTCCACTCAGTCATGCATCCTCTCTCAGTCGTGTCCAAACGTCGGTCTGACTTCTCTACCGTCCGGTGGTCATGAGGTACTGGACCCTCGTGCAATCCGTGGAAAGTCGTACTGTCACGTCTGTCTCGCACTCGCCTGGTTGGGGCTAGGCGTACTGCGTAATTATGTCCAAGGTGACCTGTCACTCAAGGGTACAGTCCTGTCTCTACTGTCCTAAGCATCTAGACTGTTCTATCCCCGTACTAACCCCATGTCCCTAGGTCTGTCCTCTGTTATGTCTTGTCAGGACCTTGACAATACACCACCATGAATAAACAAAGTAAATGAGCCAGTTAAGTACCCAGTAAGCTAACGTGGCTTGTAGTGGTCAGAGTTAAGTCCATCCCATTGTATCTTAACCCAGACACTATAACAGCTTTGAACCAATTACCTCCCTGGGGACAGGCCATGGACTCTAATTGCTAGTTATAAATCCCTGATTCTTGTCCCCCAAACATTAGGTGTCATAGACATTTAAAGGACACTAAAGCGCCACCCTGTAATTTGACATCAGGCCAACAACACCAACAATGTGAACCTTCACCTCGGTAGCTATGTGACCCAAAAATTACAAAGAAGCCACATTTTAATAGGAATGATAATTTAAAGTTTATTACCCAAGCTCAGGGCATTAAATGTACTGCTGTCTCCAGAAAGCACGAGATAGATCAAGATAAAATGTGTGTGTGTGTGTGTCTGTGTGTGTGTGTGTGTGTGTGTGTGAGAGAGAGAGAGAGAGAGAGAGAGAGAGAGAGAGAGAGAGAGAGAGAGATGAGAGGTAGAGATGGACAGGTGTAACGTGCATTCCGCTTGTCGAAGTGGAAATGAAGCATATGCAAGGTATGTGTGTTTACATGCACTATGACATAAATGTCATATTATCATAATTGTATACGTATGTATTTGTTTTATTCACACATGTGACACTTAACACTAACAGACGGCAACACTCTGTAATATACACAAACAAAATAAACACACATTACACCTTGTAAATATACATTGCTTTGTATGAAATAAACGTTTTTTTTTAGGGGGGGGGGGGGGAAATGGGGAAAAATTAAAAAAAAAATATTGCCAGTTGTCACTAAATTCTCCAATCCATATTTCTTCTCATAACATGTCCAAACAATTTTTACTGTCTACGTCTAATTTCTCTAATCAATTTATGAGTTTCATGTGTCTCCTGTAGTACTTGATCATTTTTTTTTCTTTCTGTCCATGGTATTCTTTGCATTTTTATACCTAAGATTATTTTTGATTCTTCCATTGACGTGAAGTCCTGGCATTTCAACTTGTTTAACAATTCTTTCTGTGTATAGGTTTAAGACGCCTGGGGACAGCACACATCCCTGCCGTACTCCTTCTTTTATCTCTATAGGCGACGAATAGTTATTTCCGTATCTAATTGACGTCACTTGTTCCCAGTACATGTTACTATTAAGTCTGATGTCCTTTCCGTCTATTCCTTTATCTTGAAGGCATGTAATTAGTCCTTCATGTTTTACTCTATCAAAAGCTTTCTTGTCATCTATAAAACAAACATATATATATTATTTTTTTTTTAACTTCTATATATTTTTCAATTAACATCCTCAAACAAATAATTGCTTCTCTGTTGCCGCTGTTGTTGCGGAACCCAAATTGTTCTTCAGCTACTTCCTCATCTATTTTATGTTGAATTCTCTCTTGTATGGCCTTGAGTAGTATCTTAGTTATGTGGCTAATTAAGCTAACAGTTCTGTAATCCTCACAATCAACAGCTCTTGGCTTCTTCGGTAGTGTGATGAAAATGGATGTTTTCAAATCCTTGGGGATGTACCCAGTATTATATATATCATTACATAATTCTGTGATAGTTTCAATGCCAAAGCTGGATAAGGACTAAATCATCTCTGTTGTTATCTTGTCAGGACCTGCAACCTTTCATCTTTTTAATAGCCTTTTCTACTTCATCCTTTAATATTTTTGGTCCATCTTGAGTATTATACAATGGTGCCCCAGAATAAATCTTCGGTGTAATCTGCCCATCTTTTTATTATGCCAGTGTTATTAATTAATTATAATTTCTCAATTTTTTTCCCTCCGATACACCCGTTTCCTGTTATATTATTTTTCTTCTTTGTAACTCTTTTTATACGTTCATGTAATTCTTTCGAGTTGTGGTTTATTTCCAGATCCTCTATTTCTTGGCATTGTTTCTGCAACCACTCTTCTTTGGCAACTCTGCACATGTGACGTATTTCTCTATCTATTAATATATACTCTGGAGTGTTCTTTGCTTTCTTTCCTTGAGTCATTTTACTCACGATTTCATCGGCAATCCATAATTATTATTTTCTTATTTATCTTCACTGGCAAGGTAGTATTTTCAATCTGTATGCTGGTTTTTATACTTTCCCATTTTGTATTAATTTTATCCTCAGGATTTTTACGTCTATATTGTTCCATACTTACAGTGATTAGCCCATCATATCTACTTTTTACTTCAACCAGGTATAGTTGACTTATTTCTGGTTGTTTCAATTCTGATATATCTACTTGAGGTGTCTTCGATGTCCTTATTCCTGGGTTTTTAAGTTTTATTTGTAATTTTAAGACTACAGGATTATGGTCAGAGTTGATATCAGCACCAGGGTATGTTTTGGCATTTTTAACATTGTTCTTAAATCTATTTCTAATCATAATGTAGTGAATTTAGTTTCTTTTTCTATCTCCAGGGCTTTTCCACGTATACAATTTCCTAGGCCTATGTTGGAAAAATGTGTTGCCAACAATAAGATTGTTTTCTTCACAGAACTGTATCAGCCGGTCTCCTGTGTCGTTTCTGTTTCCCATACCATATTGCCCTACTATCTGCTTATATTTATTTTTTCCAACTTTTGCGTTCATGTCTCCCATGACAATTAGGACCTCTGATGATTTTACATATTTGAGTGTTTGTTGTAGGTCTTCATAATATTCTTCTAGCTGTTCATCACTATAATCAGTTGTTGGAGCATGTGTCTGAAGAATTACTATGTTGAACGGTCTTGCCTAATGTTGAGAAGTATCATCCTATCTTTATGAGTCCAGAATCCACTAATATTTTTCTCTAAATTTCGTTTTACTAAAATTCCTACTCCTCTCTCGTGTTGATCTCCTCCTGAGTTAATGAATATATAATCTTCTCTCCTTATATAATTTGTATCTCTCAATCTTGTTTCAGATACGCCTAAGATATCTAAATTCATGTTCTTTGCTTCAGCAATAAGGTTATCAAACTCCCCTGATTGATATAGGGTGCGTACGTTTCACGTACCAATTCGTAGACTTCTCCTTCTAATTTTCAGGTATATATTGTCAGAATGCACCCTTTCAAAAGAATTTGGGATGCATTCGTCATTATGCACTTCCTTATTCACTATAGGAATTGTCTCTTCCCTGTTAATATTTACAACAAGCTCATATCCAGGAGGCCAAGAATTACCAGTATCGCTTTTTTCTTATTGTTGAATTACCATTGCTGTCTTTGGGATATTACATGGTGAGGTCCCAATCTCTTCCACGATGACCAGCCATGTTCACAATCGTGTCCTGAACACGCCTCATGTCTGCCAGACACTCTGCTATTTCGCTTTCGAAGCCGTTGGTCTATTTAGATTCATCCGTCTTCTCCACCGTCTCAGTCTGTGTGTACTAGGGATGGACATTCCCTTAGTAGGATAAACATACATATACTGATAAACATACATATACTGATAACCATACATATACTGATAAACATACATATACTGATAACCATACATATACTGATAACCATACATATACTGATAAACATACACATACTGACAGACATACATATACTGATAAACATACATATACTGATAACCATACATATACTGATAAACATACACATACTGACAGACATACATATACTGATAAACATACATATACTGATAACCATACATATACTGATAAACATACACATACTGATAAACATACACATACTGACAGACATACACATACTGACAGACCTACATATACTGATAAACATACATATACTGATAAACATACATATACTGACAGACATACATATACTGATAAACATACATATACTGATAAACATACATATACTGATAAACATACATATACTGATAAACATACATATACTGATAAACATACACATACTGATAAACATACATATACTGATAAACATACATATACTGATAAACATACATATACTGATAAACATACACATACTGACAGACATACATATACTGATAAACATACATATACTGACAGACCTACATATACTGATAAACATACATATACTGATAAACATACATATACTGATAAACATACACATACTGACAGACCTACATATACTGATAAACATACATATACTGACAGACCTACATATACTGATAAACATACATATACTGATAAACATACATATATTGATAAACATACACATACAGACAGAAATACATATACTGATAAACATACATATACTGATAAACATACATATACTGATAAACATAAATTTACTGATAAACATACATATACTGACAGACAGACATATACTGATAAACATACATATACTGATAAACATACATATTGTCACAAAATAAAACCGTGTGTTTAACCAGTTGCTTATTATAGAGGCTTTCTGATAAACCGGACTATCTGTTAAGCAACAAGTGTTTCAACTAATACAGAGAAAACATTCATAGTTGTGGCTGCACGTGTTCCTAAACAGGTCGGGCATAAATAACAGCTGTACTTGTACATCTGGTTGACGGATTGGCCACACTCGGAAGTGAGGGAGACGAATCCCGACATCGCTTTGACAAGTCATAAACAAGTCAGATGGAAAAACGGAAGTACTCAGCACGGAAGTAAACAGTCCATATGTCATATAGTTTCCGGACATCACGCAGATGGGCAGATTGCTACTGACAGCTTGTTGAGAAAAAGCTGTTGTTGGGATCATACAGTAACTCGTTAGTTTGTTGGGGGAGTCGAAACAAGTGATGACAACTTTGACAGTGACTAGGCCAGGGAGAATCGATTCTTGACAATAGATGATATGCAAAAATAACACTTGCAGGACGTCACCCATATCACGTGACCAATTTTAGGGGTTTGCCAGAAAACCATGATTGGAGATGGGGAGTTGACAAAAACCGTGGATTATGATGGACGTCTTTGTGGGAGAGCTCTACAGTGTTAGAATAATTTAACATTAACTAGCATGTGTCGTTATGGCAAAGTGTAGTAGCCATCCCGGGAATGAGGCGGTTTTGCATAAGGTTCCCTACCAGATCCGAGGAAACTCAACAAGTTTTTAGGAAAGGTTCAAATCCCATTCGGAAGAACACCAGTGGAACAGTCAAATAAAGTTTCGTACAGAACGTAACTAAGCTAGAAGGAAGATGATTCACCAAAGAGGGGTGATGATTACTGATGCACCACACAGCATCAGACAGTAGTAACTAACTGAGAACATTAATTATAATAGTTACCTAGTGTGATATAATCTCGTGTAATAGAACACAAGACATGATACGTGAGGCTAGATAGACACGAGTGAGGATCAATTACATTAACAATTAACATTAATAACTGTGTACACACTACAAAGGACTTGTGCATTTTTTTTAGGAACGATAGGAACGGACATTGTGTAGGGTGCAACCGGTCCATGATTAACTGTTAATACCACCGGTGTCTATTTCGGATGATCATGAAATGGGATTACCAGAGGTCTACAGAGGCAAATCAGTATCCAGCAGGATGGTTTCGGCACTGGGTGAGATGTACATGTTCTGACGTAACGTGCTGTGGTCTATCCTTGCTGGGATCAGCTGACTGGGTTGTAGTCTGAGAGTCCGATTCTACACACTTTATAGAACACGTCACACATTTTCTTCACATACACGTTTCATATACGTTACACTTTTCTTTTAATAAATTAATCTTTATTAATTTTTAGAAGCAAGAGTTGTTGAGTATGTTGCGTTGGAGAAGTATGAGAGGGGGCATAGTACGACAGTGAGAGAGTGACAGGAAAAGGTGTCCACGGGCTGAGGGAGTGTGTTGGACGGAAGCTGGTGGATTCTCCAGAATATTAAAAAGGAGGAAAATATTATAATGTGGGTGTCGGCTCTCTTCACTCCAGGGACGACACTGTAAAGGAGGACACGACACATATACTGAAAAACATACATATACTGACATACCTACATATACTGATAAACATACATATACTGATAAACATACATATACTGATAAACATACATATATTGATAAACATACAAATACAGACAGACATACATATACTGATAAACATACATATACTGATAAACATACATATCCTGATAAACATAAATTTACTGATAAACATACATATACTGACAGACAGACATATACTGATAAACATACATATACTGATAAACATACATCTACTGATAAACATACATATACTGACAGACCTACATATACTGATAAACATACATATACTGATAAACATACATATACTGATAAACATACATATATTGATAAACATACAAATACAGACAGACATACATATACTGATAAACATACATATACTGATAAACATACATATACTGATAAACATAAATTTACTGATAAACATACATATACTGACAGACAGACATATACTAATAGACATACATTTATTGACAGGCCTAAACATATACTGTGTTCGCATCTTACCATATCCGCCATAGCCTCTTTTGCCACCGATAGCAACAGAGATAACTACAGCGTCTCCCTTTCCGTATCCACCTCCATAACCACCTCCATAACCACCCCATAACCACCTCCATAACCACCTCCATAACCACCCCCATAACCTCCGCCACCTAACCTTAACTTTATCCGTAACCCTAACGCTATTGCTCCAATACCTCCAATTCCTCCAAAACCGGAGCCTTGAACTGTCAATACAGCGGAAGCAATGAAAGCATCTACAAGGACTGTCTTGTACATGATCTGTGAGTGAAGTAGAAAACAACTTGGTTTAGTGGAGTCAACATCTGTTACTGTCAGTCAATGTAAAAGGAATTATTTTTTCAACCTGTGCTGCTTGCCCCATATTTGTAGACCAAATGGTTGACTGAGGAATTAGTTAATACCAATCTGGTGATCTTTACTTGCCAGCCAATTTCCTGAAACCTATTATATGCTGCGGTCTACATGAAAACCAGGTTCGCTTCCCTCCCTACCCGCAAACAAAAATGTACACTGCGAACTACTACAACTAGCTAATATTGGGCATTAGATAAGCTTATGGGACATAAAGTCGACATTCGTCATATTGCCCACAACACCCACCTTAAGCCGATTTGTCTTAAATGACAATTCATTCATTCAGTAGCATGTCCTTTGCAGAACCTCGCTCCCATAAAAACCTTCTGGAAAATCCCTCGATCGTAAACAAGATGTCCCACGTCCGATACACCCATTTGGAGATCATCCGCACATCCTGCACCCATCTTCTCTTTGACCTTTCTCTTCCTCTCTTCCCAGGCATATATCCCTACATTATTGCTCTCTCCAAACTATCGTGACGTTTCAAGTGACCAAAATATTTTAATTTTCTTTGTTTTATCGTCTTTAGTAGCCAACCTTCTTCAATATTCAGCTCTTGAAGTATGGATGCATATTTTCTTTTCTTTATCCAAGATATTCTTAGAACTCGTTTATAACATTTATTTTCAAAGGCATTTATGCGCTGTTCAGCTTGTTTAGTAAGTGTCCATGTCTCGCAGGCGTATGTTGCAATGGGAAAGATGCATGCTCTTAAAAATCTAATTTTTGTAGTTCCACCTGTCCCACTCAACAATTTATTCAGTTGTTTTAGCCTTTGAAGAGCAATAGATATTCGTCTTTTAATTTTCTTCATTGTGTCACCGTTGTTGGTAATCAATGACCCAAGATAATCGAAGTTTTCCACCACCTCTAACTTTCCTCCAATATATTTCTTTATCCATAATAGTTTTATCTGTATGCATTTTTTTTAAATTTTGCTGTATTAAGATATAAGGTGTGATTTTCACTGTTCAATTGGGTTGAGGTTATTAAGTTTTCTATACCATTCTGTATTGTGGTTAGCAATACTATATCATCAGCATACCGAATCTCTGGTATGTCATGGCCACCGATATTTAGGTCATCATATTGCTGCTCCCTTGTTATATCATCTCTGACATTTATCACTATATTTTCGGCGTACAGGTTAAACAAATAGGGTGAAAGCACACAGCCCAGCTTGATGTCAAATCAATCTGATGTCTCGCCATATGACAATATAGGGATACAATAGTGCGCTTTCAAATGACGATAACGACTCTGTGAAATGAAAAGTGTTGTGGGATGCACAAGAACGGAAGCATTATTATAATTTTCAGACTGCAAGTTCCAAGGCCCGAGTTGCCTCTATAGCTTTTAGTTGTAACAGTGCCTTGTGGGTTCTCTAATTTCGGAATGGTGATTGTAACAGAGCATTCTAATTCGCAGAGAGTAACAGGCGTTTTGTTAAAATTACCCCCCCCCCAAAAAAAAAAAAAAAAAAAAAACATACGTTAGGGAGCATCCGCTGAGTCTTTTCTACAGAGCATGCTGGTGTTATGAGAAGTGAGCAGGCGGACATATTGGCTGGATTTGCAACGTTGGGTGGAGTTTTCGTGCACGATAAGGTAGATGTAGTCAGTGCCCTGTGGGATCGTGCATATAGTGTGGAAGGGCATATACATTATCATTGCCTGCAGAGAGTGACGAGGCAGGGTGTTATCAGAGAATCTGACCGACATTCAGTACTCAGAGGAAATGCCAAACGGACACATAAACAAATTGCAACTGATACCATTAATATGGGTACTCTTCGCTGGTTGTTTAAGATAACAAAGTAGCGCATATTGGAATGTCCCCAGTGCTGTTACATGGGTTCTCGAGGAATCTCATCTCTACTATTCTTCTCTACATCCAAGAGTGCGGATCAATATATGCGAGTTTATTTCAATCGTCTGAAGATTTGCCCAACAGTTAATGTTTCTGAGTTAATGAGAGCTGTAGGTGTTGCCAGCCTGCCAGCCAGCCAGCCAGCCAGCCAGCCAGCCAGCCAGCCAGCCACACACACACACACACACACGCACACACACACACACGCACACACGCACACACGCACGCACGCAAGCACACACACACATACGCACGCACGCACACACACACACGCACACACGCACGCACACACACACAAGCACGCACGCACACACACACACACACATGCACGCACGCACTCACGTACACACACATGCACGCACGCACGCACACACACATACTCTCACTCACATACAGACACTGTTAAAGGTTATATATGTGCATCAAATTAACGCCGTGGTGGACGCGTTAGTGTAGGTGATAAGAAGCTACACAGATATTGACATGAGCTCGGTACCACGAGGGTTCGATGCCCGCCGTCGTCATCGTCCGCCAACAGAGCTACAGACAGGCCACCTATTGCTCGGTGTATCCAGGCTTATTAAATGTGACGGCCCTGTCACACCACAGACCTATTAAGTGTAACGGTCCCGTCACACCACAGACCTATGATATGATTCTGCTTCAGGACATTGCGTGATTGGTAAAATAATTATTATTTTCTTTAATGAAGTCGAGATAGAAAGGCTGTGATAGAATTATTAAGGACGACTTTTTATTGCGGAAATGGCACTTGATTTAGTACGTTGTTAACGATTAGTTAAGCTGCATAACAAACACACACGTGTAAACAACTCTCACACATAAGTCTGACATCTCTGGATGTTACATTTTGAGCAACGACTATCTGCCAAGAGTAGACAATTCATCAACATTAAAATAAACGTAAAAAATAACTACAACAGCTGACTATACTTACGGCAGAGTTATGGATCCTGACTAGAGTACTGACAACGTCCGGTAGATGGCGGTGAAGGTGACCTCTCTTATCCAAATCCCCACTTATAGTCACTTGCCCTCTCCACATTTCTACACGTCATCGCCGCAGGACATTGTTTATTTCGTTCATGTAATCTATCAGTTTCTCCGTAATCCCGTTTATCACGCAGAGTCTCGTAGCGGGCGAGAACTGGGAGCGGTTCGTCCCCCGCTAGTGACTTGCGGGATAACTGAGCTGACAGCTCAGAAAGCAATGGCAAACTACTGAGCGTAATCTCGCCAAGCGATCAACAATCAGCTGAAAGATGCTGATGTTGACAGCGATTTCCTGTAAAGGATATGCGAAAAAAAATATATCTTCAACTGGGAAAACCAGACAGGGAAGGACACGACGAGCTGATTAAGATTTGACTGCTCTCTGTCAAAAATTATGAAGACATCGACACATAACTGACCCTCTGGAAATCTCATCATCACCTTGTGCTATATCGAGAAGAGTGAGGGTTCATGGTTCGCCATCTCAAACAATCACTCAATCCTGGTGAGTCCCAATTAAATACATATCACCTACATGTCGGGAAGATACCTATCACTGTCGTTACACTGACACACACAATCTCACACAGACTTATACACAACATAGAAGAACAACAATAACGATAACACCAACAACAACCGGTATTTCAGAACAACAGTGAGCTTAGTCTCTCTTTCACTCTCTCTCTCTCTCTCTCTCTCTCTCTCTCTCTCTCTCTCTCTCTCTTTCTCTCTTTCTCTCTCTCTTTCACTCTCTCTCTCTTTCACTCTCTCTCTTTCACTCTCTCTCTTTCACTCTCTCTCTTTCACTCTCTCTCTTTCACTCTCTCTCTTTCACTCTCTCTCTTTCACTCTCTCTCTTTCACTCTCTCTCTTTCACTCTCTCTCTCTCTCTCTCTCTTTCTCTCTCTCTTTCTCTTTCTTTCTCTTTCTTTCTCTCTCTCTCTCTCTCTCTCTCTCTCTCTCTCTCTCTCTTTCCCTCTAAATCTATCTCTCACATTTGTTTGTGTGTGTGAGAGAGAGAGTATAAGTGTGTGCGTGTATAAGTCTATTGTTGTAGTTCTTGTTCATTATTTTTCGTCTTCTTCTTCAGATGTCTGGTCCGCAGCAGGCATTGGCGATCGTGATTCTCTAGTCCTGTCTATTATGTGACTATTCAATTAGTTGATTGTCTTTACATTATAATTTGTTTCCCAGTTGTCAAAGCTTTATCTGCCATCATATTCCTCCTTTGTAGAATATTTTACTACTGAAAGATTAGTTACACCACGTCTGCTTTTTTGGGGGGTTCAATTTCGGTGTTTTCTTACAGTTTTGTAGTACTTTCAGTAGCTGAACATTTCTCTCTTGCGTTGTCACAATCTCAACATTCTTATAGCAAAAGCAGATATCCATACTATCATCATTGGCACTTTGCCGTCTTGACAGACGATAGTTTGTAAGGGATGGAGTTATTGCCTCTCCATTGCACAAAGCCTGGGCTAAAATATAGAGATCATGTGTTGCCCATGCAGCATGATCCCTCTCTCGCCCAGCCTAGTTCACTCCAGAGGAAACGTAACGCCTCTACATCTGGAACAAGACAAGCTGCAGAAGCTGCCGGATCAGCAAAGCAATGGTCTACTTGTCCGCCTGTCGGAGCTTCGATCCTAGACCAGCCGCCAACCAAGGCTTAGGGCCTGGTCTGCCCTGCCATGACACTTTGTCTTTAGGTTGCATTTCCTCGCACCAGGGTAAGGCTTGTACCCTCCCAATTGCGCTCTTCCGCCCGAAGCCGTTGGCACAGTGTGGGGTGTCGGGTTTGGTAAGCGCCGCCCAACGTTCGGCGCTAATAGAAAGCAGGTAGTACCGTCTACTTATATACGGTAGCTCAGTCATATCTGACTAAGACCTGACACAATATCCATACTGATATATATATATATATATATATATATATATATATATATATATATATATATATATATATATATATATATATATATATATATCTTTTGCCATCGACAGTGACAGAGATGGCAACAGATTTTCTATTTCCATAGCCACAGAATCCACTTCCTGAACCACTTAATTTGATCGAAATAATCACCATTGTTATATTTACTCACTGATCACCAGAGTCGTAGATCAGGTCTGTGTTCTTGTCTCATTTATATTCTATAGCCAAGCCATCCAGGCAATTGTGTCTTTACCTTCCCATTGCTCGTTTTCCATCAATCTTGCCAGTCGTGACTAATTTTTCGAGTCCGTCATGTGCAAAGCACCATTACTTTGCCCACTAAAGAGCGGGAGCATATATTGCAAGTATCTACAGAGAAGATTTGGAGTTAAAAAAATCGCCAGGCCTCTCTGATCGGATCAGCCTACAATGATTACCATAACATTTTCTGGGAAATAAAGCGACCAACGAGCTATTAACGACATCACCGTTCGATCGCCGGTGAGAAAAGTTAACCAGATGAAAACGCAGTTGAGTATTCCAGAAATTATTGCTTTATTTCCCTCTCAGGCAGTGCGCTTGAGTTCTGATGCTCAAAACCTGTGATGACTTCCAACATTGTTCATTCAACTGGAACCGACCTAATTTTCAAATTCACAGGAAAAACATGCGACATCAATATTCCCAGGCGATAGAGATGAAAACACCTGGTCGTAAACAAGCTTATATTAACAGATAAACGCTATAGGATGAACAAAGCATACAACATATTAGAAAAAATAGACGTAGACAGTCACAGTTTTGTGGGCATGTTATGAGAAGAAATAAATTGGAGAACTTGGTGACAACTAGCATGATCGATGGGAAGAGACCAAGGGGAAGACAGAGAAGTAAATACTCGGATGGCTTGGCCACGTGGCATGGTCGAGACAAGAACACTGAGCTGTTCCACGACGCTGGTGATCGAGTGAAATTGTGAATCCTGATCGCCCACGCTTATCGGCATGGCACACATAAGCCCCTATATCATCTCATTCATCTCATGCTAGCTTGATGTAATCAGCTCAACGAAACTTTAAGCCCGTATACGAGGGGAAGTCAATAAGTAAGTCACAAATGACTGTAGAAATATTACTAAACATGATAACAACTTGATATAGTTTATTTTTATACATATATTGTCCCTTTAGTTCTTAACATAATTTCCACCAACATTGATGGACTTATCCCATCGTTTTATCAGTCCTCCCAAACCAGCTGCACAGATCTGCGTGCTTTGTTTTCATTTACCTGCCATCCCACAAAACTGTGCGACTTACTTATTGACTCACCCTCGTAACCGTTTCTACCCAGCTATGCACCGCTTTACGGGATGAACATTTGTCAGCATAAACACTGAAACCCCACCTTGGCGGGAGACATTTCGCGAATGATGCCGAAGTTGAATGTGATGTGAAAACGTGGTTTAGAAATGAGAGCACACAGTTCTATGCAGCAAGTTTGAGAGGACTGATAAAACGATGGGATAAGTGCATAAATGTTGGTGGAAATTATGTTGAGAAATAAAGGGACAATGTATGTGTACAAATAAACTGGTTTCAAGTTGTTATCATAGTTATTGTTCTATAGCCATTTGTGACTTACTTATTAAATAACCGTCGTATCATCTCATGCTGGCTTGATGTAATCAGCTCAACAGAACTCTAAACCCCTATATCATCTCATGCTGGCTTGATGTAATCAACCCAACAGAACTCTAAACCCCTATGTCCTGTTATGTTAGATTGATGTAATCAACTGAACGGAAGTCTAAGCCCCTATATCATCTCATGCTGGCTTGATGTAATCAACCCAACAGAACTCTAAACCCCTATATCATCTCATGCTGGCTTGATGTAATCAACCCAACAGAACTCTAAACCCCTATGTCCTGTTATGTTAGATTGATGTAATCAACTGAACGGAAGTCTAAGCCCCTATATCATCTCATGCTGGCTTGATGTAATCAACCCAACAGAACTCTAAACCCCTATATCATCTCATGCTGGCTTGATGTAATCAACCCAACAGAACTCTAAACCCCTATATCATATCATGCTGGCTTGATGTAATCAACCCAACAGAACTCTAAACCCCTATATCATATCATGCTGGCTTGATGTAATCAGCTCAACAGAACTCTAAGCCCCTATATCATCTCATGCTGGCTTGATGTAATCAGCCCAACAGAACTCTAAACCTCTATATCATCTCATGCTGGCTTGATGTAATCAGCTCAACAGACCTCTAAGCCCCTATATCATCTCATGCTGGCTTGATGTAATCAGCCCAACAGAACTCTAAACCCCTATATCATCTCATGCTGGCTTGATGTAATCAACCCAACAGAACTCTAAACCCCTATGTCCTGTTATGTTAGATTGATGTAATCAACTGAACGGAAGTCTAACCCCCTATATCATCTCATGCTGGCTTGATGTAATCAACCCAACAGAACTCTAAACCCCTATATCATCTCATGCTGGCTTAATGTAATCAACCCAACAGAACTCTAAACCCCTATATCATCTCATGCTGGTTTGATGTAATCAACCCAACAGAACTCTAAACCCCTATATCATATCATGCTGGCTTGATGTAATCAGCTCAACAGAACTCTAAGCCCCTATATCATCTCATGCTGACTTGATGTAATCAGCCCAACAGAACTCTAAGCCCCTATATCATTCTCATGCTGGCTTGATGTAATCAACCCAACAGAACTCTAAACCCCTATGTCCTGTTATGTTAGATTGATGTAATCAACTGAACGGAAGTCTAAGCCCCGATGTCCTTGCTTGTTTGCTTGCTGTAGTTAGTTGCATATCCTTTACAAGACGTCACAGTCAACACCATCATTTTGTGCTGCTATGATCTCAGAGCAAGTTTACGGTCGGTAGTTTACGACTGCTTTCTGAACGACCGCCAGCCATACCATTTTGCTAAAACAACAAACAACGCAAGGCGGTCTGCTGCCAAATCGCCGGCAGCTGTGTTTACACGGTATCACGAACTGCGCCCGTGACCCATTCGACACAGCCGCTGTTAGATTGCTAGATGTAAACAACTCATCAGAAGTATGTACAATCACCTGTTGTCCTTGCATGTTCGCTTGATATAATTATTTATTGGAGGCATTTATTACATTTTATCCTGGATTTTACACTTCAGTAATTTCCATAAGCATCTTTATTTATCAAAATCAAACGACCATAGAACATATTAACACCAACAAATTAAATGTAAAGAAAATACCACATTGATAGCAATAACTCATTTATTTACTATCATTCTACTGGCAACGAGAACATATCAGATTTCTTAAGCTGGATGGTATTGAGTCTAGTAGCCTGGGGATAAAAGATTGATAAACATATATAATAACATTGTATAATAATAAGTATTACTCTGTTAACATGGTCATATAATTGGTTAGAGCAGCTCTGTGATTGTAATATTACATATGTAAAGCTCTGTGTAGACCTATGCAGTCACAAGACAGGACGAAATATAGGGTCGTTTCTGATACCTTTCTTCTTTTCTATTTTATGTAGGTAATTGTGTGAGACCGTGGAGAGAGAGAGAGAGAGAGAGAGAGAGAGAGAGAGAGAGAGAGAGAGAGAGAGAGAGAGAGAGAGAGAGAGAGAGAGAGAGAGAGAGAGAGAGAGAGACAGAGAGAGAGAGAGAGAGAGAGAGAGAGAGTCCGAAGGCGATAACAGAGAGATTTCCAAAAAGTTGCTATACTTCTGGCATTGGTGTTGCTGCATAGAAGAGCATGGTACTTTTCATGTGATCATATAAATTAAATACAGTGATTGTATGAGAAGATAAGAATGAACACTGACTGCATACCTATATGGCATTATGAAATGAAACATAAAAACGGTGTTGACGTCCTGCGGATAAATAACAAACTCAAACTAATGTATCTTTGTTTAATATAGCGTATGCATTTCGGTTCGTTTTTTCTTCGTCAGACCTCAACAGACCCTCCGTTGTTGTATTTTATACCTAAACAATGAGCAGGAGGAACGTTGTGATTAATGCTCTAGCTTTGCAAACAAAATGGCCCAGGTTCAGCCAGCCCCTAACAGTGTCTGTATTCCTTTTTTTTCCCCACGCCAGCGGGGCTTTGAGATACGATATAACATGGCTACAGAACACTTTGTATAATTTTCTATGACTAATCCGGGAGGAAAAGGCAGCGAGGAAAGGAACTACCCACCATACACCAATATTTCATAGCTTAGAATATGTGTCATCTGAATTTCAATTTATGTCTCGGCACTACATTTCCTTACGTACATATTGGAAGTTGGTGAACCATTGCACCATAAGTGGTTGGCCCATTCGCCTGTGAGTTCCTTAACCCTGGTGGTAAAACTCATCGAGGCGGGACTTTCTCGTGACCATAAGTCTTCCATTGGATACCTACAATTTCCGAACATTTTCTGGCAGTAAGTTCGGCGGCCACAGCACCCGCGGAGAGTTATATTGTATAAGGATTACATGAAAGTGACCTCTTTGACTTAAGTTTATCTGTTTATGACAAGAATTCAGACCATTGTCTTCAACATGTTGTGTTCATGCTTCCCCAGATCAACGGGACGTGCTTTCTGTGGATTATCTGTGAGATAATTTGTGAACATTTTCGACATTTCCATCTTTTACCCAACTTTGGAAGGGCGTTTTACTAATTAATTATTCATGGCATTTTTCATGTAACAAAATAAACTGCTATTGGAAGATCTGTGAAACAATACCATTTACATGGAAAACATACATAATTTCCGTGTGTAAATTCTTTTTGAAAAAAAATAATTATCAACAGATAAATCAGACCTTAAATAAGTGTGTATAAAAACTCTAAACCACTGTAATTGGTCACACTTTGCAAGAAGCATATTTGTATACAACAATCGGCGCTGAGTGGGTGATGGGGTCAGTGTCGCACCTGCCACCTTTATTCCACAAGACTTCCCTGGGACCCAATTTAGGCTGGGTCAACCTGGAGGGTCAGGTCAAATAAAAGCACATTTGAATCCTCCTGGATGTGGCTCCACCCCAAGGCCACCTATCCCACAGGCCAGTGTCCAGCCATTACGTCACCGCGGTTTCCTAGAAATGTGTCCTGAAGCATTGTCTCGCCATGGCTATGTGATCTGCTAGGATCATCACATCTGGTAAGCCTAAATGCTCGATGGAATATGTGGCCATTATTTCCCTCACTCATCAGGCGACGAGCCCAGGCGTCGATCTGTGTCCGACCATGCTCGTGATATTGTCAATGCAGCTCCCTATCAACTTCGTTAACACTCTCGCTAAACAGACTTTAACTATGAACTAAATATGTAAGAACAATGAATGGTCGTCTTTCATATCCTTCCAGGGTTCCGTGACGCACATGGATGGACACCTTTGGCTAAGACAGTCTATTGAATACATGTGGTTTAATGAATAGGCGGTCGTTATCTCACGTGGGTGTTCTAATGAAAATATAAGATAAAACTGCCATTGAGAAGCAAGCACTTTATAAAGGAGATAAAGAAATTGCCTGTGAATATTTAACTAAGAGACAAAACACAATGAAATTGAATGATACTGGTTAGAGAGATAAACAAAACGAATATTAACTACATGCATAGAAGACTCGACTCCTGGTTAGCCGCAATGATACATATGACAGCTACTTGTCAGGGAAATACTAATCTCTAATGTTACAATAACACACACAATCACACACACACACACACACACACACACACACATAAAGGCACAGCGGATGAGAGAGAGCGAGAGAGAGAGAGAGAGAAAGAGAGAGAGAGAGAGAGAGAGAGAGAGAGAGAGAGAGAGAGAGAGAGAGAGAGAGAGAGAGAGAATGAACGATCTTAAAGATAGATGCAGGCTAATTACTCTATTCCATATCTGCCTTTCTTATTCTCTATAAATTTTAGTCTTTCTTCTTAAGGTATTGTAGAATGATCTTGTAAACTATCACTTCTTCAATGTTTATCTTCTGCTTTGTCACAATCTCTTCACTCAGGCAAAACAAAAACATACTCACAGAGACAGAGATACGCATATTTACAGATAGATATCCACATACTGACAGATATCCACATACTGACAGGCCTAGACATTTACTATGTTAACAACTTACCATATCCACCATAGCCTCCTTTGCCACCGACAGCGACAGGGATAACTACAGCCCCTCCCTTTCCGTAGCCACCTCCATAACCACCTCCGTAACCACCTCCATAACCACCACCATAGCCTCCTCCATAGCCACCACCGTAACCTCCAACTACAACAGGTTGAGCAACAGCGAGTGCAACGCCTCGTCCCTTACCGTAACCACCTCCATAACCACCTCCGTAACCACCTCCATAACCACCTCCAAGTCCACCACCACTTGCAACAATAACCCCTAGGCCTCCACCTCCAATGCCCCCTCCGTAACCTCCGCCTTGAACTGTCAATACAGCGGCGGCAATGAAAGCAACTACAAGGATTGTCTTGTACATGATCTGTGGGCGGAGACAGAAAATAGATCGATTAGCGGGGCCAACATTTGTTACGGCTGATCATTTAGTTAAAACTACGCTTGGACATCTTTACTTTCTAGTTAATTCCAGGTAGTTATTTTATGCTGTGTCGGCATCTTAATGATAATCAAGACAAGAACACTGAGCTGATCCACGAATCTGGTGCCATTGGATACTATGGACATAAATAATAAACACATGGCATCCATGGATATAGCCTCCCTATTCACCTACGTTCCATTAGATGAGACAGTGAAAATTATCAGTGAACGCATCAGAGACAAACAACTAAAACTAGGTATACCAACATCTATACTGGAGAGGCTACTATTACTATGCACTGCCAATATAAAATTAAATTTTCTGAATAAGTCATACCGCCAAATGTGGGTATGGGGAGTCTTCTTGGTCCTATGCTAGCGGACATCTTCATGGTACATTTAGAAGAAAAGAGATCCTCAGACATTAAAAACTTGGTCTTCTACCGTCGTTATGTGGACGATATATTAATTATCACAACAGACGAGCTACAAGGAACATCGTTCCAGGCCATAATGAACATGGCGCATGAAAAACATCTCTTTATCTATGGACACAACGAAACTTTGCCGTTCCTGGATATCCTAATGAGATGTAGAGCAGACGGCACAATTCAAAGATCGGTGTACCGTAAAGAAACATGGACTGGCCAATACATAAATGTTCATAGCTTCGCACCTTTCCAGTATAAACGGGGCTTGGTGCGGACCCTGTTTGACCGTGCTAGGAAGATATGCACCCAAAAACACACTGACGGAGGAAATTGAAACCCTGAAGAATGTCTTACACCTGAATGGATACTCCACAGGATTTATAAAGCGCCACTGCCAACAGCCGAAACAAAAATCAGACGTAACTTCGGTACCTAAGCTTAAGGTATTTATACAGCTAACCTTTCGAGGGGATGACGTAATGCAACGTCTACAGGACTGGCTCGTTACAGCAGTTGGCCGAACATTCTGTGCTGCAACTCCAGTTATTAGGTACAGAACCACACCAATTCCAACCCCAGCAATAAAAGAATCTACCCCTCTGTATGCCACATCTAATTGCATTTACCAATTCACATGCAGGTGCGGTTCTACCTACATTGGCAGAATAGAGAGACAGTTACACACCAGGATTGTTGAACACATACCAAATTGGGTTGACAAGAAACTACACACAAGCGATGGGATCATGGGAAGTTTGACACACCAGAATTATAAACTTCGTCCAAAGTCTAAGCTTCGTCTAAGCGTCGTCCATTGCAGGTCATGTCTTGGAAACCGGTCATGTCATTGATAGAGACAGCGCATTTCTCGCGTTGTTTCATACACAAAATAGTCGGTTGTTAAAGTTTACAGAAGCGATAATGATCCATCTGCACAAGCCAATTTTGTGCAAACAGAAAGACATGATAGAAAATTTAAAATTACCATGGTAAACAACTGATATTACTGTGCGAACATGTGTATATTACAGCTTGAACGATGAATCTAATTATTTTACAATACGTTGTGTGAAATCTGCAGTAAGTACCTGCCGAGATGCACCGAAATGTGCCAGACAATAAATCGTACTATATATGTTTAGTTTAGATTAGTTTAGTTTGTGTCTTCGTTATTCAAATTCCCTACGGGAAAACATTGTTTTGATTTTATGATGTGTCGACATCTTATTTATAATCGAGACAAGAGCACTGAGCTGATACCACTCTGTGCTACAACGGCTCCCACACTTGTTACAGCCATTTACATATCACACTGTGCTACAACGGCTCCCACACTTGTTACATCTATTTACATATCACACTGTGCTACAACGGCTCCCACACTTGTTACATCTATTTACATATCACACTGTGCTACTACGGCTCCCACACTTGTTACATCTATTTACATACCACTCTGTGCTACAACGGCTCCCACACTTGTTACAGCCATTTACATATCACACTTGCTACAACGGCTCCCACACTTATTACATCTATTTACATACCACTCTGTGCTACTACGGCTCCCACACTTGTTACATCTATTTACATATCACACTGTGCTACAACGGCTCCCACACTTATTACATCTATTTACATATCACACTGTGATACTACGGCTCCCACACTTGTTACAGCCATTTACATATCACACTGTGCTACAACGGCTCCCACACTTATTACATCTATTTACATACAACACTGTGCTACAACGGCTCCCACACTTATTACATCTATTTACATATCACACTGTGCTACAACGGCTCCCACACTTGTTACATCTATTTACATATCACACTGTGCTACAACGGCTCCCACACTTGTTACATCTATTTACATACCACACTGTGCTATAACGGCTCCCACACTTGTTACATCTATTTACATATCACACTGTGCTACTACGGCTCTCACACTTGTTACATCTATTTACATACCACTCTGTGCTACAACGGCTCCCACACTTGTTACAGCCATTTACATATCACACTGTGCTACAACGGCTCCCACACTTGTTACATCTATTTACATACCACTCTGTGCTACTACTGCTCCCACACTTGTTACATCTATTTACATGTCAAACTGTGCTACAACGGCTCCCACACTTATTACATCTATTTACATATCACACTGTGATACTACGGCTCCCACACTTGTTACAGCCATTTACATATCACACTGTGCTACAACGGCTCCCACACTTATTACATCTATTTACATACAACACTGTGCTACAATGGCTCCCACACTTATTACATCTATTTACATATCACACTGTGCTACAACGGCTCCCACACTTGTTACATCTATATACATAGCATACTCTGCTACAACGGCTCCCACACTTGTTACAGCCATTTACATATCACACTGTGCTACTACGGCTCCCACACTTGTTACAGCCATTTACATATCACACTGTGCTACAACGGCTCCCACACTTGTTACATCTATTTACATATCACACTATGCTACTACGGCCCCTACACTTGTTACAGCCATGTACATACCACACTGTGCTACAACGGCTCCCACACTTGTTACAGCCATTTACATATCACACTGTGCTACAACGGCTCCCACACTTGTTACATCTATTTACATACCACACTGTGCTACAACGGCTCCCACACTTGTTACATCTATTTACATACCACACTGTGCTACTACGGCTCCCACACTTGTTACATCTATTTACATATCACACTGTGCTACAACGGCTCCCACACTTGTTACATCTATTTACATATCACACTGTGCTACAACGGCTCCCACACTTATTACAACCTTTACATATCACACTGTGCTACTACGGCTCCCACACTTATTAAAACCTTTACATATCACACTGTGCTACAACGGCTCCCATACTTGTTACATCTATTTACATATCACACTATGCTACTACGGCCCCTACACTTGTTACAGCCATGTACATACCACACTGTGCTACAACGGCTCCCACACTTGTTACAGCCATTTACATATCACACTGTGCTACTACGGCCCCTCAATTGTTACATCTATTTACATATCACTGTGCTACAACGGCTCCCACACTTGTTACATCTATTTACATATCACTGTGCTACAACGGCTCCCACACTTGTTACATCTATTTACATAGCATACTCTGCTACTACGGCTCCCACACTTGTTACAGCCATTTACATATCACACTACTACTACCGCTCCCACACCTGTTACAGCCATTTACATATAACACTGAGAGCACAAACAAACACCTCACATTAGTATCCGTTGTCGTGTGTTGGAATCCCCTTTTCTTTATTTGTGTCTCACTGACCTGGGATCTCATATAGAACCAGTCAATATTATTAGCTGCATGCCTCTTTACAGAAGGTCGCAATCAACCCCGGCCTTTATTGATTGTTTGTGATTTTCTTGGCAATTTTACGTTCAATACACAGAAATATCAATTGGGGAACACTTAGAGCCCACTAATATAGTTCATAAATATATTCACACGTATTATTTGGCGATCATTCAGCCTAGCCTTTGTGCTATGGAGAGGCATATCTCTATTCCTGGACCCCGTCACGGGTTGTAGTTATTATGTGTTTCTTTTATGATTTAAAAAAAAAAAAGTAAAACGTATCAAAATATCGTCTGTCAAGGCGGCAAGGTGCCAGTGAGATATTGAATCTCTTAGGAGGAGAAGAGAACAAAGAGTTATTGTTGATATAGGCTATTGTAGACACATAGTATCTTGGGAGGAGAAGAAAAGTAAAGAAGTATTATTGATATAGGATATTCTAGATAAAGAATATCTTGGGAGGAGAACAAATCAAAGGAAGATTGCAAAATCTGAGATATAAGCAAATATTACTAATTGAGATGTAAGACCGGCAATGAAGGTTCCTCGACCTAAAAAATAATGAACAGCTAATGTTTAAAGGAAGTGCTATAGCTAATGTTGGAGGACAAGGTGGGTAGACAACAGAACAGATAGACTGGAAGAAAATTATTTAAGTGCACTAAGTTAACGCCGTGGTGGGTGCGTTAATGTAGCTGATAGGGAGCTACACTGATAATGTTATGAGCACTGTACAACGAGAGTTCCCCGCCTATGGTCGCCGTCCGCCACTAGTCCGCCGTAACCCTGTATATTCTCGTGAGTAACGCAACTTCGCCGGAACCGACAGCAGTTCGAGCCGCGCTGGTAACTTGCGGGGGTATGTGAGCCGGTCGCTCAGAAAGCAATGGCAAACTATTGAGCGTAATCTTGCCTAGTATATCAACAGCAGCTGAAAAATGCTGATGTTGACTGCAACGTCCTGTAAGGAATATGCAACATTTTAAAAAAAAAGTCAAGAGTAGACAACTCAGCAGCATTACAATTAAAAACAAAATATCTGCAACTGCTGAATATACTTACGTCAGAGTTATAGATCTTGGCTAGAGTACTGACGTCTGGTTGATGATGGTAAAGGTGGCCACTCTTATCCAAACCTCCACTTATATACACTTGTCCTCTCCATACTTCTACAAGCCATCGCCTCAGGACAGTGTTGATTTCTTTCAGATAATCTGTTAATCTTCAACTGGGAAATCCATCGACTGCTTTCTGTCACAAATTATGAAGACATCGACACATTATAATTGACGTGCGTGGCCATGGTTCTTCGTCTTACAATAACACTATCTTGGACTCATACATCCATCAAGTGCCATGCCGGTAAGCGTGGGCGGTCATGTTCTGCCATCTCACTCGATCACTAGAGTCGTGGATCAGCTCTGTGTCCCTGTCTCGACCATGCCACGCGGCCAAGCCATCCAGGTATTTACTTCTTGGTCTTCCCCTTGGTCTCTTCCCTTCGATCTTGCCAGCGTCGCCAAGTTCTCCAATTCATTTCTTCTCGTAACATGCCCAAAATACTTTGACTATCTACGTCTAATGTCTCTAATCAGTTTACGATCTTCATTTGTTTCTTGAAGGACTTGCTCATTGGGTTTTCTGTCTGTCCATGGTATTCTTTGCATTTTCCTCAGAAATCACATTTCCACAGCCATCAGCTGTTCATTAGCTTGACTGCTTATAGTCCACGCTTCACATCCATACAAAAGTATAGGTTCTATGTTGCACTTCAACATTCCTTTTCTCGTTTCAATTGAAATCTTTTTATTGGTCAGTATGTTTTTCATCTGGCAAAAGGCTACCTTCGCAATGGCAATTCTTGTTCTAATCTCTTCAAGGCATCTCCCATCAGATGTTATGACTGTGCCGAGATAACTGTATCGATTCACTTGGCTTAAGAATATGCCCATTTACTCGAATATCACATTGTGGTATTTCCTTCTTCTCTGGATATCCTAGATAGTCGCAATTAAATACATAAAAGCTACATTTCACGGAGATACCTATCTCCGTCGTTAGAATGACACAAACAATCCTACACACACATACACACATACACACACACACTTACACGCACACACAAGCACACATGGATAGGGAGATAGATGGAGAGAGAAAGAAAAAGAGAGATTACTCGCACTTTTGTTATGAAATATCAATTGTTGGTATTGTTCTTGTTGTTCTTGTTGACGTTCTTCTTTATTGATCATTTTCTTCTTCTTCTTCTTCTTCTTCTTCTTCTTCTTCTTCTTCTTCTTCTTCTTCTTCTTCTTCTTCTTCTTCTTCTTCTTCTTCTTCTTCTTCTTCTTCTTCTTCTTCTTCTTCTTCTTCTTCTTCTTCTTCTTCAGATGCATAGTCTGCAGCAGGTATTAGCGATCATAAATCTCCATTCATGTCTGTTATCTGACCATTTAGTTAAGTTGTTTGTCTTGACATTACAATGTGCTGCCCAACTGTTAAAGCTTTTTCTGATATCACAATTCTAATTTGTAGAATAATTTACCACAGAGATTACTAGCTACGCTGGTCCACGTCTGCTGTCCTTCAGTTTCGATGTTTTTCGTACGGTTTTGTAGAGTATTGCTGCAGCACCTACAGCTGTCAGGACCTGAACGATTCTCGTCTCCAGTGTCACACTCTCAACATTCTTCTAGAAACAGCCGATACTCAAACTGCCCCCTCCCCCCGACACACACGCACGCACTCACACACACACACCAACGCACGTGCACGCAAACACAGACAGACAAACACACACACACAAAACACCCTGTTTACTCTTATGTTTCTTCCCATGAGCTCACTGATTTGTCTGTGCATATTTTTCTGTATCTTTAATAGCATTTAATTCAATTTTCTTACACGGCTCGTTTAACCAACTTTCTTTTGCCTTCATATATTTATCTATTATTTATTTATTTATTTTATCACACTCTTGTGTCACAGTCCTAGATCTCTAGGGGATTGAAACTCGGGCTCATACAGGCAACAAACTCCGTTAGATACAATTTAGCATCATTTAATTACATGTATATTACAGTACGCTGGTGAAGCGAGTTTTCACACGCCAGCATTCAGTACATTGCATATCACAGGAGTTGTTTATAAGGAACATGGTTAACACAATAACTCTAGCAGCTATCTACACATATGTCTAAGACCCCTTTAATACAATTGGGTCTACTATCAAGTCCCCTTAAGGTAAGCACTGTTGCTTCCTCGATGTCCAGTCCCTGTCTGACTGTTCCACACGTGTCGCAATCCGACACGGGTGGCAACTCTCCCTGAGTTTCTCGTGGACCCCGCAATCGGCGTGCCCCATCAGTGTCCACGGGGCTGTGGACACACTGACCGGTCCTTCGAGAAGGCTCTGGATTATTCAAGCCTTCGAGTGACTCGGTTCTTTCCCTTTTGCTGGATTACTCTCCCTTCGCCAGTATCCCTTACGTTTATATTTGTACCGTCCCTATTTGAGTCTGTGGCAGGAGTCCCCCTCTCCCCCTGCTTTGATGGGTTCTTATATGGTAAATGAGTTCTGTACTAATTCTGTCACAGGATCACATAAAGTCGGTGTTTGTAGATTGGTGGATAGTAACTTGGTAACTGACATATCTGCATTACCAACTCATGTATTCTCCCATACCCCACTTTAAGATGATCGCTGAAGAGGTTTCTCTCTTCTATGTCCTTAAACATGCTTATCTGACCGAAGTTACGTGACGTTTTCCAGTTGTTTTTACAACCGCGCCCTTCTCAAGTATCCGTGATACCAATATATTAAAACTCTGTGTAAGAGAGTTCTAACAAGACAAATGTCTTGGCTATTTAAGTACACCTGCAACATCTTGTTCTGTGTGTGTATTTCGATACATTTTTACTCCCGTATGTTGTATAATGCTGAATATGTAGCTATGCTGTATTTCTATCACATCTGACTACGTGTTCCTGTTGGTTTGATCGTGTACTGATTAATATGTTGCTATTTCTATTAAAGTGACTGCCCTTTAATTGTTCGTGTTCAGTTTTAAGTTTGTATAGAGTGTGTGTTCATTGTGTGGTTTATCTCCAAGCGTCACGAGTTGGGATATCCCTTGTCATGAATTACCCCAATGTGTAATGCATGATCGGGTATTCCAAGCAGTGCTGCTTAGATGTAGTGTATTAACTCCTAAACATGTATTAACAATTAGACAGGTAATACATTTTTACATGAAAGACGGAGACAAATTAAAATAAATACGTTTTGCGTACAATTTGTCCGCTCAGTATACCGTTCTCTCATTTAATTCTTTCACTCTGCCATTCATACAAAATAGTATTTTGTTAAAATATATAAATAAAGTTGAGGTAAGACTTATTGCCCTTAGAAAAAATGGATTAGGCTATATGTTCCCTTTAAGGTACCAAGTACTTTTTGTACGTGTACTCAAAAAATGGTTTATAATTTAAATATAAAAAAACTTGTATAGCACGAATATTTCACGTATGAGTGGAAATATCGGTAATATTATGATAGAAAATATATAAGTGAGAGGTTGACATGTTTTATATACATAATTAACCAACAGTTCAATACATATTAACTGATAAATAACTAATTAACTAACTAACTGAATCCAACGATGACGTGGGTTGTCCTCCTGTTGTCCGTATGTAGTGCCATGAATGTTAACAGTTAATATAGCAATTCTTTGCATGTTGTAATCGACGCAGTCCTCTTTCGGCTGTTTGCGAAGTTTCTTAGCAAATAGCGAGTATGCAGTGTTCTTAATCTTTACAGAAGAATGTCAGTTCACTGGTTGGAATCCTTTCACAGACATATACTGCTCGGATTGTTTTTATCACATTAGCAATTGGTAATATAGGGTTCTCACAGTGTTATGTTCGTGGGTGTTATACGTAACCTATTCACTTGGGCGTTGATACTTCCGAATGAAAGTTCTCTAGTAGGTGTAGAGGTACACTGTTCTGTGCAACAGATTAAAATATCACAGCTTCTTATATGGCGACTAATTAATGTGCCTAGTGTTCGTCTGCTGGTGCATTTGCTTGCCGTGATAAAAAGTCAGCAAGAATGTTATCAGTGCCCTTGATATGGCGGATTTCAAAGTCGAAATCTTGAAGAAGAAGACACCATCTTTGTAAACGATGGTTCTTTGGCACACCTTGCTTAAGTACCAGCAGTGGCGAACTATCGGTTAAGACAACAAAATGCGAACCTAAGAGGAACTTAGATAATCGACGCATGCAAAAGAGTAGGCTTAATGCCTCCAACTCAATTGTCGAGTAATGGATCTCTGCCTTCCTCAGCTTGCGGCTTACGTAGAGTATCGGATGTCGCACACCCTGATATTCTTGCATCAGGCAACCTCCAATTGCGATAGCACTGGCATCTGTGGTCAAAATAAAAGGTATTTCTATGTTTGGTAATCTTAATACTGGTGGGTTAGAAAAAATCGATTTCAATCTGCACATTGCATCCTCTAAGCGGGTACTCTTACAAACTTTTTCTGGATGATCTTTTGTCAACATATTAGAAAAAAAACTAATGTGAGTTCTGCCCAGTTTGGTATAAACTTGGCATAATAGTTTATGAGACCCAATAGGCTTCTAACCTGCTTTTTAGTAGTTGGAACTTCTAGGTTGAAAATTTTTGATACGATTCTATCATCTGTCAACAGTTTGCCTTCGGAAATCCTATGACCTAGGAAGTCTATTTGTTTATAGCCTATTTCAACCTTGGAAGGTTTGATAGTAAGTCCAAAAAGAAAAATTTGGTTAAAGACTTGTTTGAGTGTAAGTAAGTGAGAAGTCATGTTTGAAGAATGGATACATATATCATCAATATAAGATTGCACGTCCTTGATGCCGTGAAATAGCAGTCTAGTTAATCTAACAAACGTGGCGGGAGCGTTCTTAAGACCAAATGGAAGATATCTCCATTCGTACAACCCAAGGAGTGTAGCGATTGCTCTTATATGCATTGAAGAGGGTTCTAGTGGCAATTGCCAGTAACCTTTAGCTAAATCAAGCTTAGAAAATAATGATGATTGAGACATATTCAAGATGAGGTCTTCACAGCTGTTCATTGGCTCCGCATCTGTGGTGGTTATGGTATTTAATTTTCTATAATCTATGCACAAACGAATGGTTTGGTCCTTCTTTTTCACCAGGACAATTGGCGAAGAATACTGGGACACAGATTTCTGTATTATTCTGTTTTTCTCCAAGTCCAAAATTTCTTTATCTAAATTTGCTCTATAATGTAAAGGAATTGAATATGGTCTACATTTGATCGGTGTCAGATCTGTCAACACAATTGAATGTGTTATCTTGTCAGTTCGTCCAGGTTTGTTTGAGAAGATAGTTCTATATTCGTTCAGAAGAGACAAAATGTCTTCAATGTCATTGTCGTCGTCGTCGAGACTAATAGTTGTCTATGTGTCGTTAACGTGGTCGTACTTGTCGTTATCCCATATTGTCGGTACTGTGAATATGTTTTCGTCGTCTTCTTTGTCACAAGAATGAGTTGTTAACGATGCTTCGTTTGTGGCAGTGTCATTCTTGTCAGTTTGGTTATTGTCATCTGTTACCTGCGTTTGCTTGTTCATGTCACTGTCATTTCTAGAATAGTATGGTTTTAACATATTTACATGGAATATTTTCAACTTTCCATTTAAAGAAATTTCGTAATCAACTTCCGAAATCCTTCTCACAACTTTAAATGGTCCCTGCCAAGAGGTTGATAGTAAATCTCTCTTGTCAGGTAGTAATAGTAAAATATCTTGATTTGGTTGTAATACAATCGTTCTCGCCCCTTTGTTGGCGAAATATGGTGAAAGCGTTGGATCTGGATTTTGTTCTATCAACTCGGTGGTGGTAATGTTAGGTGCAATTATTTGTAGTGCTCCCTAAAGTTGGTCAGTGTGGGTTTTGTGAGTTGTCTGTCTTGTTACTACCTTTGTGTGTTGTGTGTGTTGTTGCACATTTACAGGCTCATTACTTTGTGAATAGATGGCGTCCTCAGTTCGAGGTGTTAATTTGATGGTAGCATCGAAAGATTCTACCGCCCCTGTGTTCTGCACCTCTGTGAATTCTTTTCGAATTACGTCATCGGTTGTCTCCCTTGTGCTTTTGGCAGTTTGAGACGAGCATGCGTGATTTTTCACTTTGGAATCGCTGTTTGGGTTTTGGATACAGTTTTTCTGTTCCCATTCTTTGATTTCCTTTTCAGAGCAAGATCTTATGTTGGGAAGATTCCCAAGGATGATTTCAGCGACAGGACTTTCTAGTACTGCACATAGCACTTGTCCTGATATAAAAGGTGTCCGAATTTCGGCCAGTGCTAGGGGGTATCTTTCAATTGTGCCTGAGAATGTGCGACACGTTACGTATTTGTGTGTGTAGTCCTTGTCGTTAACTAATGTTTTCTTAATCCCACAAAGAGTCGCCCCGGAATCTCGTATTAATGTACACTGTTTGTTGTTAACAAAACCTGTTAAATAATTTAAATTGCCTGTTAGTGATAAGGCTGCGTTGGCCATTTCGTTAGAAACTGGTATTGTGTGGCCACATAACAAGGTTGTATCAAGCTGAAATTTCCTACAGGTGTTACATTTGTTATCAGAGATGGTATTGATGATTTCTACTGCATTGCCTGACTCACTCGCACTTTCATTCTGGATATCACATTCATTCTGTTGTTCAATCTCATCATCCGAGGAGGTGTCTATCAATGCTGCATTGGCCTGCTTCATCCTCTTTCTCCCTTCACAAACAGAAGAAAAATGACCATAGCTCGCGCAAAAATAACATTTAGCCGCTCTCTGATATGCGTTCCTCTTGTTCATTTGTTTTTCCACTACGTTTTGGAGATGATGTGGATAATTTGGTGATTTGTCACACATCGCAAACTGTTCGTGCATCAGATGACAATATTGGCACATGACTGGTTTTGTGACCTTAGAGCGTTGTTTGAACCTATTTTCATTAGGTCTCGAATATGTTGTGTTTGTAACCGCTGCTGTTTCATTTTGGCTCATGTTTAGCTGAATAATATCGCGGTTCGCTGTAAAATATGCGCTCCCTTTATTTTCGATTTCTTGGATGGTTTTACAATCCATTTGTCTCAAAAATTTTGAAAAAGGTGTTGGGATAGTGCTAATAATTTTATCAATTATAATCAGCTCTTTTAATTTATCATGGTTGTTATTTGTTTTCGCTGATGTTATCCATTTTGTACAAACATCTTGAACTGTAGACACGTAGTCAATGAAAGTTTGGTTAGGTGATGGTGATAATTTTGAGAACTGTAGTTGATAGCCAGCTGTATCTAATGAAAAATGTTGGAGTATTCTCTGTTTTAAAATAATCATAATCTTTCCTCATGTCTTGCGGAACTGTCTCTATCACTTTTAAGGGCTCTAAAGCTAAATTTCTCATCAAAATAAATGACCAGTCGACTTTTGCGACCTGATGGTGGGTCATTAAGCACTCGAAGTTCTCTAAGTATGCGCTTATGGAATCTCCTGAACAAAATGCTTTGACAAGGCCTTTATATTTGTTGTATTTTTGTTCATCTTTTTTACTTCTAATTTTGTTTACTGACATTTCTAGGTTGGAGTCAATTTCCATTTGTTTTAATTTTATCTGTGTTTCTGCATTTAATTGGGCTTGCTTGGACGCCGCCTCGAGCTCCATCTGCTTCTCCTGAGCATGTAGTTGCATTTTCTTTTTTTCAGCTTCCATTAGCATCTTCTTTTCTTGAGCTTGCAGTTGCATTTTCTTTTCTTCAGCTTCAAGTTGCATTTTCCTTTCTTCAGCTTCCATTAGCATCTTCTTCTCTTCTGCCTCAATTTGCATCTGCATTTTCTTCTCTTCTCTTTCCATTGCTCTTTCTCCTCGTGCAATATTTTCAGCATGTGTCTTTTGTGCCCATTCTGAAAGTTTATCCTCTTTATATCCTAACTTAATACCTGCTTCAATGCACTGTTCTAATGTTGACATCTTGTAATTTAGTTATTATTTACTTTCTTGAAATTAAATCCCTTTGAAAAATAGTCAGGGTGTGCAAAAATTGGTTATTTCCCTTGAATGTTTACCTTCAAATTTTTATAAGCAGATATACTGTGTTATAATATTAGCATATACATAACAAAATCAATGCATAGAAAAATGTTACATCAATGAATGAGGATGAGGAGTACCGCATAGGGATGTAATGAGCATGAAATGAAACTCATCTTATTTTCCCTGAGCTCCCGAATGTAGTCTTGTTTCCTCGCCACTGCTGGAGTACAGGTTACGTACACGATACATGCACGGTAATTCGCGGAACAATCTGCTGTTGGAATAAAAAAAAATTAGTAGCTGTCATAGTAATTGTCACAGTCATGTCAAATTTCATCAATATCATTTGAAATATTGTGTAGAGGGACTATAATAGCTTATTTACAAATAGGTGCTAAGTTTCTAACTTTATTACGGGTTAACGTTCATATATTATTTTTACTTGGCAAACCCAAAATAGCTGTTCTGTAACGTGAAGCTTCTTATTGCCAAAACCGGCGATTGCCCCCAAATAGCCTGTCACAGTCCTAGATCTCTAGGGGATTGAAACTCGGGCTCATACAGGCAACAAACTCCGTTAGATACAATTTAGCATCATTTAATTACATGTATATTACAGTACGCTGGCGAAGCGAGTTTTCACACGCCAGCATTCAGTACATTGCATATCACAGGAGTTGTTTATAAGGAACATGGTTAACACAATAACTCTAGCAGCTATCTACACATATGTCTAAGACCCCTTTAATACAATTGGGTCTACTATCAAGTCCCCTTAAGGTAAGCACTGTTGCTTCCTCGATGTCCAGTCCCTGTCTGACTGTTCCACACGTGTCGCAATCCGACACGGGTGGCAACTCTCCCTGAGTTTCTCGTGGACCCCGCATCGGCGGGCCCCATCAGTGTCCACGGGGCTGTGGACACACTGACCGGTCCTTCGAGAAGGCTCTGGATTATTCAAGCCTTCGAGTGACTCGGTTCTTTCTTTTTTGCTGGATTACTCTCCCTTCGCCAGTATCCCTTACGTTTATATTTGTGTATATTTTCTAACTTTTACTCTGTTTTCTTTTGTCTATGAACTTTAAGATTTTTACAGACATTAATTTTTCTTAGCATTTTGGCGTCTCTCTGGTAATACTTCTTTGCTTGTTTGATGAATGGAATCCCTTAATTAACATTTCCTGTTGCTTATTTATGCTCTGTATTTTAGCTATTGCAATTTACCTATTTTTCACAGTCACTGTGAATTGTTTTCGAATGTCTTTATCTGCTTTAAGAACATATTTATTAAGTCTCATATTCTTAACCACTTTTTTCTCCTCTTTTCATTCGTACTTTTTTTTGTCCATATAGTGGTACCCGATCGTTATTACAGTGAGCACAGGTATTGTCTTAACATTAATCAACACATTTCCAAAAACTTTAGTGATACATATGTAGTAAACTTGGTTGAGTATGTTCTTATCAGTTTAAAATAGTCTTTTATGATGTTTAAACCAGGTGTTTCCAATTATCATATAATTGATATTTGTTCATTCAAGTAGTTTCTCTCTTCTTTCATTTATTTTGCCTAATCCAGAATTCCCCACTACATTCTCCACTGCCTACTTTTCCTATTCTTCTTCTTCTTCAGCGTTCCGAGCCATGAGGTTTTTGCTGCAGATACAATCCGTCTCCATTCGTCTCTCTTGTGGACCTTCTCTTGTCCAGTCGTTGATTCCAAGTGCTTGTAGGTCTTATGTGTATTATCTCTCCACCGTCTTCTTGGTCTACCTCGGGGTCTACGGTCATTTATTTCCTGAGTGTAAGCGAGTTTTGTTTCCCTATTATCTTCCATTCTTTCTATATGCCCCAGCCATTGTAGTCTATTAGCCTTCATGATACCAGTGATTAGCTGGGACTTAAACAGATCATAAATGTCTTTGTTACTTCTTCTTTTCCACTCTCCACTTTGTGTATCCCTAATGGGTCCAAAGATGCGTCTTAAAACTTTGTTCTCAAAGGTTTGTAACAAGGCTTCGTCTCCTTTCGTTGTACTCCAGGTTTCAGAGCCATACAGCACAACTGGTCTGATCAGTGTTTTGTATATTGTGATTTTGGTGTTACGAGATAGCGCATTTGATTTTAGTAGATGTTGTAGTGCATAGTATATCTTATTTCCAGAGTCGATTCTAGTTTGTGTTTCTTCCCTTATGATGTTGGAGCAGTTGAAGATTGTACCCAGGTATTTGTATGTTTCCGTTCTTTTAATGGTCATATTATCTATTTGTATGTGGCCAGAGTTTTTAGCCATTCCGTCTCTTGAAATTACCATATATTATGTCTTATCTTGGTTGATAACCAGCCCCATCTGTTGGGATTTTTCCTTTAAGTGAGTCAATATTTATAATGTCTTTTGTTCATTTTCCCCTATAATATCTATATCATCTGCATAACCAAGCAGCTTGGATGTTCCCCCAATATCACATTCCTCGTTTACCACATTCCTCCTTTACCATCCTTACAACTTTCTCTAGAGCCGAGAACTTTTCCTTTTATTGCAGTAAAATCTCCTAGTACTTATTTTTATTTCTTGTGATCTAATTTGAAACATCGCCATTTCTACTTCATAGTAGAAGTGTTGCATTTCGTTATCTGCTTGTTGTTGGTGCATATTATTTATTTTTGGCGCTCGCTCTCTTTAAACTCAAGCTTAGTTCTAGTATTGCTAGACTGAATTTTTTGTTTGGGCTTTCCCTATTAATTAGCTTTCCCTATTAACAGTGTCCCTCGCCATCAGGCGAACCCACTCCGAATTCAGAGGTTCTTGTAATTAGCGTCCCCAAGTCAAGGTTCATAGGTCAACATTTTAGTTCAACTGTCCGGTGTAGGGGTTGAACCCCTTACCTCGGCATCAGCACACCGGATGTTTAAGAACACGCGTCCTTATCCATTAGGCCATGCTGACCTACGTTGGTGCATATACTTGTATAATGTTTATATCTATTGGTTTGCTTTTTATTTTGACTATAATAACTAATTTTGCAATACACCAGTAAACATTAATTAACTTGGCTGTTTATTTTAACCAAATAGTAATCATACTCCTTTTTCGTGTGTATCCCCTTCAGAATAAATTGTTAGGTATTTGTCGGTTATAATTTTACCCAATCCCTTCCATTTCAAGGCACGTATGCCTAGGACATTAATTTTCATGCTTTCCATTTCTCTTATAACATTGTTATGCTATCCCAACTCATTTAGTATCCTAACATGCCATGTTCCTAATTTAAATTTATTTATTTTAGTTTTGATTTTGCCATCGGTATCTGGATGACGCTCAGGTGTCATCTGTAGCTTATGACTTTCCCTGTTCGGACGAAGATGTCTTAAGACAGTCATCAACGTCGTTCACTGCCTCTAAATGTGGATACTCATTAATATACCAATCCTGAACAAGTATGCACATGGCTGAGTTAGTTGAGAGCCTGTGCTCTATTGGAAGATGATAAAGAAAAAGAAGAAGAAGGAGGAGAAGAAGAAGTAGTAGAAGAAGAAGAAGAAGAAGAAGAAGAAGAAGAAGAAAAAGAAGAAGAAGAAGAAGAAGAAGAAAAAGAAGAAGAAGAAGAAGAAGAAGAAGAGAGTATTTACCTTCTCTTCGCTGTGTTTAAAAGGTATTTAATAGTTATGGATGAGAAAATAGCTAATAGGCCATATGAAATAGTTATATGTGGCAAGGACAAAGGACAAACAAGGAACATAAAATAACAGTACAGTTAGTAAGTGTACATCAACTCTTATAGATATGGAGAGAGCTGGAAGACACGGATATATGTTCACCCATTACACAAATTTCCCGGAGCAATTTAATGCAATGGGTCTGTGATGTGATAGGGCCATCACACTGTGTAGGCCTGAGTGCATGGAGAAATAGGTGTCGGTCTTTCCCTCACCTAGCGCGAAGACGAGCGCAGGCCTAGAACCCGAGCCTGGCCGCCTTCATGACACTATCAGCGCAGTTCCATATCCACTTCGCTAACGCATCCCTTAATATCTCATTGGCTGTACATTATTTACACTCATTCATTCATTCATTCAGTAGTATGTCCTTTGCAGAACCTCGCTTTACACTAAAGCATTCAAATAGCCAATACTAATACTCAGACAAGTCTCCCTGGCCTAGGTGTTAGCGACTTTCTCCGTAATCCCGTTTATCCACGTGAGCAAACGCAGCTGCGCGAGAGTCGGTAGCGATTCTCTCCGCACATGTTACTTACGGGATATGTGAGCCTGTCGCTCAGAAAGCAATGGCAAACTACTGAGCGTAATCTTGCCAAGAAATTAATAATAGCGGTAAAATGCTGGTGTTGACAGCGATGTTCTGTAATAGGATATGCGAAAGAAAAAAAACATAAACAAGGTGAGCGAAGACCAGGAAACAACATTGATGGGCAATCGATAAATTATGTTGTTGGTTGTCCATCAAGAATGATGGTGACCACTCATTTCATCCAGTGGGGGTTGAAAGTATGGAGCCGTGAGTTCTAAGATGGCTGTAAAAGTTTGATATTTGTTATATCAATTGTAAAATTGTACGATAAATTATATAAGATACATAAACGATACAAACTTTGTTGGCTGAAACAGAACAAGAATCAGCACTGGAAGGCCCCGCTATATGTTGCTTCGGTTTACGTCGTTTCGCTATAACGTCGTTGTCACATAGGGGACTAACTTCACTTTACGTCGCTACGTTTCGCCATAACGTCGTTTTGAGGCTCGGACAATTCATGCAGGCGCTGGCAAAATCAAAGAGGGTGCTAATAACGTACCAGAAGTATACTTATGAAGAACATGGAAGCACTATTGGCCGTCTGGATTGAAGACCAGAACAAACGGAATATGCCTGTGAGCAAAATGGTTATCCAAGAGAAAGCAAAGTCTCTCTACGAAGATCTAGCTAAGAAAGTGGGTGAGAGCAGTACTAGTAGTGCTGATGATAGTTTTGGAGCTAGTCGTGGTTGGTTTAAGCGCTTTAAGAAGCGTTCACACCCGCACAACATTCAAACAACAGGTGAAGTGGCGAGTGTTGATACTGCAGCTGTAGAACGTTTCCCTGCAGAGTTAAAGGCCAAGATTGAGGAGGGTGGTTACTGTGCAGCAGACATTGGACACATTTGTTTGTTCAAGCAAAGAAGGGCCAGGAAAAGAGGCGGGAAGAGGTTACAGTTCCATCCTCAGATGAAGAGGTAGAATTTAATGCCTCTACGTCCAAATAACTCTACCACTCGCCCTCCAACCCACCTCTAGTTAGTCAATAAATAACAACAACCATCAACAATGAATCGACAATTTGAGTAACAAACCGAAACCTTCGGACTGTGGTTATATAACGAAAGGCAGGCGCGCTAGGAACGTTGATAGCAAACTGCACTTGTAATGCCTTGAGCAATAGGACACGGGTTCGACGTCTCGCTTCGTCGCTTGACAAAGTGAGGCAGAGATTGCTCACCTACTCCGCCTTGCTCTCGGGCGTTAAAATGCGACGGCGCTTTAATAT
>JACEFZ010000741.1:122500-165000 GCA_014155875.1 Cepaea nemoralis
CTCGAGTTATCTGCAGGCTTCGTCTTATTAATTTAGTCTAGGAGATGTAGATTATGGTCCTGGTGAGAATAATAAATACCAACTGGGATTCTGCCCCTTCTTCAAGGATTCTTTTAGCTCTTGAGCCCCCCTTTTATCAATTCTGAGGAAAGTCTGGGGAATTCTCTCAGCCTGATTTATGTTAAGAAATCATGGATGTTGAGCAGTTGATAGACCTAGAGTCTTCTCTCCCAAATTCAGTATCTCATCATGAGTAGATGTGTTTTTAACAATTAAACATTTAACATATTCCAGTAGACCTTGACAACATGGTTTACACACATAAGATGGAGAATCAACAGATAGGTTGAACTGACAAATCAACAGAAGGTCAGTTAAGGTTCATCATTTATTGACTGGGCCTGTGTCTTTAGGCCTGTTACATACATTTTCTGTTGTGGTTTACACAGGATAAAATAGAAAATGGCATATAGGCCCAAGTTTACAGTCAATCAACAAATAAACATCAATGCATAAGATGTCAACAAGTGTGGACACATTGTAAACATGTAAATGTTGTGCTAAGTGTATAGATGATAAATCAACCATTAGGTATCAGTTCCTGAAATTGGGTGTGGTGTGTTCCAATGAGAAAAGTAACCTGGTGATTGGGAGATTAGGATAAGCCTGGGTCCATTGTCTGATGGATCCACTTCAGGTCTGCCCGTGTAGCTCCTCTGAAGGCTTCCCATACTCTGCTCATGGCCAAGTCATCTTCCATCTCACTTGTGGTTCATCTCTTTCTCTCGGCTTCCCTCTTTCTGGTCTGATTTGGGTGGTTGGTTGGTTTGTTGATTTGTTGGGTGGTTGTTGGTAGCCACCAAGAATTCACTGTGTAAAATTCACATAAATATGTATAATCCTACCAATGCAATAATCTAGAAGTAGGTCGGAAGAAACCTAAATTCCTGAAGTAGGACTTAGTTCCCCCTCCCCCCTCTTCTTTTCTCTAATCTAGTGTTGGGTTAATTTGGGGTGGTCAGAGTTTATCACACTGTGTACGCCTGGTATCAGCTGGTTCCTGCTGTATGTAAGTTCTCATTGGACCTGGGGTCAGTGAGACGTGTACAGTAAGACAGTGACAAGAGTGAGGAGGTGTTAAGATGCATGTACATAATTAGCATACATTTATAACATTTCTATCACTCAATTGGGTTTGTAGTGTGTATAAATGGTTCTCTGTGTTTTCCAATTAACCAACTTCTCCTTCTTCTTTGTATATTAACTCCTCTCCCATTACCTGTTGTTGTTGTGGGGTTGGGTGTTGGGTTGTGTGGTGTTGTGTTGTAATGCAGTTCATGAGTGCCCTTATCTAAGTAAAATCTGACATAAATATAAATATTTATTCCATCAAACCCTATTTATTCAATATATGAAGGAGAAAGAGAAGATAGGATTTCTCTCTCAGCTCTCTAGATTGTAAATAGGCATAGATAAGTCTGTTTTAAAACGAGGCACTTGTTCTAGTACACAAACTGTCTTATGAGTTGTAGATAGTGATAGCAATTACAGCAGTCTTTCGGATGAAATGCACAAGATTGCTTTAGAATCATCACTTCGTACAGTTGTCTAGAATAGAATGTAGTATTACTATGCACTTCTTAAAGTTAATAACTATCTTTAAGAATATCAGAGATTGCAGTAATCGAAGAGAGTATTAGATTGTCAGTTTGCCCGGGAAACGGCTCTGCACAGTCGAATCTAACAGTCGAGCATTTTACACTTCAGAGGTTTTTAATTTATAATAATACATTTCAATTGACATTACAAACACTGGATACCATTACTTGATACTTGATACATCTGGTCATCAGTTTAATCTAAGGATTTACAAGCTTACCTCGGATTCACACATTCTGCCGTCCTTTATTGAAAATTCGGTCACCCCAGCATTTGCGTCTTCTCGCCGAGCTGTTTGCGGTAGAAGTGCGCGATTAACATATTCTAAGCGGGCTTTCGAATGGAGGCGTTGTCTCGTGTCTGTTTCTAACCAATGATCCCCTGAGCTTTGGCTGATGAAATAATTCTAAGAATTGACGTCATCTGTCAATCTTTCATTTTCAGTTTTGATTTTGCGTTCGTTTTCAGTTTTGGTTTCAGTTTGAGTTTGTGCAGTCAATTGTTATATATTTCCCCCTCTCTTTGGCGTGCATTCTTGGTAACTGAATAACGGTGGTTAGTGGTTATGCCACAACACGTGATGTGGTCAGTATCACACCTGGGCAGGTGATGTTGTCAGTATCACACCTGGACAGGTGATGTGGTCAGTATCACACCTGAGCAGGTGATGCGGTCAGTATCACACCTGAGCAGGTGATGCGGTCAGTATCACACCTGAGCAGGTTGTGTGGTCAGTATCACACCGTGCAGGTGATGAGGTCGTTATCACACCTGGACAGGTGATGTGGTCAGTACCACACCTGCCGCCTTTACTTCCCAAGACATTGTGATACCCACTTCCGGCTTGGTCGACCTGGTCAAGCCATTCGCTACAGAAACTCCCACAATGTTTGTGTACTTGTCTATTGAATACTTGTGTGATGGGATTGATCCACAGTCTGAAGCAGGCCATTGAGATAATATACACGGACGCCTTGATAACAGCAGTTGGGAGATTTATTGGAGAGATGACATGCACGTTGTAAGGGATGTTCTAATGGAGTCTATTTTGAGGATTGCATCCTCAGAGGTCACGGTATAGTTTACTACATAAGGAGTCTAGAATCCCCTGCGTGACGTCACAAAAGCGGACCCCATTTTAGCTACATTTTTTCACATTTCATTGTTAAGAAGATGAACGGGTCAAGTCGCGGCGTGGTTGTATGGTGGAGCCAGGGTGGCAAAGTGGCTAGTGAAGAGGCCGATGTAGCTGACGGGTGGAGACGGAGTTGTAATATGGCTACCAATGAGGTCGGCGTAGCTGAAGGGTGGAGACGGGTGGAATAGTGTCTAGCGTGGAGGTTGACGTGGCTGAATGTATGACCAAGTGGTTGACGTGGCTAAATGTATGACCAAGTGGTCACCGTGGCTGAAAGTATAACAAAATGGTCGCCATGACCAAATGTAAGACACAGTGGTCGCCGTGGCAGAGTGTATGACACAGTGGTCGAAGGTGTTTGCTGATATCTGTAAGGTCACTGTGGACGAGGGTATGACAAAGTGGTCAGCTTTCATGGTATATTTTACAATATAAAGAGTATAGCATCCCAGGCGTGACGTCACAAAAGCGGACCCCATTTGACCTACTTTTTCAAATTTCATTGTTATGGAGGTAAACGGATCAATTTGCGGCGTGGTTGTATTGTGGAGCCGGGGTTGCAAAGTGGCTATCAAGGAGATGACCCGTTCATCAGCATAAGTACTTGGTGTGATGAAGCTGGGGCAATGGTCAACCCAACAAAGGCAACAGTGACTTGGTTCTCGTTGAATAATCATATTGTCAACAATCCAACACCAACTGTAATGCTGTGTTCAGAGACGGTGGAAAGAACGCAGGCAATGAATTACCTGGGGATACGGTTTGATCGAAGCCTTGCTTATAATGTGCACATAGACCAGGTGATAACAAAGGCCAAGCGGGGTTTGGCAGCGATGCGAGTGATGGCGGCAGCAAACTGTGAGCAGCGCCATCTATGTCTTCTGTACGAGGGGCTGGTCATGTCTGTTTTGGAGTATGCAATGGCAATCCTGACTGTCAGCCATAAGCAGATAGAAAGGATGGAAAGGATACAGAATGAAGCTATGCGCATTATTCTTGGATGTACAAGAGATACAGCATGCAGGGCGATGCGCTACCTTCTTGATTTTCCAACCATTGAAGAAAGAATGCAAGTTTGCAGGGCACGTGCCTACCTCAGAATTAACGCAAACACACAGCATCCACTGCATAGTGAAATTAGGAAGGTGAAGGGCAGCAGGTTAAAAAGAGGACGGTCGTGGATGGGTCAAGCCGAGGACATTCTTCAACAGGTGTGTTCACTTGAGGACTTAGAACCTGGCGAGGAGTGGGTGCAAGTGCCAACAGACTTCTGCACATCCTTTTCAGTTTGCATCCAACTAGATAGAAAATGCAGACAAGAAATCCGGCTGCTGTTGAGGCTGAAGTACAAGCGTTGATTTTCGAGAATTCGCTAGACAGTGACGCGGTCATCGACACAGATGGGTCGGTCGTCCGACATGTGAGAAGCTCGTGGGCCTTTACAGCTCGGGCCGGAGGGAGAATTGTGAAGGAGGACTCTGGTGCTTTCACTGAAACCACAAGTAGCCTGACCATGGAAGTCATGGCAGTAAGTAAAGCAATAACATGGCTCGAGACACAGACATTCACTAGGGCTTGTTTCCTTAGCGACTCAATGAACATGATCAAGAGGATAGAGGAGGGGTCGATCCGAAGAGAATGGTTGCTGCCTCTGAAGCGGTCTCGGCTGGCAAAGATTAGTTTCATCTTCGTGCCAGGGCATGCGGGAGTACAAGGAAATGAGCGGGCTGACAAGCTCGCAGGTGAGGCTACTGTTGAGGGCGGACGCGCCATGGACCAGGCTGACATTCTGAATGCTCTACGAGAAGTGAGACTTTTGCAAGAACCAAGTGATGACTGTGAATCTACAACAATGGCCAGACTGCGAGAGCAGCAAATTAAAAGAGGGGTGGCCAAACAAGAACACTACGCAGGAAGCCAAAGAAGATTGATAAACCAACACAGAACTGGCGTCGTTAGCCGCTACACGCTGCGGGATTTGCTGAGGAGGGGATCCGAGCACTTATGGACTGAATGGTCCGATGTGCAACGAGGATGATCTGTCGACTAACTAACTATCAAGGAGGTCGCATGGCTTAAAAGTGAGACGGGGTGAAAAATGGCTAGCGAGGAGGTTGAAGGTGTTTGCTGGTATTCATCGTGACAGAATGTATAACCAAGTGGTCGACGAGTAAAGTATCAACAGTGTGTGTGCTCGTGCGGGGCGAGACAGACAAGCAAACCAGGCGGAAAAGCAAGTCATGGCGGATGGACTAGCGAGTCATCGGGACGGATTCAAACACGCGGCTGCATATGTAACACATTCAGCAAATATCAGGAATGTACTTGACGTTAAATAACAGTAGGACTATATATCACACGGATGCCCACCTCGCTAGGGAGATAAGACTTAACTACTTATAAATATTTCTTCTGGCGTATAATTATGTAATTAAGTGGCGGGGAAAATGCGCGTTGTCGTGTAGTGTATTTGTATGATACCAGTACTTGGCTCGCTGTTTGCATATGTATGTATGTATGTATGTATGTATGTATGTATGTATGTATGTATGTACGTATGTATGTACGTATGTATGTATGGGTGTGTGTTTGCGATAAGTGTGTGTATGTGTGTGTGACTGACCTGAATGTGTAGAGAAAACGATGTTAGTACAACACCTGGCCAACGTGTTTGGGACACGTGACTAATGACTACGACCGGTCCACGTGCGGGCGCTGCTTCTGGTCACAAGCATAAGGGTACATCCGATACAAGTGGGTAATGATTACATCCTCTCAAAGCTGGCGGTGCATCCGGTTACATGCATAACGAGACATCCGGGACATGTGGGTAATGGTTACATCTGATAAAAATGTCTCCACATCCTGTCATATGTGTAATGGTACATCCGAGACACGTGGTTAAGAGGGATACTACAGAAAAGGGTGTTCTGCCGAGCGTCGGTTCAGGGGACCTAACTCATGATGATCACCATGTATTGGAGTAATGCCACTACCTCGTCAACAGAGCATCCGAAGTCTAAAATGGTCGATTTTCTCTCTCTTTTCTATATCCGTTAGGGTGGTCCACCGTGTGGTCCACCAAAGGACATCTCGGCATTAATACAACATAAGACAGTCTCAAAAGCAGCATACACAATTATAACCAATGCATCATAGTGTCTGACTAAATCTTTATCGTAGACATAGAGGAGAGGTGTGCTCACCGATTCCAGACTTTGGGAAGGCGTTCTCTTTACTTAACAGCTAGCGGGTCATACACTGACGCATGTTGTAAGATTTACACACGAACACAACAAGCTGTCCCGGCTCAACAGTAGATGTTTCATGTAATATGACATGTTACGAGCTGTCCAGGCACCGATGTTATCACGACTCAGGGCAGGCATTTACACTGTCATTACCTCTGTGTGTGTCGATACGGGTCTTTGCATATTTCCCCAGAAACATATTTCCATTGTCAATATATGTTTTTCAATGAGACTGCTCATTGCCACATTTAGACAAAAGTACAGTTTCTATATAACAATTCAACATTCGAGTAAGAAAATATGTTCGCCAAATTAATAAAAATGTCGCCAAATACAGAAGTATATCGATCAAACTTATCAAAAGTAGGAAAATTTGTTAGCCAAGTTAAGAAAATAAAATGATTGTCAAACTAAGAAATATGACGAACAAACTTATAGAAAGTAGTAATAGAAACTACTGGCCAAATACAGAAATATGTCGACCAAACTTATAAATATCTCCGTCAAACTTATGAAAAGTAGGAAAATTTGTTAGCCAATGGGAAATATGTTGGCCAAATACAGAAATACTTCGACCAAACTTATAAAGACTAGGGAAATTTGTTAGCCAAATAGGAAACAAGTTTGGTCAAACTTATAAATATCTCAACCAAATGTATAAAAATTAGGAAAATTTATTACCGAAAGTTAAAAAAAAAATTGTCGGCCAAACTTATAAATATCTCATCCAAACTTATGAAAAGTAGGAACAATTGTTAACTAAAAGGTAACAATATTGACCAAATAAAGAAATATTTCAACCAAATGTTGACCATATTTATAAATATATCTACCAAACTTATAAAAACTAGGAAAACAATTGTTAGCCAAATGGGAAAACTATCTGCCAAATACATAAATAGCTCGGTCAAACTTATGAAAAGTACAAATATTGTTACCCAAAGGGTAAAACATATTGGCCGAATAAAGAAATATTTCATCCAAATGTTGAAAAACCTTATAAATACCTCGGGAAAACTTACAAAGATTAGGAAAAATTGTTTAACCGAAAGCGAAAAATGTCGGCCAAATAAAGAAATAGCATGACAATGATTATAAAATGTAGGAAACCATGCTGATCAAGTTAAGAAATATCTCAAACAATCTTATCAAAAGTAGGAATATTTGGTAGACGAATGAAATAATAATGTCGGCCAAACTAATTAATATCTCGGCTCAGCTTATTAAAACTAGGGAAAATTGTTAGCCAAAGGGGACAAATATTGACCATGTAAAGAAATATCTCGTCCAAATTTATAAAAACTGGAAACAGTTGTTTGCCAAATGGAAACATTATCATACAAGTAGGAAATAATGGTAACCAAATAAAAAAAAACCTATCGATCAAACTTATAAATATCTATTCCAAACTTATAAGAAGTATGAAAATATGTTAACCCATTGTGAAAAATATTGGCAAAGTAAAGAATTATCACGTCCAAATTTATAAAAATTTGGAAACGTTGTTAACCAAATGGGAAAATATTGGTCAAGTACAGAAGTATCTCATCCAATCTTATAAAAAATAGGAGAATTTGTGAGCCAAAAGGGAAAAATTTTGACCAAGTAGGAAATAGTGTTAGCCAAATGAAAATTAAAAAAAAATAACTGTCAAACTTATAAATGTCTCGTCCAAACTTATAAAAAGTAGGAATATTTGTCAGCCAAATGTGAAGAATATTAGCAAAGTAAAGAAATATATCGTCCAAACTTATAAAATGTAGGACAATGTGTTAACCAAAAGGGAAAAACATTGTCTAAGTAAAGAAATATAGCGTCCAAATTTACAAAAAGTAGGAAAATTTGTTAGCCAAATGTAAAAAAAAAACATAATTGTCCAAATAAAGACATATCATGTCCAAACCTGTAGAAAGTAGGAAAATGTGTTAACCAAACTGGAAAAATATTGGCCCAGTAAAGGAATATCTCGTCCTAACTTTTAAAAAAAAAAAAAAATTGTCAACGAATTGGGAATAAATATCGACCAAATAGGAAATAATGTTAGCCAAATGAGAAAACATACCGGTCAAATTTATAAATATCTTGTCCAAACTTATGAAAAGTAGGACATTATGTTGGCGGAATGTGAAAAATATATTGGCCAAGTAAAGAAACATATCGTCCAAATTTATAAAAAGGAGGAAAATTTGTTAATCAAATGGGAAATATTGTGGCAAAGTAAAGAAATATCTCGTCCAAACGTATAAAAAATAGGAATGTATGTTAATCAAATAGAAAACATATATTGACCTAGTAAAGAAATATCGCGTCCAAACTTATAAAATGTAGGAGTATGTGTCAAACAAATGGGAAAAAAGTATTGTCCAAGTAAAGAAATATCGCGCCCAAACGTATGAAACATAATAACATTTGTTAACCAAACGGGAAATATTGTTGGTCAAGTAAATAAATATTTCATCCAAACTTATAAATATATCACGCAGAATTATATCAAGAAAGAAAATTTGTTAACCACATGAGAAACAATATTAGTTAACGCCAAAGACTTTCCTGGGTTTTGCTGAATGTGCTACATTTGCAGCCGGTGTTTGACACCGTCCCGATAGTTCGCTAGTCCATCCGACACGACCCGCTTGTCCGCCAGGTTTGCTAGTCCGTTTCGCCCTGCACGAGCTTACACACTGTTGATATCTTACTCCTCGACCACTTGGCCACACATTCGATCACTGGGAAGACACAAACATCAGTACACACCTTCGATCAGTGTGTTATATTCTCTGACACGGTGACCACTGTGTCAAACATTCGGCCATGGCGACCACGTGGTCATTTATTCAACCACGGCGAGCACTTGGTCATACATTCTGCTACGCCAACCGCCTTTCTAGTCATTTTCCAAACCGTCACAACCCTTCAGCCACGCCGACCTCTTCGCAAGACACTTTGTCACCCCGTGTCCACCATTCAGCCACGCCGATTTCCTAGCTAACCACGTTGTCAACCCGTCTCCACCATTTAGCTACGTTGGCCTCCTCACTAGCCATTTTGCAAACCCGGCTCCAGATCTCAATCACTCCTTGACCTGACCCTTCAATTCCATAACAATTAAAACCCATCTTACACAACTCCACATTCACTGTCTCATCCGGAGGAAGAGTACTGTAACCCTACCACTCACGCTCATACGCATATGCACACACATTCTAACCACTACACCGATGACTTGCCACCATCTTTACTTTTCAAGGTTTGCATTTGAAACCCGTCTGATGATAATGTGTAAACCACTACGACCCTCTAGAAATAACTAATAACCGCTACCCACTCATTAACAATGGCTTTCACTAAGCCATACCCAATACAATCAATAATGCCGGCCAACTTTACTTTTAAAATGTTGCATTTTAACCCGTCTGATGATATTGCTTAAACCACTACGACCCTCTAGAAATCACTAATAACCGCTACCCAGTCATTAACAATGCTTTCACTAAGCTACATCCAATACAATCAATAATGCCGGCCAACTTAAATTTTTAAATGTTGCATTTGTGACTCTTAAGATGAGAGTGTTCTCAAGCAGTTATCTAGCTTTGCCGCTACTCAGCCACCCCTTAACAACGAATGACACTAAACCACACCCATTACAAGCATAAGAAAATTAAAAAAGAAAAAGTTCTCTAACAAAGGGAGGAAACTGCCATAATCCAGTCGATTTGTTATTCATGAGTTACATACCTTGACTTAAATGTTGGCGAATATGAATGTATCATACAATATCAGGAAGCCATTTATCCTGGCCTGGACAAGGAAAATAATGCGCATTAATATTATTCGCTAACAATTAAAAAAAATATTTACAAACAGTCACCAATTATGATAACCCAATTAAATATTTTTATTTAAATTTATAATTTATGTTAGATCTTGTAGGAATAAGACAATTTTCTATGTTATTTAGCTTGTTTGTTTATGCTATTCTACTTCCTCGATATTATGTTAAACCACGATGACATCTCTATTTATGTCATGAGGTTGTACAAGAATAAAAAACGATTTGCTCATTCGTTTCGAACTTTTAGCTAAGATCACAGTGTATCATTGCCCTCTCAGTACTGTACTTGGACGAGGTCTTAGTCAGATATCAATGAGCTACCGCAATGACAGCAGACGGTACTACCTGCCTTCCGTTAGCGTCGAATGTTGGGCGGCGTGAACCAAACCCGACACTCCACACTGTGTCAACGTCTTCGGGAGTAAGAGCACAATTGAGGAGCCTTATCCTTGTGCGAGGAAATGCAACATAAAATAAAATGTCATGACAGGGCGGACCAGGCCATAAGCCTTGGTTTGCAGTTGGTCTAAGATAGAAGCTCCAACAGTTGGACAGTTAGAGCATTGCTTTGCTGATCCGGCAGATAGTCTTGTTCCAGTTGTATTACTGTAATCTTTCTTCCGGAGTGAACTAAACAGGCCGAGAGAGGGATCATGCTGCATGGGCAATACATGGTCTCTATATTTTAGCCCAAGCTTGATGCTATGGAGAGGTATAACTCCATGCCTGGTCTTAACCGGTCTCAGAATCAAAGCGAGAGGTAGCAGTTACGGGTTATAAGTCCTTGTCAAGTGGCGTAGACATGGGGTGCCACGGGTTGCCTCTGTCGGTGATAGACACCTACAGATGTCACTGATCAGCTACTACCCGCCTCAAGATATGCAGCCCCCTGGCAATTGGGTGCTGATCCGCCACAGCCTGCCTGCTTTAATGGGTGCTTGTGGCTAGGACAAAATCTTAATCGCAGGCTGTAAAACCAATGCATCAGGTATTATTAAAAAGAATAAATAGAAACCTCAAGATACGGCTTGCAACCTGGAATGTAAGAACCACGTGTCTAGGATTTTCCACTGACCCGACGAACACTGACGATGTGCCTAACTCAATCGTCTTATCATTGATATTGCAGGCCTGCAATAGTCTCACAAGGGTGAGGAAGGGTGACTCACGGAAAATAATTGCAACTTTCTTGGAAAGGCAGAGAGCAGGCAGAAAAAGGAAACATTGTGTGGGCTTTGCAGTGAAGAATTCATTACTGGAAATGATTGAAATTCCAGCAGGAGATAGTGAAAGACTATTATCCCTGCGCTTGGCAACCTCGTGTGGTTGTGCCACATTTCTTACTGCATATGCACCGACACTCACTTCCCATGATGATATGAAGGATCCGAGGATATGAGGAGTTAGACTCTGTGATCAAGGCAGTTCCAAAATCCGACTACATTTATATGCTCTGTGATTTCAATGCTCGTGGGCAAGGACTCGAGTTCATGGCCAGTGTGCCTCGGAAAATACAACATCGGTCGCATGAATGAAAATGTGCAAAGGCTGCTGAGCATTGCACCAGAAATGACCTATGTATTACAAACTCCTTTTTTAAAACAAAAGAGCTGCATAAGGTCACATGGAAACATCCAAGATTCGGCCATTGACATAAGCTAGATGATACGGAGACAACATCTGAACCAAACATAATTAACAAAAAGTTACCACAGTGCTGACTGTGATACGAATCGTTCTTTGGTTGTTGCAAGGGTTAGACTGAGACAAAAGAGAATCTACACAGCTAAACAAAAAGCTAGCCCCAGGATTAATATTATTAACACCCACGATTCTGATAAGTGCTTTGAGTTCCAACAGCAACTTAAAGATGCTTTCACTGATATATCAGAAAATTGTACAGCAAGTGAAAAGTGGGGTAAACTTAAGGAAACTATATACAATAGCAGTAGGGGTTTACGGCACTCTGGATCATGAGAGGCAGGATTGGTTTGCGGCAAACAGTCCGACACTGCAGCCCTTGATTAATATAAAGAGATAGCTCTCTTAAGAAACAAGAAAAGAACGACGCATAGCACTCTCAGTGAGCTGAAACAAGCTAGGAAGGATATGCTAAAGCCTGCCAGGCAGTGTGCAAATGACTATTGGGTCAAGTTATGTGAGTCCATTCAAAATGCAAGTGATAAAGGAAACATCAGAAAAATGTATGAAGGAATAAAGAAAGCCTGCGGTCCAGTGATCAAAAGAAGTGCAGCATTGAAAACCTTGACTGGAAAAATCTTCACTGATAAGAAACAGCAAATGGATAGATGTATGGAGCACTATTTTGAGCTTTACTCAAGTGAGACTAAACTAGCGGATGATAACCTCAAAGTCATAGAGGACCTACCAACTCTTGACCACCTGGACACACTTACTACCATAACAGAAGTTAAGTGTGCTATAAATGAACTTGCATCTGGCAAGGCTCCAGGTAAGGATGGGATTCCAATAGACGTTATAAGGAGTGGGCAAGACACACTCACTCTACAGATCCACCAGCTAATAGAGCTATGCTGGCGAGAAGGAAAAGTCCCATAGGATTTCAAAGATTCAAGCATCATAACACTGTACAAGAACAAGGGCGATCGGAGCGACTGTAACAACGATAGAGGTGTGTATCTTCTGTGTATTGGTGGGAAAGTATTTGCCAAAATAGTTCTGCGCAGACTTCAAGTCCTAGGAGATCAAGTCTACTCCGAATTACAGCGTGGCTTCCGACAGAACCGGTCTACTATTGATATGATATTCTCATTGCAACAAATGCAAGAAAAATGCCGTGAACAGAATCAACCACTGTTTATTGCCTTCATCGACCTCACAAAGGCATTTCATTTGGTTAGTCGTGAGGGTTCAAGGGACTAAAGAAGATTGGCTGCCCACCAACTCTTCTGTTCATTGTGGAATCGTTCCACACAGGCATGAATGGTATAACAAAGTTTGATGGTGCTACCTCAGAAGTATTTGCAATCAAGAGTGGAGTTAAGCAAGGTTGTGTAATAGCTCCCACCCTCTTTGGAATGTACTTTTCACTTCTATTGAACTATGCCCTTTGTGATCTGGAATGTGGTATATACATTCACTCACGCTCTGAAGGCTGTCTCTGCGCACAGAGATTGAAGGCCAAAACCAAAATTAGGAATATACTGATCAGAGAGTTGTTGCTTTTTGCAGATGATGCTGCAATTACGACCCACTCTGAGGAAGAATTACAACGTCTACTATCTGCATTCTCCAATGCTTGTTCTGAATTTGGTTTAACAATTAGTAAAAAGAAGACACAGATTATGTCACAAGGTGCACATACATGGATTACCATCAATCTTTTTTGACGACGTCGAACTGGAGATAGTAGACCATTTTACATATCCAGGATTAGTGGTAAATAGCAAATTATCCCCAGATCAGGAAATCAACATCAGGATTGGTAAGGCAGCAACAACAATGAACAGGTTAAGAAAAATAGTTTTGGAGAACAGGAAGCTTACTGCCAAAACAAAAGTCCTTGTCTATCAAGCCTGTGTCTTAAGTACTCTTCTTAATGACAGTGAAGCCTGGACAACTTAATTCACACCAAGAGAAACGTTTAAACAGCTTGCATATGTGGTGTCTGCGAAGAATAGTTGTTATTAAGTGGCAAGACAAAATCACAAATACTGAAGAATATGAAAAATCAGGTTGTGTGACGATATATTCCATGCTCAGTCTTCGTAGACTTAGATGGATAAGACATGTTAGGAGGATGGATGATGGCAGAATACCATACCAAAGGAATTTTTTTTGGTTGTTGGTGAATTACAGAGAGGTAAGGGATCTCAGGGTCGGCCTCTACTACGATACAAAGATATGTGTAAGCAGGACATGATTGATACTGGCATTGATAATGCACATTGGGAGCAAGTCGCATGAAAGACAAAGGAGACAATTATTACAGATAAGTCATACACCAAACGTGTGAGGCGTAAGATGGTGCACGATGGTGAAAATGGCCATGTGTTCACATGCATCCACTGTGGACGAACATTTACAGCGCGAATTGGTCTTATTAGTCACATTTGCCACCGCCATGGGTTGTAGTTATTACGCCTTTTTGATTTTCGAAGCACAATGAAACAAAATATCGTCTGTCAAGTTGGCAAGGTGTCAATGAATGAATGACTGCACTTGATCTGGCCAGGGGCCGAGATGATCATCACACTTCACGCCTCCTCACAGTAGCTGTGGGTCTGTGGACCACTGTGGGCAAACGCTCATAGTGGGAATAGGGACCACAATAAAAACGGGGACGCTGGGTCTCAGAGTGTCACCCTATCCTCTGGGGAATCTCCTGCTCCCAATCCACGCACCCACATCCCTGCGCTCCCACCCCTACACCCCAACCTTACTTCGACCTACTCCACACACACACACACACACACACACACACACACACACACACACACACACACACACACACACACACACACACACACACACACACACACACACATTAAACATGGACCGGAATAAAAATTATTCGTAAATAATTCACCTTTTAATTCTGAAAATTTTAAACTTTTTAAACACCCAAAACCAGAATTAGTTAAGTACCAAAAACTCGCGTAAATTGAAAAAAGTAGGTCTCATAAGGTCCATTTTATGGCGTGATTCCGGGGATGCTACACTCTGTATATAGTAAAATATACCGTGACCTCTGAGGATGCAACCCTAAAACTTAGCTCCATTAGGATATCCCTTACTGCTCATGCAGACTGATAGTAAAGTAAAATAGCCTATTACACGCATTAAAGCACACTGGACATTTGGTTCTAGGCCTACACTTTACTAGACCAACAGGTACTAAAAGGTTGATGCAGTCATTATCACGTCAATTGCTGGCATATTCCCAATGCCTTCCTTGTATCCATTTTAATGCTGGATCGACCGGAGAGGCCAGGTCAATTTTAAAAATTCTCATCGATGTGGATTCGAACTCAAGATCACAAAGGGCAACAGGAAAACGTCTAGCCACTAAGCTACTGCTGCTCACGAAATATAGCTTTCTTAAGACAAGGTGCATTCTACAATAACCATAACCATCTCCTTACTAGAACGGTGAGCAGAAATACTCCGGGAGTAATGCTGCATCGGAGGACTGGGAACGCATTGGAATGCCCAATGTGCAGGGACGTCGTTCAACATTAGTATAGAAGAAAATATAGTATTTTATAATAAGAAGAACTTTTTGCATGACATATTTATTTGCGTGTCAATGAAAGCCAACAAAGAGAGTTCTTACGAGTGATATAACGCCAATTCTGATGTGAATCATAGACAATCATCGCAAAAGAGATAATTATTTGAGTTGAGTTATTGAGTTGAGCTAAGAACCAACATCACTGTATTTAGAACATTCCCGTATGCGCCCCGCCCCTTCTTCCAACAGCCAGCAAAGAGTCATACTAATAATCGTTCCCACCGCTATCTCATTGAAAGTTCTCATGGTCTTCCCTCTCAGTTTCGAGATTCTACCAGGACCCCTACCAATTCCCCGAAATTTCATCTCGTTAACATACCCTTCTCCACCTTCCCCACCGGGTCCCACAGACGCACGACCACCCCTCCCATGCCCATAGGTAATCGACCACCAATAGGTGCATTCCCTGCCAGCCTGTCAGCCTGTTCATTCTCCCGCATCCCCGCATGGACAGGGCAAAAAATCCACACAATTCTTACAATCTGTGACCTCTGAAGCGAGGTGAGTATTTCCAAGCGAAACATTCCTTTCTCCACTTTACTAAGCATACTCCTTTAGTCCGTGATGAAGACAATGTATGTTGCAATGGTCTCCTCTAACCAACGGAATTATTTAAGACATTGCATATTTTTTTGTTAATTTTGTTTGTTTAAAGATAAATGCGGAGGATATCACAGTTAGATTACAAAATATAGCAGACGTTTTAAAATATACCAAGTCACGAAGAGAAGTGGTTCTTGGCATCAGAAACAAACTCAATTTTTTGACACGTCATGAGGAGCAGATAAACACCATTCTTTGGATACGTCATAAAAAGACATAAACAGGAAAACAATAATGACAACATGAAAGTTAAAATGAAAGGATGACAAGAGAAGATAAGGAGAGAAGACAATGGACAGCTCGACATTGTGATATATACAAATAAGTGAGAAAGAAATTAAAACGTATTGATAATCTCTCACAGAATTTAAGGTAAGAAGTAGAGATGTCTACACATTTATTTCCAATGCATATGTATAGGAATTGACTGGCGATACAACGCGAGACAGGAGAGTGTGGACAAACACGATGACAAATAACGTGTAATAGACTATAAAAAGAAGAAACAGAATTTGCAGTTGTAATTTTGTCCGACCTCTATGACTGGAATGATGCATCTATTGAATACTTCCCGCACATAAAGTCAAGCAATCAATCAGGTGCCGTCTCCACAATTAAAATTGGCTGCAATGGATCCCCATCACTGTCTGTCAATCGCCCTGACTGTACATTCTATCAGGCTGATGTTCATCCATCTCTTAACATTATCTTCACACTGGTATCGCTGTCTACCTCTTGCTCGCTTGTCCCCAACCTTGCCCTCCAGTATGATTAAAAAAAAAATAAATAAGAGTATCATGTCTTTTAACGTGGCCGAAATATGTCAGATGGACCGGTGAGCACTGCTGGTGAACGTATATTTGTGAGTGGACGTGTGACGCGACATTAGTTTCTAGCCACTCCAACGTCTTGTTAGCCAGTTTCATGCAATGGTCAGCGAATAAAATCTTTAGCCTGAGGTTGCATTGTTCAAGTTATAATTTTGGCGAGTGACTGGACACCTCTAGTTCAACCACATTGTGTGAAGTGAAGTTCCCTCTTCTTTCCATTCACCGCTGGCCGGCTTCCAACCAGCATCTCCAGCCTTCGAGCAGCCGTCACACACAGTGTTTTGACTCTGGTCCTTACCTAACAATTTTAACCAACAGTATTGACCGCTCTCACAAGACCATCCTGATAATACGTGTCCCAGCGGCTTATGTGAGGAAGTAAAAGCCACAGGTATATTACTGACTACATTAGCAGTTTTTCTTTACGTTCTAAAACCAAGAGAATGCTGTCATTCATTATTATTATCATCATCATCATCATCAGCTTACGTATCCTTAATACTGGTTTTGACATCTTCTGGACAGTTGAACTTTCTGTGATCAAAGTAGTTGCATTGAATTATTTCTTCAGCTCTGTACAATAATACCGGCTTCTCACTATTGGTGCAGTAAATGCCGTGGCACTATACACTGTTTAATTAGTTTCTGATAAATAACAAGAAACCATCATGATCATTATTAATGTTACATTAGTCCATGTTGGAAAGCTCACACGGGTGCGTGGACAATACGCATATCATCAACTTTCAAGCAAGATCTGGTCATCATGTTCAGACTCCGAACAGGACACAAAAGATTGTGATGTCATCTATATTGTAAGCTGAAGATAGATCCGTAGTGTAGATTTTGTGTGTCCATCAACAGCCCTACGGTCATGCTCAGTTTACAGAAAAAAGGACTTTGGACATCAACCAAGGTTGATTCCTTCACAATCTGTCCAGGAATTTGATTGGCCTGCCACGAACAATTACTTCTATTAGTTACAATATCGTACTCGTCTCAACGGAACTCTAAACCCCTATATCCTTTCATACTAACTTGATGTCATCAGCTCAAAGGAAACTCTAAGCCTTCGTATTATCACAAGCTAGCTTGATGTAATCAATTCAAGGGTTCTCTAATCCACCATATTCTCTCAAGCTAGCTTTATGTAATCAATTCAAGGGTTCTCTAATCCACCGTATTCTCTCAAGCTAGCTTTATGTAATCAATTCAAGGGTTCTCTAATCCACCGTATTCTCTCAAGCTAGCTTGATGTAATCAATTCAAGGGTTCTCTAATCCACCATATTCTCTCAAGCTAGCTTTATGTATTCAATTCAAGGGTTCTCTAATCCACCATATCCTCTCAAGCTAGCTTGATGTAATCAATTCAAGGGTTCTCTAATCCACCATATTCTCTCAAGCTAGCTTGATGTAATCAAGGGAACGGAAGTGTAAGCCCCGGTGACCTTGCATGTTTGCTTGCTATAGTTACTTCTTGGCGCTCCTTGTTGTATATTAAATGTTGGTTGCATGTCTAGTACAGGACGTGGCAGTCAACACCATCAGTTTGTGCTGCTGTGATCTCTTGCTAAATTTACGTTCAGTAGTTTGCCATTGCTTTCTGAACTATCGGCACCCATGCCATTTCGTAAAAAACCAACGCAAGGCCATCTGCTGCCAAATCACCGACAGCTGTGTTTCGAATGCGGGTATGCGGTAACACGAACTGCGTCCGTAACCCCTTCGATACAAAGCCGACTGTTTATTGGTTGATGAAAACAGCTCATAAGAAGTATATAAGACCCGATGTCCTTGCATCTTCGCTTCATATAATTATGTATAGTAGGCATTTATTACATTTTGTCCTGGATTTTACACTCCAGTAATTTCCATAAGCTTCTTTATATTTCAGAATCAAACAACCACAGAATATATTAACACGAAAAATTTAAATGTAAACAAAATACAACTTTGTTTGCTTTAACTCATTTATTTACTATCATTCTACTGGCAACGAGAACATATCAGATTTCCTGAAACTGGCTGGTATTGAGTCTAGTAACCTGGAAATAAAAGATTGATAAGCATATATAATAACTAGTATAATAATGAGTATCACGTTGGTAAAATTGTCATATAATTGGTTAGAGCAGCTCTGTCATTGTTATATAACATATGTAAACCACGGTGTAGACCGAAGTAGTCACAAGTAAAGATGAAATATAGCGTCGTAACTGATACCTTTCTGTTTTCTAGTTTATGTAGGTATTTGTGTGAGACGATGATAGAGAGTCTGAAGGCGATAAAAGCGAGGTTTTCAAAACGTCGCTATACTTCTTGCATCAGTGTATCTGCATAGAAAAGCGTGGTACTTTACATATGATCATATGATTGAAATAAAGTGACTGTATGAGGAGATAAGAATGAACACTGACTGCATAAGTATTTGACAATATAAAATGAAACATGCAAACGGTGTTAAGGTCTTGCGGGGAAATAACAAAAACAAACTCATTTATCTTTGTTTAATATAGCGTATGTATTTTAGTTAGTTTTTTTTCTTCGTCAGACACCAACATATCCTCTGTTGTTGTATTGTATACTTAAATAAGGAGCCGGGGCAATTTTGTGATTAGTGCTCTAGCTTAGCAAACAAAATGGTCCACGTTCAGCTCCTAACACTTTCTATGTTCTTTTTTTTTCTCGCCAGCATGGCTTTGAGGCAGACCCAACTTTATAACATGGCTACAGAACACTCTGTTTAATTTTTTCTAGGACTAGTCCAGGCGAGGGGGAGGGGGAGGTTGGGGTGTGGGGGTGGGGACAGCGAGGAAAGGTACTGACAACCATATACCAATATTTCAAAGCTTAGAATATGTGCCATCTGAATGTAAATTTATGTCCTGGCACTACATTGCCATATGTACATATTGGGAGTTGATGCACCGTAAGTGGCTGGCCCAATCGTCTGTGACTTCCTTAACCCTGGTGGTAAAACTCACCGAAGCGGGACTTTCTTGTGACCATAAGTCTTACATTGGATCCACACAATTCACGAACATGCTCTGGCAGTAATTTCGGCGGAGGGATATTAATTACAGCACCAGGAAAGAACTATATTGTATAAGGATATGAAACCCGTCTCTTTTAGTTTAGTTTAGTTTAGTCGACGAATCAACATCACGGCACACGGGTGTAACCCATAACTGGTCTCTTTACTTAATTATATCTGCTTATGACAAGAATCCAGACAAATGTCTTTAAAAATTTGTGTTCATGCTCCCCCAGATCAATTACATGCTTTTTGTGGATAAAGTGTGAGATAATTTGTGAACATTTTTGACATTTCAACCCTTAACCTAGCTTTGGAAGGGTGTGTTACTAATTAAATATTCATGCAATTGTTCATGTAAAAAATAAAATGCTATTGGAAGATCTGTGAAACAATACCATTTACATGGAACATATACATAAGTTCTGTGTGTAAACTCTCTTTGAAAAAAAAAAAAAAAAAAAAAAAAAAAAAACATAAATTAAACTACAGATAAATCATACCTTAATTTTTTTTTTTTTTAATGTTGGCAAAGGAACGTTTAAGCCACCTTAAGGTACATTGGTTGCTAGAATCATACGTTGCTAGAAGCATATTTTTATATACCAGTCAGCACCGACCGGGTGGTGTGGTCAGTATCACACCGGTCACCTGTACTCCACAAGACTTCCCTAGTACCCAATTTAGGCTGGGTCAACTTGGAGGGTCAGGTCAAATAAAAATACATTGTAAACCTCCTCGATGATGATCGAATCCAAAACCACCTATCCCACAGGGCAGAGTCTAGCCATTACGATACCGCGGTTTCCTAGAAATGGGTCCTGGAGCATTGTCCTGAAATTGGTGTGTGATGTGATAAGGCGGCCATCTTGTAAGTCTAGATGCTCGATGGAATCTGTGGCCATTAGTTTCCTCACTCATCAGGTGACGAGGCCAGACGTCGATCTATGTCCGACTATGCTTGTGACATTATCAGCGAGGCTACCTATAAACTTCGTTAACGAGCCCGCAAAGCAGACTTTAGCTTCGAATTAAATGTTAAAATTATTGGTTGTCTTTCATATCCTTCCAGGGTTCCCTGATGTACAGGAAGGACACCTTTGGTTAAGACAGTCTATTGAATACATGTGGTTTAATGAATAGACGGTCGTTATCTCACATGGATGTTCTAATGAAAATATAAGATAAAACTTCCATTGAGAAGTAAACACTTTAGATAAAGAAAGGAGATAAAGAAACTGCCTGTGAATATTAAACTAAGAGACAAAATGCAATAAAACTGAGTTATACTGGTTTGAGGGATAAAAAAAACGAATATTAACTCAGGGCCGTCACTAGGGGGGTGCGGGGGGTGCGGGCCGCACCGAGTGACACCATCAAGGGGTGACACCAAAATAAAAAAATTGCAAATTTGACAAAGCAGACATAGCAAAATAACAAAAATTTAACTTTGTCCGAGTTTGTCGAAGTTCTTTATTTATGTTTTACCTGAAGTACTGAAGTTATATTGTTCAATTTGTTTTCTTTCTTATGTCCTTATTAACTTTTTGACTTATTTTACAAACATTACTATATGCGATTATATATGGTACAGGAACACTCGGAAGAAGACCATAGTGAAAGTCTAGAGTGGTGACACCAAGAGTTTACCGCACTGGGTGACACCAACCCCAGTGACGCCACTGTATTAACTACATGCATAGAAGACTCGACTCCTGATTAGCCGCAATGAAAATTATAACAGCTACTTGTCAGGGAAATACTAATCTATAATGTTAAAATAACACGCAAACACACAGTTTTGCACACACACACACACACACACACACACACACACACATACACACACAGACACGTGCATAAAGGCACGGCGGAGAGAGAGAGATGGAGAGAGAGATGGAGAGAGATGGAGAGAGATGGAGAGAGAGAGTGAGAGAGAGAACGATATCAGAGAGAGAGAGATAGAGAGAGAGAGAAAGAGAGAGAGAGAGAGAGAGAGAGAGAGAGAGAGAGAGAGAGAGAGAGAGAGAGAGAGAGAGAGAGAGACGAACGAACGAACGGACGGACTTTATTTTCAAAGGGTAACAAATTGGGCACGCAGGCCCGTCTTACATTCCGCCCTACCAATCGCTCATCTTTCGTTCATCAGTAGTGCATAGGAAAAAACATTGTCAAATGAATTTTGTAAACATAAACAATGCATATTACCATTTATGAGACACATCCACCACCCACCCACACATCCCCCAGTCAGCCCTCATCCCCCACCCAACCACACACACAACCCAGACACACATACATCCCCCACCCATCCACCACATCCCCACACCTACACATCTCCCCACCCACACACACACCTCCACCCACCACACATCCCATCCACCCACACCCCAAGCACACATACATTCCCCAACCCACACATCCCCCACCCACACACAACCACCCACCTACACACATCTCCCCACCCACTCACATATCCTCCACCCGTCCCATTAAACACCAACAATCACCCACCCACATATCCTCCTCCACCCACACACCTCCAACCACCCAGCCAAATACACATCCCTCAACCACACATCACACACCACACACACACACACACACACACATCTCCCCTCCAACTCACATATTCCGCACCTACCCACACACAAATTCCGAACCCACCCACATAATCTCCCATCTACCCCAGCCCACTCACAGATCCCAAGCCCACCCATACAAACATCCTCCACCATCTCCTAACCTACACACACTCACCCACCCACATATCCTCTACCCACCCACACATACTCCATCCACCGATCCCCCAACCACAAGTCCATTAACCACACAACCGTAATCATATACAATCACCCACCCACACATCCTCCACCCAACCACACATCATCCACCCACCCATCCCCCAGCCACACATCCATTAATCACAATCCCCTACCCATATACACATACATCCCCACCCACACACACATCTGCCCACCCATACACACATCCCTCACTCACATCCACACCCACCAACACATCTCCCATCCACAAGCTCATACCTCCCATCCACGCACACACAACCCACACACACACACATCCCCCACCCATACATTCATCTTCTCACACATCCCTCTACGCACGTACTTATCCCTCAAACACTAACACCCACACATCCCTCACCCACTCATCAACACATACATCTCCCATCTACCCACCCACACTCATCCACCCCAACCACCCATCTAAACACACGTCCCCCAACCTCACACACATCTTTATTCCACCCGCACACCCACACCCAACCACACCCCACCCACCTACACACACATCCTTTATCCACACCCATCTCCCCTCCCACAATACACCACACCAACACACAGCCCCAAGACACATCCCTCACCCACACACACATCTCTTCACACATCAACTACCCACCCACACATCCCCCACCTACAATCACCCTCACTACCCACACATAATCCTCCATCCAGGCACATAACCCCCTCCCAACCAGACATATCCCCACCCACACACACATCCCTAAATCCATCACCAACACCCATCACGCACCCATCCCCCAACCCACACACATTTCTCACATCCCCACACACATTCACCCACACATCCCTCACCCACACACACAACCACCCACTCACACACACTCTCCACCCATCTACCCAAACATCCCACACCCACACACATCCATCACTCACACGCACATCCCCACACCGACAACTACCCCCACCTGCATACATCTCCCACCCACCACATATCCCCCGCACCCACATCTCCCCACACACACATATACCTCCCACACATCCCATAACCCACCAACAATCATCCACCCACATATCCTCCTCTACCCACTCACCCACAACCGCCTAGCCAAACACACATCCCCATCCACTCACACATCTCCCCGCCAACCCATACATCCCGCACCCACCCACACAATCCCAACCCGCCCATCATACATCCTGAGCCCACCCACATACACCACGAATCAACCTACACACACATCCCCCAACCTACTATTATGAACAAACTTCCACACTTTACACACACATATAGTGACGATTGTCGTGAGAATTCTTGCAAAATTGAAAAGAAAATGGAGAAAAATTGTACATATACATTTTGTAACGTAAAAATTAGTGATGCAATTCAACTCTCTCTCTCTCTCTCTCTCTCTCTCTCTCTCTCTCTCTCTCTCTCTCTCTCTCTCTCTCTCTCTCTCTCTCTCTCTCTCTCTCTTCTTACACACAACACACACACTCAGAGAGAGAGAGAGAGAGAGAGAGAGAGAGAGAGAGAGAGAGAGAGAGAGAGAGAGAGATGCAGACTAATTACTATATTATATTTCTGCCTTTCATATTCTCTATGAATTTCGTTCTTTATTCTTAAGGTGTTGTAGAATGATCTTGTAAACTGTAACTTCTTCAACAGTGTCTTTTCTGCTTAGTCACAATTTCTTCACTCATTTAATACAAAAACAGATACTCACACAGACAGAGATATGCATGCTGACATATATCCGAATACTTACATATATTCACATACTTACAGACATACACATACTGACAGGCCTTGACATATACTGTGTTAACAACTTACCATATCCACCATAGCCTCCTTTGCCACCGACAGCGACAGGGATAACTACAGCCCCTCCCTTTCCGTAGCCACCTCCATAACCACCTCCGTAACCACCTCCATAACCACCTCCGTAGCCACCGCCGTATCCTCCACCAACTAGAACAGGTTGAGCAACAGCGAGCGCAACGCCTCGTCCCCTACCGTAACCTCCTCCATAACCTCCTCCATAACCACCTCCATAACCACCTCCATAACCACCTCCAAGTCCACCACCACCTGCAACAATGACCCCTAGGCCTCCACCTCCAATGCCCCCTCCGTAACCTCCGCCTTGAACTGTCAATACAGCGGCGGCGATGAAAGCAACTACAAGGACTGTCTTGTACATGATCTGTGAGTGGAGTCAGAAAAATGATCGGTTACTTGAGCCAACATATGTTAACTAACGATTTGGTTAAGACCATGCTTGATCATCTTTACTTCCTAGTTAATTTCTAAGTAGTCATTTTATGCTGTGGATAATCGAGACAAAAACGCTGAGCTGATCCACGACTCTGATGCGATTTTATGCTGTGTCGACATACTAATGATAATCGAGACAAGAACACCGAGCAAATCCACGACTCTGGTGATCGTGTGAGATTGAGAAACACAACTGCCCACGCATATCGGCATGGCACATGATGATGACCTTAGGATCCAGGCCGTTAATAACTATTCCCACCGTGACATATTCGGAGACATGACTACCGGGTTGGGAGGCAAACGCGTTAGCCACTGTACTACTACGCCCTCCACACCTGTTACAGCCATTTACATATCACACTACTACTACGCCCTCCACACCTGTTACAGCCATTTACATATCACACTACTACTACCGCTTCCACACTTGTTACAGTCGTTTACATATCACACTGAGAGCACAAACAAACACCTCACATTAGTAGAATCCGTTGTCGTGTGTTGGAATCCCCTTTACTTTATTTGTGTCTCACTGACCTGGGATCTCATATAGAACCAGTCAATATTATTAGCTGCATGCCTCTTTACAGAAGGTCGCAATCAACCCCGGCCTTTATTGATTGTTTGTGATTTTCTTGGCAATTTTACGTTCAGTGCACAGAATTATCAATTGGGGAACACTTAGAGATAGTTCATAAATAAATTCACATGTATTCTTTGGCGATCAAGAAGCAGAAGAAAGAAGAGTTTAGAGGACACACTAGAAAACATAACACTGGGATCCATAGGCGCTATCGTCATTTGGAGTTCCAGATTAGAATCCTTTCTAGTTTATATTACTACTACTACTACTACTACTACTACTACTACTACTACTACTACTACTACTACTACTACTACTACTACTACTACTACTACTACTACGACTGCTGCTGCTGCTGCTACTACTGCCAGTATTACTACTACTACCACTACTACTACTACTACTACTACTACTACTACTACTACCATCACCACCACCAGCACCACCACCACCAATACTACTACTACTACTACTACTACTACTACTACTACTACTATTACTATTACTACTACTACTACTACTACTACTACTACTACTACTACTACTACAACTACTACTACTACTACTACTACTACTACTACTACTACCAATACCACTACCACCACTACCACTACCACTACTACTACTACTACTACTACTACAACAACTACGACTACTACTACCACTACCACTACCACTATCACTACCACCACCACTACTACAACAACTACAACTACTACTACTACTACTTTTTTTTTTTTGCATATCCTTTACAGGACATCACTGTCAACACCAGCATCTTTCAACTGTATGTCGATCTCTTGGCAAGATTACACTCAGTAGTTTGCCATTGCTTTCTGAGCGGCCGGCTTACATACCTCGTAAGTTGCAGATGCGATTCGAACCACTGCTGACTCTTACCGTCATCACGTTAACCGACGAGAGTATACGAGATTACGGAGAAAAGTCATAACCTCTAAGCCACGAAGCCGGCACTACTACTACTACAACAACTACTACTAAATGATGTAGACTACATAAAAAGACACATCACTCTTGTAAAAGCTATGCTGTAGGGAAGAGCTGAGCGCCGGAGAGGAAGAGATATTTCTAGATAATAGTTACATACTAACTGAGAAGTTGCTTCGCCGTGGATGCGCCAATCAGCGCCACTTGTGCACGGGATGTGCTGTTTTTGAGTGATAAAAGCTGGTTTCAATTGTCGCACTGTTGTCCATGTCCCCAGTCGTGATATCATTACTATGTTTGTGTCAATGTTCATTATATTATGTGTTCGATAATGTATTGCGATACCACAGGTTCATGACAATGGATACAGTAGAGGCTAAGAGATGGCCGAGCAGCAGTTTCTTATATTGTAAAACCAGGGTAAAAGATAGATAGATTTGAAGATCCATTGAAACCAAGCTTCATTATGGAAACAACACCTGACTGACTTATTGCTTAGTGCAGAAACATATACAATGAATAAACAATTTAAGGGAAACATTAAAGCTTGCGAAATATGGTTATAACGAAGAATAGATATAATATCTTAGCAAGGAAAACAAAGTATTGTTGACATAGGATATTGTAGATATAGAAAACTATCAATTCTTGGCCAGATATGACTGAGCTACGTATGACAGTAGACAGTATTACTTGCTTCTTGTTAGCGCCGAATGTTGGGCGGCGTCCACCAAACCGGACACCCAGCATTGCGCAATCGGCTTCGGGCGAAGAAGTTCATTTGGGTGGATACAAACCATATTCTAGTGCGAAGAAATGCAACCTAAAGACGACATGTCATGGCAGGGCAGACCAGACCCAATTCCATGGTCGGCAACTGGTCTAGGAACGAAGCTTCGAGAATTGGGCTGGTAGACCATTGTTTTGCTGATCCAGCAGCTTCTGCAGCTTGTCTCGTCCCATATGTATTGGTGTTATCTTTTTTCTGGAGCAAAATAAATATACGGATCATGCTACATGGACAACACATGGTCTCTACAATTCAGCTCAGGCGTTGAGCTATGGAGAGGCATGACTACATTCCTGATCCCCACCACGGGTCGTAGAAATTAATTCTTGTTTTTTTTTTTTTTTTTTTTTTTAAAATAAAAGCACAAAGTAAAAAAATAATATCTTCTGTCAAGGCGACAAGGTGCCAGTAAGATATAGAATACATTAAGCGGAGAAGAGAACGAATAGGTATTGTTGATATAGGCTTTTTTAGATGCAGGATATCTTGGGAGGAGAAGAAAGCAGAGAAGTATTGTTGATTTAGAATATTGTAGATATATAATATCTTGGGAGGAGAAGAAAGCAGAGAAGTATTATTGATTTAGACTATTGTAGATATATAATATCTTGGGAGGAGAAGAAAGTAGAGAAGTATTGTTGATTTAGACTATTGTAGATACAGAATATCTTTGGAGGAGAAGAAAGCAGAGAAGTCTTGTTGATTTAGGCTATTGTAGATACAGAATATCTTGGGAGAAGAAGAAAGCAGAGAAGTATTATTGATTTAGACTATTGTAGATACAGAATATCTTGGCAGGAAAAGAAAGCAGAGAAGTCTTGTGGATTTATACTATTGTAGATACAGAATATCTTGGGAGGAGAAGAAAGCAGAGAAGTATTGTTTATTTAGACTATTGTAGATACAGAATATCTTTGGAGGAGAAGAAAGCAGAGAAGTATTGTTGATTTATACTATTGTAGATACAGAATATCTTTGGAGGAGAAGAAAGCAGAGAAGTCTTGTTGATTTAGGCTATTGTATATACAGAATATCTTGGGAGAAGAAGAAAGCAGAGAAATATTATTGATTTAGACTATTGTAGATACAGAATATCTTGGCAGGAGAAGAAAGCAGAGAAGTCTTGTGGATTTATACTATTGTAGATACAGAATATCTTGGGAGGAGAAGAAAGCAGAGAAGTATTGTTGATTTAGACTATTGTAGATACAGAATATCGTGGGAGGAGAAGAAAGCAGAGAAGTCTTGTTGATTTAGGCTATTGTAGATACAGAATATCTTGGGAGAAGAACAAAACAAAGAAATATTGCAAACACTGAGATTTCAGAATGACTTGGAGAACTTGGTGACGACTGGCAAGATCGAAGAGAGGAGACCAAGGGGAAGATCGAGAATTAAATACCTGGATGGCTTGGCCACATGGCATGGTCGAGACAGAAACACGGCAGATCCGCGACTCTGGTGATCGAGTAAGATGGCAGAACATGGCCGCCCACGCTTATCTTCATGGCACATGATGAATGGATGGAGATGTCAGCAAACATTTCTCATTGAGATGAAGGACGGGCAGTGAAAGTTCCTCGCCCATACACAATTACACAGCTCATAAAAATGTCGCTTAAAAGTCGAAAGGGTCGACTTCATTGCACCGGGTTTTATCCCATATGGCTCGGTTTCTTTCCGCAGCACAGATAGCGTCGCACAAAACACGAACTCCATAGCTCTAGTGACGACCCACCGGAGTCTCCAAAAAATGCCATTATTGAACCGAAGGAATCGAACTCACAACCTACGGAGCCCTAGTCAAACGCTTGAGCACTTCGCCACGGAGCCTCCTGACTCCCGAGTCACACAGCTCATGGTAAAAGGAAGTACTTTAGCTAATGCGCAGTGAAAGGTAGGTAGACAACAGAAAAGATAGACTGTAAGAAAATTATTTAAGTGCACCAGATTAGCCCCGTGGTGGGCGAGTTAAAATAGTTGATAGGGAGGTACACTGTACAACGAGAGATCCTCGCCTACGGTCACCGTGGACAACAAGAGGTCAAGACAGGCCATCAATTCTCTTGTGCATTCAGACCTACACAAGGTAATGGCCACATCACATACCAAACACACAACAGGTTAGTTCTTCGAGATACGCTTTTTAAAATGTGTGTTTATGAAGACGCGATACAGAAGGTGTTGTAGAATCATTAAAGACGGCTTTCAAAGCAGCGATGGCACTTGATTGATTGATTAAGCTATTAGCGATTAGTAAAAGGCATAACAAACACTAACAGTGAATGGCACATTACAGTCTTGACAGACCAAAGTATGTGAGTTGGAATGTGGCCAAAATTCTATCAAAATGCCTGGGCAGAGCTTCAGAGAAACATGTGGTGCCAAAACGACATGTTCCCTCTCTCGGCATTGTCTTGTGTACTCCAGAGGAATGGGTAACCAATACGTCTGGAACAAAGGTAGGCTGCAGACGCTGGTGGCTCAGCGTCAAACCTCCGAGACCTCACCTACACGAACAGGTGGCGAGTGGTGGCCAGACCCCGGCACCCAAGGGACCCGACTAAGGGGCGTTCAGCCAAGTCCCACAGGTGAGGGCCTCGTACCCGCCTGGACCATAGGACGCGTACATCTGTCAATCACAAGTGTCCGGACCTGTGTAAAGCGCATACTACCGTCAGACTCTCCGTCTGACTTTTGCGGATCCCACGACCACCGGGAATAGGCCCGCCGGAGATATTGCTCTTCTGTTGCGAGCAAATCTCCATAATTGAATAAGTAAAGAAAACGATAAACGATTAAAAAAACAACAACACTAACAAGCGTTTAAATAACTCTAGAGTAGACAAGAGTAGACAACTCAGCAGCATTAAAATTAAACAAAAAAATATCTGCAACTGTTGAATATACTTACGTCAGAGTTATAGATCTTGGCGAGAATACTGACAACGTCTGTTAGATGGTGGTAAAGGTGGCTTCTTTTATCCAAACCTCCACTTAAATACACTTGTCCTCTCTACACTTACACAAGCCATCGCCCCAGGACAGTGTTGATTACATTGAGATAATCTGTTAATTTTCAACTGGGAAAACCAGAGAAGGAAGAACACGACAAGCTAATTAAGCTTTGACTGATCTCTGTCAAATATGATAAAGACATCTACACATATTAGTTGACGTGTGGAAATCTCATCGTCACAAATGTAAAAATGATGATGAAGTCGACGATGATCACGATACATTTTCTCTCATATGCAAGAGGAAAATTAAAAGGCAAACCTGTGGCATGTGCAGGCCGCAACACGTGTGAAGAGTTAGCTCTCGACATATTACAGTCCCCGACGTAATGAAATGTTGAATGCAGATTCTTTCCCTGCCTATATTCGCGTGTTGGTGCCCCAGAGAACTCACAACTACATCACTACGTTTCAACAACAGACACTTCCCAGAAGCCCATGCCAGACCAGCTTTTAAGAGATGGTATTGTTGACTGCTACTTCAACCTTCTTTTAACAAGAATAAACACGACAGGAAGCAAAAGTATATGATGCTCACTGACAAGTCTGTATCTTTGCCAACGCCCACATGAATGGATCACCAAACAACGAGAAGTACAATCGTTAAGATTTACTACAAGACGATCACAAGTGAATCATTCACATTTCGGTCAAAGTCTTCGTCAACACACAAACAACACGCACGCACGCACGCACGCACACACACACACACACGTATATATATATATATATATATATATATATATATATATATATATATATATATATATATATATATATATATACACACACACCGAATACAACTACATGACATCTTCTATATGAAAAGAATATATATATATATATATATATTCTTTTCATATAGAAGATGTCATGTAGTTGTATTCGGTGTGTGTGTATATATATATATATATATATATATATATATATATATATATATATATATATATATATATGTGTGTGTGTGTGTGTGTGCGTGCGTGCGTGCGTGTTGTTTGTGTGTTGACGAAGACTTTGACCGAAATGTGAATGATTCACTTGTGATCGTCTTGTAGTAAATCTTACCGATTGTACTTCTCGTTGTTTGGTGATCCATTCATGTGGGTGTTGACAAAGATACAGACCTGTCAGCGAGCATCATATACTTTTGCTTCCTGTCATGTTTATTCATGTTAAAAGAAGGTTGAGGTAACAGCCAACAATACCATCTCTTACAAGCTGGTCTGGCATGGGCTTCTGGGAAGTGTCTGTTGTAGAAACGTGATGATGTAGTTGTGAGTTTTTTTGGACACCAACACAGGGATAGAGGCAGGGAAAGAATCTACATTCAACATTTCATTACGTCGGGGACAGTAATATGTCGAGAGCTAACTCTTCACACGTGTTGCGGCCTGCACATGCCACAGGTTTGCCTTTTAATTTTCCTCTTGCATATGAGAGAAAATGTATCGTGATCATCGTCGACTTCATCATCATTTTTACATTTGTGACGATGAGATTTCCACACGTCAACTAATATGTGTAGATGTCTTTATCATATATATATATAAACTTCTTCTTCCTCAGCGTTCCGAATCATTGAGGTTCTTTGCTGCAGATACAATCGTCTCTCTGGTTGACCCTCTCTTGCCAGTCGTTGATTCCAAGTGCTTGTAGGTCTGTATATATATTATCTCTCCACCGTCTTCTTGGTCTACCTCGGGGTCTACGGTCATTTATTTCCTGAGTGTAAGCGAGATTCGTTTCCCTATTATCTTCCATTCTTTCTATATGCCCCAGCCATTGTAGTCTATTAGCCTTCATGATACCAGTGATTAGCGGAGACTTAAACAGATCATAAATGTCTTTGTTACTTCTTCTTTTCCACTCTCCACTTTTTGCATCCCTAATGGGTCCAAAGATGCGTCTTAAAACTTTGTTCTCAAAGGTTTGTAGCAAGGCTTCGTCTCCTTTCGTTGTACGCCAGGTTTCAGAGCCATACAGCACAACTGGTCTGATCAGTGTTTTGTATATTGTGATCTTTGTGTTACGAGATAGCGCCATTGATTTTAGTAGATGTTGTAGTGCATAGTATATCTTATTTCCAGAATTGATTCTAGTTTGTATTTCTTCCCTTATGATGTTGGAGCAGTTGAAGATTGTACCCTGGTATTTGTATGTTTCCTTTCTTTTAATGGTCATATTATCTACTTGTTTGTGGCCAGAGATTTTAGCCATTCCTTCTCATGAAATTACCATATGTTCTGTCTTATCTTGGTTGATAACCAGCCCCATCTGTTGGGCTTTTTCCTTTAAATGAGTCAACATGTCCAATGTCTTTTGTTCATTTTCCCCTATAATATCTATATCATCTGCATAACCAAGCAGCTTGGATGTTCCTCCAATCTCACATTCCTCTTTTACCCTCCTTATAACTTTCTCTAGAGCCAGATTGAGGAGTAGCGGCGATAGTGCATCACCCTGTTTCAAGCCAGAAGTTATTTGGAAAGGGTCTGATTTCCTGCCTTTATATGTTACTATATTATAAGTATCTTCCATGCATAGTCTGGTCATGTTGATTAACTTCCTTGGTATTCCAAATTCCCGCATAGCATTCCATAGACTATTCCTATGGACACTATCATAAGCCTTTTTAAAATCCACAAAAATGTTATGGAGATCTCTTTTATATTCCCAGTTTTTCTCGGCTATTTGTCGTAAGATAAATATCTGATCTATTGTTGATCTTTTTTGTCTAAAACCCGCCTGGAAGTCACCTAATATGTCTTCCGAATATGGTTTTAGTCTATTTAGTAATACTGCGGATATTATCTTATAGCTTATGGATAGTAGCGATATTCCTCTATAATTTTCACACTGGAACTTGTCTCCTTTCTTAAAGATAGGTATCAATAATGACTCTTTCCAGTCATGGGGTAATTCTTCTATCCTCCAGATTTTTATTATTAGTTCGTATAGCTTTAGATGTAATTCATAGCCACCCGCCTTTATAAATTCAGCAGCAATTCCATCAGCCCCGGTTGCCTTATTGTTTTTAAGTCGTGCGATTACATATATGATTTCTTCAAATGCAGGTTCTTCAATTTGTGGTTCACACGTTAGAATCTCTTCCTGTGGGAAAGTGTTACTAGGAGCTTCACAATTTAGTAATTCAACAAAATATTCTTTCCATGTGTTGCACATTTCTTCATTGTTATTTATTATATTCCCATTTTTTGTCTTTTAAGCCATACTGGTGCCCTCGTTTCATTGACTTCAGTTCTTTAAAAGAAACTTTCTGGATTCGCTTTTCTGGTGATTAGTTTCCATATCTTTGATTATATTACTCATGTATTCTCACTTCTGCTGTCGGACTATTTTTGTAGCCTCTTTACATTCATTACTATATTACTCTTCCTTTTGGATGTTGTTGATGTCATTTAGCCATAGCTATCTGGCATTCTTTTTCCTAATGACTGCTTCTTCACATTTTGGATTGAACCATCTGTTCTTTCTATGCGTGGTTAACACACCGAGACATTCTTCTGCGGTAGATTGAACTGTATGTGATTGGTTGGTTGGTTGGTCCTTGACGCTTTTGGAAGATTGTTGGTGTCAACTCCTAAGTTCAATGCAAGGATAATCAACCCTAAAAGCCATTGACTCAATAGGATGAGGTCGGTGTCGAGGGTTCTCTCCCGACCTTGTACCAACATACCATCACCTTTGGGAATCGCTCTACTTCCCCTTGCCAAGGATGAGGTCGGTGTTGAGGGTTCCCTCGCGACCTTGTACCAACATACCATCACCATGGGGAATCGCTCTACTTCCCCTTGCCAAGCTCAGAAACTAGCGGGGTGTGCAAGACTGGTACTGTAACTTCACGTCTGCGGAGAGACATATTAGGATGTAGACGGGTCATGAATCAGTATATCAGATAATGACAGGCTTGGGTGAGGCCTAGGCTGTAATGTTTCCTCCACAGGTTGCAGGTGTTTCGTGGTCAACAGGCTCCAACAATGTTCACAGGGACACACGTTTCTTTAACAATAATTAAACTTTAATCGTAATTAGTTTCGCACTGTCTGATACTGAAAACGGTACATTAATAATCAGAATGACGCTTGTAAAGTAACAACACAGATTTTAAACGTTTATAATTGTTTTGAAGCTAAAGTATTAACTAAATGTTAACGTACTCGTACTTTGGTCACAAAAAGAGTAACTGATTAATGATGTCAGTATTAGTCTTTGAACTGCCCAACCTGATGATAATGAGGATGATTAAAATGTTCTCTCGGGTTATAAAAGCGTAGTCAAAAAGCAGCTACTACAGTGGGGATATGAAGTGTTGGATCGCTCCATATTCTAGGTCCCGGCATAATAAGGCGGGGTGTCAAGTTACATTCCTCGTCGCCTAACCTTCATAGGCAGTTCCCTACAGTGGGGATATGAAGTGTTGGATCGTTCCATATTCTAGGTCCCGGCATAATAAGGCGGGGTATCAAGTTACATTCCTCGTCGCCTAACCTTCATAGGCAGTTCCCTACAGTGGGGGTGTGAAGTGTTAGATCGTTCCATATTCAAGGTCCCGGCATAATAAGGCGGGGTATCAAGTTACATTCCTCGTCGCCTAACCTTCATAGACAGTTCCCTACAGACTGACAATAAGTAGGAAATATTGGTTCAATCTTCATTCAATGCGAATACATATTAAAATGAAGCATACATATAAATACACAAAGCCATTTACTAACCATTAAAGTTGTAGTTGATCTGCAGGTTTGTCCGTGGGATATATTTTTCTGTCGCATCCTATCCCATCCATGGTAACTTATGTCTGTCCCATCCCACCCCATTCCATGGGATTCCCATTATAATATTAATATGAAATACAGTTCAAATAAAATTATGAAATTTATGAAAGTTAAAGTTAAGTGTCCTCTAAATAGGACTAAATGTACAAAGAGACATGTAAAACGACAGAATTTATTAATTTTAATATTCAAAAGTATTTTATTTAAAAAAATGTTTAATCTAACTATGACAATGCAGTGTCATTCTGGCACTCTCATCCTGTTTCTGAGTCACTCTGCTCATTCAGCACATTATCAATTTCCTGCTGATCGACTTTTTCTAATAATTCAGTTAGCCCAGGTAATCCCTGAACTATTTCCACAATTTTCATCTTACATGGAAATCTTATATACACAGAGTTTATATCGAGAGCTGGTAACATCCGTTTTCGTAACTTACTCAACAACAATCCAGCTGCACTAAATAAGCACTCTTACTGCTGCTGATGACATTGGTGTTGCCAAAGTATTTTCGCACTTGCTTTTAGCAGTGGAAACCTATGTTCATTTTCCCAATAATTTAATTGTTGTGAAGTTGGGTGCCGTAATTTTTGAAACATGTTGACTTCATCCTCAAGGCAATTGTTTCTAGGGTAATCAAACTTAAGTGGTTTGTTTGGTGGAGGATCAAATAGTAAGTCAAAATCACTTTTCGGAATTTGTTCTACAATTCCTGCTACTTCACACACAGCGGATGATTCAGAAGAAAGATTTACATCGTTGATGAATGAAATAACAGTTGGAACAACAGCCTTAGAAAAAGCGATCCAATCATTTGCCCATTTATTGGTGTCCACATTCCCTTTCTTCTTAGTGTCATAATACTCCCTGGGGTGAGGGGAATCTGCTATCACACTTTAACAACGGGATACCTTTAGCCCTGGCACATAGGTGACCTCAGTCCACAAAACCCCTTCGGCCCTTGGAACCCTATCTCCCTCACTCTCAACCAAGGGACATTACCCCTTTCAAACCTCGTCCTGAACTCATGACGCAACTCTGGCAGCTAACTATGTTAACAATATGGTGTATTATACAAGATGAATGAGAATGATAATGATGATTCCGAGATAGTCCTTGCAGTATCTATGAGAGATAAGACGTGGCAAGGATCGAGTAGCCTCCTGGAGAAAGTGTCATCATCGTCAGGGCCTCAAGTCACACTATTGGGTAAGTCAGACACGCTCACCAAGTATCTCAGGCCTCCCTCCAGGTATAATTTTCTCCACTTGGATAGGATGGCTGGCGAGTCGACTCACTGGTACTTGGGGCCTCCGGTGGATGACGTCCCTGAAGTCTGGATCACCTTAGAGTAGGGATAAAGACTGTCTCTCGGGAGCTGAGGAACTAGAACACTCCTCTGAAGCGTCTGGAAAAGTCTGATGGTACTGCGGGTATAGCAAGAGGGTGATCTCTCCCTCAATGGTAGTAGCAGTCCCAACTGTCTATGCAACCCGCGCAGATCCTCCTACTCATAGCGCAGATATCACAACACAGATACCTCCCTCGCTGAAACGTGGCACTGTAGATAGAGTTCAAAACAGACAAAAGTTTTTCCACAATATCAGGCACCACAGGGTACCAGGCACTTGGTAGCGGAGACATCATAACTAGTTGGCATGAAGGCAGTCAGTCCGTCTCACAATTGGGACACTAACAACAACCAGATACTTGCCCAGCTGAAGTAATGAACAAGGCGATATGGTGCTGTCACGGCGATCAACCTGGGCTATCAGACGTGGAGTGGGCGATGAGTTAGCTAGAGCCCATCCTGAGACGTACTCTCGATTGTAAGTACTGCTCGCTGAGGTGGTGGACTTCCTAACTGTTCACACCGGCTCTCGCCCTAGTCCGGATCACTGGACTCGTCCCCAGATCATCGCTCTGCTCTCAACAAGATAGAACCTGTGGAGGATAACACTCAGTGAGAGCACCCTGAATCAGACTTACCAACAGCAGATACACTTAAGTCCCCCTTACTCAGACGTGTGGATCCTTCCCATAAGGGCCACACTCCTTCACTGGCTGCTCAAGCGGTCGAGGACAAACTGGACCTAGAACCAGAGTGGCAGCTGTCCACCTACATCCTCTTTCATAGACGAACGTAGGACTGGGCCAAGGTTGGTGTCTGAGATATGGGTCTCCGCTGCAACATAGCTAGACAACACGTACGGTTAGTGAGTTTGTTGTAGGTATAGATAGAAAGGCCCTGATGGAGGGCCGATGGCAGTACTTCCACACCCCCTTCCTGTTATCCGCCAACGCTGATGTCGTACCAGGCCGCAGGCACAATCCAATAACTCCAAATAAATATACAGGGTGATCCCCCTGTAGCATAAATCCACACCCCTTTCCCCCTCCCTGGTCCCAGGTCGGGGCATTTAGAACGGTCGGTGTCATGTTCAATATGAACAATTCTGTCGCAATGGTCCCTGCTCCCTCTATCAATCTCTTAGGACACCACTATATATTAAGCTGGCATTCCATCGAGGGAACTAATTACAAGACAGAGGTGAGGAAAGCCAAGAAGAAAGCCAGTGGTCGGCCCACCAGGTGATCAGAAGCTCGACTCCCGGTACGACCTTGAAACGACCTCGGAGGTTTCGGCCGACCGGTGCATTCGATTCGTTGCACTTGCCCGAGTTCATCGATATATCACTCGATATATCCGAAGCGATTCCTTAATCTACTTCCCGTAGCGCTGCGGGTAATGGTTCGGCCACGCTGGCCACGCCGACGCTCGAGATTACAAAGTTGGCCATGTGTGACCTCAAATTACCGGTCTCGCTTCCCTGAACCCGATTTTTCCAATCTACAGGTTCTGTAAATAAGCCGCTCGCTGCTACCCCACAAAATAGCTTAGCAATACTATGCTGGTAAACACGCGTTTGCCACAGGCGTAATTTACAGTCAGAAAACACAACCGTACCAATGTTCACACGTGACCTCCTTTCCCGCGCCGGTCAGTACACGCGTTAGCGAAATCTCATAATTCGGATCACCGACACCGCACTAGTTAAGGAAAAAGGTTGTACACATACCTTAACACAAATAGCACGACAGTGGATAAGAGAAGCGTTGTCACTGCAACTGGACATTATGTCAGAAGTCTTTAACCCTCATTAAGAAACGGCGTCCCTATCTCTCTCTCTCTCTCTCTCTCTCTCTCTCTCTCTCTCTCTCTCTCTCTCTCTCTCTCTCTCTCTCCCGTAGCACTTTGGCCAAAATGTCGACTGCCTGCCTGCAACCTTCGTCTCCAACTGATCATTTGTTCCGGGACAATCGACTGAGCTTGCGTCGGACATGCGCAGTCTGTCTTGCCCGTAAATCTGTTCCGCCACCAACCTACTGGAATATTCTTAAGGGCGAGCAACGACTCTGGTCGGGTTGAGTCCAATTACCGGCTAATTCCCTTTCACTGGCAAATTTTCTTCCCCCGACTGCCCGATGTCCCAAATGACCTTTCCTCAAGCAGAAACATCACGAGGCGGACCCACTGAGTTCTGCGACACTTCGTAACAACTGACTTGACCATGTTTTCTATTTTGGCTTTAATGTCAGCTCCAGTAAGGAATGCCGCAGTAACTGCCAGAGAAATGCCGCAATATGACCAAAGTGTTTCTCCAATGCGTTTCTGAAAGTTCTGACAATATTTCTTCACCATGCTGCTGGAAGTTTCTTCGTCAATTTCAACAATAACTTTGTTCAACTGAGTCTAGGAGGAAGTATAAAAGCAAAATTAAATGAGACACTATCAATTTCTAGTTTGTCCACACACAAAAAGTTTTGAATTTCTCTTGTCTTTGCAGCATTCCTTTAATCAGAGAAATATTCGGAATATGCTTTAAGAATTCTTCATCATCTTCATTAAAGTAATGCGAGTAATTTTTTTTTTAATTGACATTGAAACGTTGGTAATATGGTCGCTTTTCACGTGTTACAGATTGTGTTGGCATGCAAAATGACAGCTGTGATGCCTTTGCCTGACGTGTATTGTAATATGTTTCAATAAATGAAAGTTGATCCATGAACTTCTTCTTCTTCTTCGTTCATCCGGAGTTTTTTTTCAGATGTGATTGCGTTGTGCCTGTTTACAGCAGAGCTGCGTTCTTGCGCCGTTAGGCCGACACATCCGACTTCTGCGGGGATCCATGAACTGATCCAGTTCAGAAACACGTTTCTGCTGAAGCTATCAGTAATGCATGTTGATAACCTGTGCTCAGTGCAAGCAGATCGGTGCCTTTCTGTATCGGTATCAAACCGTCCCTCAGATGCTGCCGTCATGCTTGCTCATTATCAGTACACACAAACAATGGACTAGAGAATGTGGTAGCTTCGGCAAGAAATTCACGTGCAAAAAAATTGTGCGTAAATTGTGTGTCTGCGAATGTTAGCTGTCAGTCTTTATAAGAGACAGGGAAAACAATAATCCATTCCCAATTTTAATTTAATCCACATGCAATAATTCCCCCACAAGGCAAAAGATATGTTTGTCTTGCAGACCAAAAATCAACTATTCCCGAAATTGCACATTCTGGATCCTGTGCCATATGTAAAAAAAAAAAAAAAAAAAATTAATAAAAAAAAAATTGAAACTGCATTTTGGCCAATTTTTCTTGCTTCAAAATAGAACGAGTCACTGTTTGCCGTGATAGAGTATAATTGTATATCTTGTTTGCAGCGTGAGTAGATCTTGCAGCAAAGTTAGCAGCATCACATATATTGTCATAAGCTTACACAACGTACACTCAGTAACACAGTGACTTCAAGTGACTGCCTTCACAAATAATGTGAAATTAGGACTACTATATATTTATAGACTACAAATATATAGTAGTCCTGATTTATAGTACCTAATATTCAACCAAATAAAACTGCTGCTATTCAGTAACAAAACAATTTCGATAACGGCAGATTAAAACTAGCTTCGTATTTATAAATCGCCAAAGACGCAAATCAACAACAACAGCAACAATGACAGACAAGCAGCACGCATGCGTAATGTGTCAGTCTGGCACGGTAGCCACCATCCCGGAAACGAAACCGTAATGTCACTCAGACAGTGTTAGCGGCATTTTAGCAAGCAGCGTGATCATCAAAACTACCCAACACGGCCCAACCGATAGTCACAATTCGGTAATTTAAACAAAAAATAATTAAATGTTACATTGATGTATTGCACTAATAAAACCCGCCCACAAAGCCACACACTCTACCAAAACTAGCCCCAGAAAACCGCATCCCACCAAAACGTTAAATTTCCCTCAATTAATCCTGAAAATTAGCCCAATGTGGCATGTAATCTACCCAACTGGCTTAACAGTGCGTATTACGCATTTTTGAAACTAGATCAGTGCTCTGCAATTTGTTTGTTCCATTCACGTCACACTTTTATAATTTAATTGCTGGTGACGCACCAAAATGTAATCTTATATAATAAAAGGCCACGTGTATTTATCCGGAGTCCCACCACAATGTAAGGAATAGATACAAATATATAAAGAAACAAGAAGGATAAAAAGCTTTAAGAAGGTAAAGAATTTTTTAAAAAAATGTTAAGGGTGGCCCTGACGTAGATCAAGTTGCTGTGACATGGCTACTGTCCCATGGAAATACAAATGTGTGCTTTCCCAATCCATCCCACAGGACCTTTCCCATGGGATTCCCATGGTAATAATATTCCCACCTCAAACCTGGGGATCTGGTATTAGGCTTATAAGCTCAATGACCAACCAACACATGTGGTCTATTATAATCAGTAATGTGTCAGCGGCCTTTACCTTTCCACGGAAACTCTGGGTATGCATGTTATCGCTCTGGTGTTGTGACATCGTTGTGACCGTTGCCCCTGCGTTGACCCTCAACATTGTCGAGGAAGCGCTGGAGTCAAAACAATGTGTTGGATGAGTACTGGAAGCCTGGTAGGGAAAGATGCTTGATGAGAGAAGCAATCTGGGATCGGAGTTCACGGAGGCCTAAACAGGAGGTAGGTGATCTAAGATCGTCCAGGCATTCGCAACCATTATAACTTGAACAATGTAGCTTCAGGCTAAAGACTTCATTTACTAAAATGTTGTATGATGAGATTGTCACAATCGGCTTCGATATTTTACATAGCCAGATTCAAGCTTGGTCCCTGGCGTACGTTTTACTGTACCATGTCAGTTAGATGATCCTTCTCTCTTTACCCTACACCACTCCCAGAATTAAACCTGCCGTAATTTCTCTCCAGACCATGATAATCTATCTGTTTCTACACACTGGCTGTGTTTATGAACGTGTTATTGATTTAAATTAGCCTAGTGTTTGAGTGACGCAGACCACACTGACCAGTGAGCTCCATTAACTGACCTGCGCAAGGGAAAGTCGTCATGAGAAAGTGTAACACAAGATGACACCGCTTCGACCCCTGATTCATTCACATATTCATCGCTGATTTGATGTAGTTTTTATGTCCATTGTTCGCCCTTGTGAAGGTGTATATGTATCGAAATCAATATTGTTTTCCAAAGATAACAACTACAGATTGTTAAATAAAGACCGTTTCTAGCCAACAGGAATGATTTTGTGAAGTGTCATCCAGGTTTGACTAGGAGACAGGCTTGACTATTGTTCAGTGATGTTTAACTGCTGTTATCAACTGTAACTTGTGTGCAGAGTACAAATCCAATTTTGTGAACATTTAACTGACTTGATATAAAGTAGCCAATTGAGGCCGTTATAGGCAGCATTGTGAAAAGTCGGGACGAGGTTCTGACACACATTTGGAGCCAAGCCGCCTTGCGTTCTTTTCCATAACATAATGTCGGTCGTTCAGCAAGTAAAATGAAACTAATAAGCGTAGAATTTGCCCAGTCACTAACAAAGAGCTAAGAAATGTTGGTGTTGATTAGAACTAAGAGAACTCTAATCTGCGCAGCTCGCGGCGACTGCACTAGCCATGCGGCCGTAATTCCTCAGGCTCAAGACCTCCCTGTCCTACACCGCAAGGTACTCCCCCCGCGTTTCCATCCTGTTTCAGGATATTACGGTCAACATCAGCATCTTTCACCTGTATGTTGATTCCTAGGCTAGATTACGCTCATCAGCACGCACGACTTTCTGAGCGACCGGCTCATAAGTCACTGGCGCGACTCGAACCACTTCTAATTCTCGTGCGCTCACGTCAACCACGAGAGCATTCGGGAGTAACGGAGAAAGCTGCTAACTCCTCGGCCAGGGAGCCGGCACACCGCAAGGTACTATAGGCAGTAAATGACAGATTAGAACTACAGATATGAAGATACGCAATCGTGCACACCAATTAGCAATTCACTTGATGATGATGGTTATTTATTCTAAGAGTATTATATTCACCCACCTTAGCCTCTGGCTGACACATAATAAAGATGAATTAATGACTAAGACAACCCTACATTTGTCCCCAGGCAACATCTAAGGACTAGATTATCTCACGTCAGTTTTAATTTGTCGATGTCTTCATAATTTTTGACAGAAAGCAGTCAAATATAAATCAGATCGTCGTGTTGTTTCTTCCCTGGATTACCCAGTTGAAGATTAACAGATTATCTGAACAAAATCAACACTGTCCTGAGGTAATGGCTTGTTGAAGTGTGGAGAGGGCAAGTGTATATAAGTGGAGGTTTGGATAAGA
>JACEFZ010000741.1:167500-180000 GCA_014155875.1 Cepaea nemoralis
CCGGCATGGCAAATGATTGATTGATTGACTGAATTACACATTTAATAAAATCAAGTTGATTGCTTAGACTGATATAAGTATCCTATTCTACTAATTTAGCGATCTAGTCTGGAGCAAAGATCGGCATTATAATTCTCCAGTTTGCAGTATCATCTGATATGTTTAGGAAGTGGCTTGACTGAAATTATTTTTTTGACTTTGTTTTCCTCATACATCTTCCTCCTCCTCCTTTGCATCTCTTGTGTGATATTTTCTCACATACTTCTAATTTCCCTATTCCACAACGTTTGTTGATATGCCCATAAACTTGATTTCATGTTCACTTTTGGTTTTGATAAGTGATAACGTAACAACTGCAGCTCTCACCATCTCATAAATGTCGTTTGGTTGGAGAACGCTTTCAACGACTGAACTAGCTTGATAAACACACTCACGTGTAATTATATGCACACACAAATATGGAGGGAGGAAACGGTGATCAGATAACGCATTACATAATATAAAAAGGCAAAGCTGTATTCCATTGACCTCGACTTCTAACCATCCTAAATTGGACACCAAGAAACAATCCGGGAAGTACAGGAAACCTGTTTGGGTTTGACCACATCATGGGTCGGATGGTTTCATAGTATGGGATTAGCAAGATGTACACATCACATATCATGAGTGAGAAAATGTTCTTTGTAATTTAACTTGCCGTAATAAATGTTGGCTCCACTCAATCAATCAATCATGTACCATGCCGGTAAGCGTGGGCGGTCATGACTCGCCATTTCACTCGATCACCAGAGTCGTGGATCAGCTCAGTGTTCTGGTCTCGTCCATGTCATGTGGCCAAGCCATCCAGGTATTCTCCTCTCTGTCTTCATCTTGGTCTGATCCCTTAAATCTTGCCAGTTGTCACTAAGTTTACTAATCCATTTCTTCTCATTACATGTCCAAAAAATTTTGACTGTCTACGTCTAATTTGTCTAATCAATTTACGATTATCATTTGTCTTCTGTAGTACTTGGTCATTGGTTTTTCTATCTGTCCATGGTAGTCTTTGCATTTTCCCCAGAAACCACATTTCTGCAGCCATCAGATGTTTTTCAGCTTGACTGCACATTGTCCAAGTTTCACATCCATACAAAAGAACAGGCTCTATGTATTCCCTCAACACTCTTTTTCTCGTTTCAATTGACATATTTTATTGGTCAGAATGTTTCTCATCTGGCTAAAGGCTACTTTCGCCATGGCGATTCTTGTTCTAATCTCTTCAAGGCATCTCCCATCAGATGTTAATAATGTTCCGGGATAATTGTACCAATTCGCTTGTTGAAGAATATTCCTATTTACTTGTATATTACATTGTGGTACTTCGTTCTTCCTAGGGACGACCATAACCTGTGTCTTTTTACAATTTAATTCTTCTTCCGTGTGTTGCCGGGGCCCATAAGGGAAGCAAAGAATAGCAGCACTGCAGTCTACCACGCATGTCGTAAGAGGCGACTAAGGAGGCTTGATAGTTCCGTCGCCCTGCTACTGAGTGAGTGCGTGGCGTGACACTGTGAGCTGTGAGTTTCGTGTGAAATGCTATTGAATCTGCCCGAGGTTTTTTGGAATGTGACTGCATGTTCGGGGCGATGGCAGATGGCTATGTCCCAGAGTTGACCGGTTTTTGCCTTATGCAGAAATGCGTGGCTGCTGGGCTTCTGGTTGACTGCCACTGCCATCGACGATGAACTGTATTTCGTGGACTGTGTGGGTGAACATCTAGGAAACATCCAGATGGAAAAATGACTGCCGATTCCATCAGAGATAAACTGGGTGTTTCGTGGGGGACTATTGTGTTGACATTCTGGCGGCAGCATTATGCACAGTGTTTCTGTGCGGGCTGTTGTTTGTCGAGACTCCTGTCTTTTCCACTTTTCACATTGGGCAGTGGGGAGCGTTTTGTGTGATATTCACTGGCACAGGAACGGAGCATAATGGGGACGACCCGTTGCTGTGAAGTTGGAACTGCGACTGACTAACTGACTAACTGACTGACAATTTAATTCTAACCCCAGTTGCTCACTGTGTATACCAATCGCATCTACTAATTGTTGCAGATCCTGCACATTGTCTGCAATCAATACTGTATCATCTGCATATCTAATGTTATTGATGTTTCGTCCTCCAATGTTGGTTCCATGTATATCTTCTACATTTCTGAAAATATTTTCACTGTACAGGGAAAAATGATCTGGAGACATTACACATCCCTGCCTAACACCTCTCTTAATAGGCTGATATTGGCCCACTTCATTATCAATCCTTATGGCAGCATGTTTCCAATATATGTTTTTTTATAAGTTTAATGTCTTTCTCATCAATTTGTAGATCTGCAAGCATATCCACCATATTGACATGTCTAACTCTATCAAAAGCCTTTGTGTAGTCAATAAAGCAAAGATGTATATCCTTGTTTACTTCTATAGCACGATCAATATGATTGTCTCCACTAACCGAGCTGTTTTCTTTGTATTTTCCCCAGAAACCACATTTCTGCAGCCATCAGATGTTTTTCAGCTTGACTGCACATTGTCCAAGTTTCACATCCATACAAAAGAACAGGCTCTATGTATTCCCTCAACACTCTTTTTCTCGTTTCAATTGACATATTTTATTGGTCAGAATGTTTCTCATCTGGCTAAAGGCTACTTTCGCCATGGCGATTCTTGTTCTAATCTCTTCAAGGCATCTCCCATCAGATGTTAATAATGTTCCGGGATAATTGTACCAATTCGCTTGTTGAAGAATATTCCTATTTACTTGTATATTACATTGTGGTACTTCGTTCTTCCTAGGGACGACCATAACCTGTGTCTTTTTACAATTTAATTCTTCTTCCGTGTGTTGCCGGGGCCCATAAGGGAAGCAAAGAATAGCAGCACTGCAGTCTACCACGCATGTCGTAAGAGGCGACTAAGGAGGCTTGATAGTTCCGTCGCCCTGCTACTGAGTGAGTGCGTGGCGTGACACTGTGAGCTGTGAGTTTCGTGTGAAATGCTATTGAATCTGCCCGAGGTTTTTTGGAATGTGACTGCATGTTCGGGGCGATGGCAGATGGCTATGTCCCAGAGTTGACCGGTTTTTGCCTTATGCAGAAATGCGTGGCTGCTGGGCTTCTGGTTGACTGCCACTGCCATCGACGATGAACTGTATTTCGTGGACTGTGTGGGTGAACATCTAGGAAACATCCAGATGGAAAAATGACTGCCGATTCCATCAGAGATAAACTGGGTGTTTCGTGGGGGACTATTGTGTTGACATTCTGGCGGCAGCATTATGCACAGTGTTTCTGTGCGGGCTGTTGTTTGTCGAGACTCCTGTCTTTTCCACTTTTCACATTGGGCAGTGGGGAGCGTTTTGTGTGATATTCACTGGCACAGGAACGGAGCATAATGGGGACGACCCGTTGCTGTGAAGTTGGAACTGCGACTGACTAACTGACTAACTGACTGACAATTTAATTCTAACCCCAGTTGCTCACTGTGTACACCAATCGCATCTACTAATTGTTGCAGATCCTGCACATTGTCTGCAATCAATACTGTATCATCTGCATATCTAATGTTATTGATGTTTCGTCCTCCAATGTTGGTTCCATGTATATCTTCTACATTTCTGAAAATATTTTCACTGTACAGGGAAAAATGATCTGGAGACATTACACATCCCTGCCTAACTCCTCTCTTAATAGGCTGATATTGGCCCACTTCATTATCAATCCTTATGGCAGCATGTTTCCAATATATGTTTTTTTATAAGTTTAATGTCTTTCTCATCAATTTGTAGATCTGCAAGCATATCCACCATGTTGACATGTCTAACTCTATCAAAAGCCTTTGTGTAGTCAATAAAGCAAAGATGTATATCCTTGTTTACTTCTATAGCACGATCAATATGATTGTCTCCACTAACCGAGCTGTTTTCTGTCTCCGCCCACAGATCATGTACAAGACAATCCTTGTAGTTGCTTTCATCGCCGCTGCTGTATTGACAGTTCAAGGCGGAGGTTACGGAGGAGGCATTGGGGGCCTAGGCCTTGGTGGCGTCATTCTTGGAGGTGTCGGCGGAGGTTATGGTGGTGGTTATGGAGGTGGTTATGGAGGTGGTTATGGAGGCGGTTACGGTAGACAAGGCGTTGCTCTCGCTGTTGCTCAACCTATTGTAGTTGGAGGTTACGGTGGTGGCTACGGAAGCGGTTATGGAGGTGGTTATGGAGGTGGATACGGAAAGGGAGGGGCTGTAGTTATCCCTGTCGCTGTCGGTGGCAAAGGAGGCTATGGAGGTGGTTATGGAGGTGGTTATGGAGGTGGTTATGGAGGTGGATACGGAAAGGGCGCCGCTGTAGTTGTCGCTGTCGGTGGCAAAGGAGGATATGGTGGATACGGTAAGCTGTGAATATTTATCAATATGTACGTGTGTGTGTGTCAGTGTATGATATTCTCTCAGAATGTACATGTCTGTCTGTCGGTATATGAGAAATTGTCAGTATATGTTTGGCTGTAACCTGTGTATCACTGTCTATATATCTATATATTTCTATATTGGTATGTCTGTGAGTATTTGTATGTTGGTCTGTACATGCAAATCTTTCATATTGTCACTGTCAGAGCCTAACTGTGCAGCAACATCGTTACGGCCCCCGGCGGACAAGAGTTGTCGGCTGGCGAGATTCTTACCTGACAGCGCGACCAGCGCTGACGACAGACGCACGCAAAGCCACGTGACCCCACGAGAGGCAGTGGGCAGTGTGTGTTAATCTCAGACCAAGCTGGGACTGGACATCTGAACGGACGTGTGTGTCGAGAGCAAGGCGTTTTGTGTGAATCTCCGTGGTTGTGAGCTGAACGACTGATATCGTGAGCGTTAGACCTATGAGCTGTTTTGTGGTTGTGAGTTATCTGTTGTACATTGCTGTAACTATTATTATGTATTTAATGTGGTAATAAATCCATAGAACTTGTTGCTGTGTCTTACGTCGAATTACGTTTGTACTTGTACTGTCTCACATGTGTTAGCCAACGAGCCTAATAGAAGATCCTGACATGTGTGGACGTGGGGGCTCGTCCGGGGCATCACCACTAAATGTCATTGAAAATGTCATATCACCAGTTGAATGTATGTTAGCTAATGCAGCACTAAGTTCTCATCACATCATTGACGATATCACTCCATCATCATCTGATGTCATTGAGTGTGTGAACGCAGTAACAAGATCTACTGCTAGAGTGCAAGATGAAAATAACCAAACTGAGGCTATTCAAATGCTTAGCCCAGAAGTACCACCTAGTGACTCGATGAAGGAAACATTCATAACAGCTCAAAAAGCTGATCCTTCACTGTCAAAGTATTTTGACCTGATCGGCAAAAAGCCAAGAGTAACGAAAAATGCTAAATGGTATTTTGCTTTATATAATGATATACTCACCAGGTACTACACCAAAGGTGACGTTACAACAAAGCAAACTGTGTTACCAACTACTTATCGCAAGCAAGCTTTACATCTTGCTCACGATATACCTTTTGCAGGTCATATGGCATATGTTAAAACCAGGTCAAGACTATTGACACAGTTTCATTGGCCAAAATTCTGTAATGACATAAAAACATATTGCAGAAGTTGTGATACATGCCAGAAACTGGTAAAGAAAGGTAAACACCCACAGGCAAAGTTACAAGTCACTGACTTAGCCAGTCGACCTTTTGAAAAATTATCAGTTGACATTGTGGGCCCTCTTAGTCATACAACAACTAGAGGGAATAAATATATTCTAACAATTATTGATCAATGTAGTCGCTGGCCAGAAGCGATTCCGTTAAAGAACATTACTGCCAACGATATCATGGAAGTGTTCTTCCATATTTTCTCCCGAATTGGGTTTCCAGATACTATCCAGTCTGATAGAGGCACTCAATTTATCGCCGCATCCACTCAAGCTTTCACTAAAATGTTAGGAGTGAAGCAAGTCTTCAATAGCCCCTATCATCCTCACTCGAGCGGGATAATAGAAAAGCTTAATGGGGATCTGAAGCACATGCTAGCCAAAGTAACTCAAGATCACCCCAATAACTGGGATCTATACTTACCAGCTGTCCTTTTTGCTTATCGCGAGGTACCACATTCTAGTACCGGTTTCTCTCCTTTTGAACTCATCTATGGTGCCAAACCACGCGGCCCATTAACAATTTATCACCAAATGTTAACTGAGTCCACTCCAGTATTGAAACCCATATCATCATTTGTGTATGTAACATCATTGCGTGAAAGGATAATGAAATCATGTGAAATTGCTAAAAGTGCACTAAAACTATCTGGTGCTACTTACAGACAATACGCAGACAAAGGTAACAGGACTATAACATTGACCGCTGGACAGGACGTTCTACTACTACTACCCAGTGACAGACAACTACTGACAGATTCTTGGCAGGGACCTTTTAAAGTGACAAGACAAATCTCTCCTGTTGACTACGAAATCCTGATAAAAGACAAACACAAAATATTTCACATCAATATGCTAAGACCATACTTCAACAGAGACAACGAACAAGACGATACGACAGCTTGCACCGTGATAATAGATCACGAAGATGACGATTCTAGCGACGAGATTCCAACACCTACATTAGACACGACAAACTGCTTGAAGGAGATCAAGATCAATCCAAACCTAAGTCAAGCAGAGACAAACAGGTGCAAACAGTTGATACAAGAGTACAACACCATCTTTTCAGACAACCCAGGACAAACAGAGTTAGTACAGCATCACATCACACTTACATCAAACACACCCATAATATGCAGACCATACACCATACCATTACATTACAAGGAACAACTACATCAGGAAATCATTAACTTAGAAAAAAACAACATCATCAGACGATCCCTATCAGACTTCTCTTCACCCATGGTCATTGTACGGAAAAAGGACAACACAATACGACTTTGCATTGATTACAGAAAACTAAACAAAATAACTGTTTTAGATCTTGAACCAATGGCAAATACGGACGATCTCCTGACAGAACTGACTGACGCTAAGTTCTTCACGACCCTTGACATGGCTAAAGGTTACTGGCAGATTGCTGTACATGAAGACAGCAGACATCTAACAGCTTTCGCCACGCCTTGGGGACTGTACGAATGGTGCAAACTTCCATTTGGGCTAGTCAATGCCCCAGCCACATTTGTACGCATGACACGATTCCTCCTATCTGACATTCCTAATATAGTTTCCTATATTGACGACATCTGTGTCCATACAGAGACAATGACGGAACATATAAAGATACTGGAACAGACACTAGAACGAATCAGACAACACGGACTGACAGTGAAGCCTTCAAAGGTGAGCATGGCTTACCAAGAGATATCATTTTTGGGGTACAGAATATCCAATGGCTTTGTCATGACAGACAACAAAATTGTCTCGAAAATTCTAAAACTGTCACTTCCAACAAATAAGAAACAAGTCCGCAGTTTATTGGGACTTATTAATTATTACAGGAACTTCATTTCTGATTTTTCAGAACTGACTGAGGTTTTTTCTAACTTACTAACCAAAAATAAACCCGAAAAAGTTGTAAACGATGAATGCCTACGAAATGCATTTGATAAAGTTTTGGCACACTTTTCTGATAAGAATACACCTAATCTCATCCTTAAATTGCCCAACATTCGTTTACCTTTCAGATTGAGAACAGATGCTAGCTCCATTGCGATCGGTGCAGTCCTTTTGCAGGAATACAACGACATCTTGCATCCCGTCTGTTTTCTATCAAGAAAACTAAGACCCCGAGAGCGGGCCTGGTCCATTCCGCAATTAGAGGCATTGGCCTTAGTAGAAAGTGTAACAAAACTGTCCAAATATCTTCTAGGACGTCACTTTATCATCGAAACTGACAACAGTCCATTAAGGTATATCAATTCCACAGTACCATCAAATAACATGATTGCTCGCTGGTCCTTGAAGCTTCAGAATTTCAGTTTTGAAGTTCGCCATATTCCCGGCAGATTGAATACAATCGCCGACCTTTTGTCCCGTTGTCCGACAGACCCAGTAAGCAATGTCTGAGTGCATTGTGTAATATTACACTCAGCCCAACACAGCCACCAATGAGTGAATTTTTTTTCCATTCACCTACTGTGTAAGGTCAATAATCAAAATTGTGATACGGTTTACAGACCGACATGTATAATATACTTATTTTAATCAAGTCATGTAATGAGTGTAGTATAATTGTGTAGTGTGTGTTAGAATGAGAACGATATTAATTGTATATAGACACCAACAACAGTGTCACAAACGCTTAACCAATTATCAAAAGCGAACTTTACCATTGTGACATTTGTGGGTGAATTTTTTTTCACCGTGATATTTTAACATGTGCAAATGTGGACCGAACATTGACTCCTACATCACCTCTACAGCGAATGTGATCCAAATTGTTCAACGTGTGAACACATCGGAAATAAGAACATTCCATCATAATCCGTTGTCATACTATAACATCAGACACGAACTGTGAGAACATTCTACTATCAGTTCCGAAATAAAACCGGATCATTTGTGTTCAGAAAATGTAACATCACCCAAATTTTTCGTTTCGTGTGCATTTCCGGTATAATTTAAAAAGTATAACATAATTAGCAGACTATGTACAAATTTCCAAAAATTTATGACACTTGTAAAATCCTTTCGAATCTATAAAATATAATATACAAATTGTGTACATATTTATTTTGATTAGTGTAATCTTAGAATCATATCTTGAGTAATGTATTCATATTACCGACTTTTTCTCGTTAATATGAAGAAACGTCAAGCAATGACGCTAAGAAATTAAATAATTATTGTAATGTATGGAATTTCTTAAATGTCAAAATTACTTCCCTTGCATTTGTGAATTACATCAAGGGCCATAATGTGAAACATATTCATTAATGTATATTGTATAGATAGACATTTTGTTGCTCAAATGTTTGGCACAGCAGGTAGGCGTCCACCAAGCATGTCATAGAGCTGCCAACATTGCAAACCAACATAAGAGCTCCTGACCAAATGAGGGCAGAGTTTAAGTGTTTAATACGACTAATACAAAGCCGCATTTCAGTCTGGCTAGATGGTTGTTGCAAAACAATCATATTATTACTTTTTTTTCAAATAGCTGGGAGGTAGATGCGTGAAGCTGGTGCTACTGATCTGACTGGGTATTATTGCAATGAAGGTAACCAGGCATCAGGGGGATGAAACCTGAATTGTGTTAAAAATTGTACTTCATTTGTCATTTCAATGCAACTTACATTTTTTTTGTATATATTTCTATGCCTTATATGTATTTTCATGCATAACACTGGGAAAGAGTAGTCTCTGACATGAAATTAACACTACCCCAGTATATACATACATCATGAATGAAAGATGGCATCTTTCATTGAAGTACCCGGGGAGAATGTCAGAGCCTAACTGTGCAGCAACATCGTTACGGCCCCCGGCGGACAAGAGTTGTCGGCTGGCGAGATTCTTACCTGACAGCGCGACCAGCGCTGACGACAGACGCACGCAAAGCCACGTGACCCCACGAGAGGCAGTGGGCAGTGTGTGTTAATCTCAGACCAAGCTGGGACTGGACATCTGAACGGACGTGTGTGTCGAGAGCAAGGCGTTTTGTGTGAATCTCCGTGGTTGTGAGCTGAACGACTGATATCGTGAGCGTTAGACCTATGAGCTGTTTTGTGGTTGTGAGTTATCTGTTGTACATTGCTGTAACTATTATTATGTATTTAATGTGGTAATAAATCCATAGAACTTGTTGCTGTGTCTTACGTCGAATTACGTTTGTACTTGTACTGTCTCACATGTGTTAGCCAACGAGCCTAATAGAAGATCCTGACATGTGTGGACGTGGGGGCTCGTCCGGGGCATCACCACTAGATGACGTTACAACAAAGCAAACTGTGTTACCAAACTACTTATCGCAAGCAAGCTGTTACATCTTGCTCACGATATACCTTTTGCAGGTTCATATCGGCATTATGTTAAAACCAGGTCAAGACTATTGAACACAGTTTCATTGGCCAAAATTCTGTAATGACATAAAAACATATTGCAGAAGTTGTGATACATGCCGAACTGGTAAAAAAAGGTAAACACCCACAGGCAAAGTTACAAGTCACTGACTTAGCCAGTCCGACCTTTTGAAAAATTATCAGTTGACATTGTGGGCCCTTCTTAGTCATACAACAACTAGAGGGAATAAATATATTCTAACAATTATTGATCAAGGTAGTCGCTGGCCAGAAGCGATTCCGTTAAAGAACATTACTGCCAACGATATCATGGAAGTGTTCTTCCATATTTTTCTCCCGAATTGGGTTTCCAGATACTATCCAGTCTGATAGAGGCACTCAGTTTATCGCCGCATCCACTCAAGCTTTTCACTAAAATGTTAGGATGTGAAGCAAGTCTTCAATACCCCCTATCATCCTCACTCGAGGCGGGATTATAGAAAAGCTTAACGGGGATCTGAAGCACATGCTAGCCAAAGTAACTCAAGATCACCCCCAATAACTGGGATGTATACTTACCAGCTGTTCTTTTTGCTTATCGCGAGGGTACCACATTCTAGTACCGGTTCTCTCCTTTTGAACTCATCTATGGTGCCAAACCACGCGGCCCATTAACAATTTATCACCAAATGTTAACAGATTCCACTCCAGTATTGAAACCCATATCATCATTTGTGTATGTAACATCATTGCGTGAAAGGATAATGAAATCATGGTGAAATTGCTAAAAGTGCACTAAAACTATCTGGTGCTACTTACAGACAATACGCAGACAAAGGTAACAGGACTATAACATTGACCGCTGGACAGGACGTTCTACTACTACTACCTAGTGACAGACAGCTACTGACAGATTCTTGGCAGGGACCTTTTAAAAGTGACAAGACAAATCGTCTCCTGTGACTATGAAATCCTAATAAAGACAAACACAAAATATTTCACATCAATATGCTAAGACCATACTACAACAGAGACAACGAACAAGACGATACGGACAGCTTGCACCGTGATAATAGATCACGAAGATGACGATTCTAGCGACGAGATTCCAACACCTACATTAGACACGACAAACTGCTGAAGGAGATCAAGATCAATCCAAACCTAAGTCAAGCAGAGACAAACAGTTGCAAACAGTTGATACAACGTACAACACCATCTTTTCAGACAACCCAGGACAAACAGAATTAGTACAGCATCACATCACACTCACATCAAACACACCCATAAGATGCAGACCATACACCATACCAGTACATTACAAGGAACAACTACATCAGGAAATCATCAACTTAGAAAAAAAACAACATCATCAGACGATCCCTATCAGACTTCTCTTCACCCATGTCATTGTACGGAAAAAGGACAACACAATACGACTTTGCATTGATTACAGAAAACTAAACAAAATAACTGTTTTAGATCTTGAACCAATGGCAAATACGGACGATCTCCTGACAGAACTGACTGACGCTAAGTTCTTCACGACCCTTGACATGGCTAAAGGTTACTGGCAGATTGCTGTACATGAAGACAGCAGACATCTAACAGCTTTCGCCACGCCCTTGGGGACTGTACGAATGTGTGCAAACTTCCATTTGGGCTAGTCAATGCCCCAGCCACATTTGTACGCATGACACGACTCTCCTATCTGACATTCCTAATATAGTTTGCTATATTGACGACATCTGTGTCCATACAGAGACAATGACGGAACATATAAAGATACTGGAACAGGACACTAGAAACGTATCAGACAGCACTGACTGACAGTGAAACCTTCAAAGGTGAGCATGGCTTACCAAGAGATATCATTTTTGGGGTACAGAATATCTAATGGCTTTGTCATGACAGACAACAAAATTGTCTCCAAAATTCTAAAACTGTCACTTCCAACAAATAAGAAACAAGTCCGCAGTTTGTTGGGACTTATTAATTATTACAGAAATTTTATTCCTGATTTTTCAGAGCTAGACTGAGGTTTTTTCTAACTTACTAACCAAGAATAAACCCGAAAAAGTTGTAAACGATGAATGCCTACGAAATGCATTTGATAAAGTTTTGGCACACTTTTCTGATAAGAATTCGCCTAATCTCATCCTTAAATTGCCCAACATTCGTTTACCTTTCAGATTGAGAACAGATGCTAGCTCCATTGCGATCGGCGCAGTCCTTTTGCAGGAATACAACGACATCCTGCATCCCGTTTGTTTTCTATCAAGAAAACTAAGGCCCCGAGAGCGGGCATGGTCCATTCCGCAATTAGAAGGCATTGGCTTTAGTAGAAAGTGTGACGAAGCTGTCCAAATATCTTCTAGGACGTCACTTTATCATCGAAACTGACAACAGTCCATTAAGGTATATAATTCCGCAGTACCATCAAATAATATGATTG
>JACEFZ010000742.1:0-247500 GCA_014155875.1 Cepaea nemoralis
TTTACAACTAAAGTCTACCGGTCGTTGTAGTCAGCATCACGCCAACCTTCCTTATTCAACTCTTACGACCTGCATGCTATTTTACATGTGTACCCTTATTTGCTTCCCAAACGGGTCTATGTAATATAGGGGCTCAGGTCTGTAATACCTTTGTATTCTAGAACATAATGAAGGGATTAGGCTGCTACTTTAGCCGAGGTTCGTCCACTAACATTGACCAGTTTTGGCTAACGGGTGACCGTGGCTTGAACGAACAAAAGGAGAAAATAAACCAACGCCATGGGATATCCTGAGAGCCTTTACGCACAACTGGTGGTGATGGCAGTAAAGGTAAATGATCCGTTTTATTTGCCCGGAAACACATTGAACATAATGGAATAGTGCTGGGCCCCTAGCTGTATATAGATCAATGGGAACCTGAGGGTCAGTACCGTCGGTCACCTTTAATTCTCAAGACGTTTTCTGATAGCCATTTTAGCATGGTTCGATTTGGGAGTCCAGTAAAGTGGTGCCCGCGACTGTCGGAATTAGTAAAGAGTAGTCCGTAAGGTTTATCACGCAGAGTCTCGTAGCGGGCGAGAGCTGGAAGCGGTTCTACCTCCGCTGGTGACTTGCGGGGTAACTGAGCCGGCCTCCCACAAAGCAATGGCAAACTACTGAGCGTAATCTTGCCAAGAAATCAACAGACAGCTGAAAGATGCTCCTGTTGGCAGCGATGTCCTGTAAAGGATAAACGAATTAAAAAAAAAAAAGTCCGTAAGGGCTGTGCCGCAGCAAAAATGTGACCTTTGACGTGCATAATTAGATCATTGTAGCCCAGTGGTTCTCAACCGGTGGGGAATCCCCCCCCCCCAGGGGGAAATTGTGGGGTTTCCAGGGGGGGGGGGGGAATGAAGATTATTTCAAGATTTCGTTAATACAAGAACCGATTACGTGATATTGTTTTTCCCTTCATACTTTACGGTTCTGTACGTCTAACCCTTCTAAAATTCATTTTATAAAGTAAGTAGGCCCACAAATCACGTTTTATGTGGATGTCTAGATTTGTTTAAGTATTTGCTATTAAATGTAGCTTTAATTATTACATATACTGTGTAGGGGCAGGGGTACATTTTTAGGGAGGAAATACGAAAGGGGGGGGGGGGAATGACGTTCTAGAAATATGGTGAGGGGGGGGGGAATGACGTCAAAAAAGGTTGAGAACCACTGTTGTAGCCAATGCTTCCTTCACATCTCTGCCGTGTGAACTCTTCGACGAGGCACATGGGTTTATTTGATGCTGAACAACCGACCCCAGTTTGTTTGTATAGCTGCATCATCGACGTCATAGTTGTCTTTAATGGTCTTGACCTCTGTATTCATAACCGCGAGATGTGTGAGTGTTTGTAAATAGGAATATCGTTTATTGTAATAAGCGCCAGCATTTAAGAGAGAGAGAGAGAGAGGAGAGAGAGAGAGAGAGTGCCCCGAAGCAGGAGCCCGCTGTGGGTCTGTGACAGATTAAAAAAAAAAAATTCACATATCCTTTACAGGACATCGCTGTCAACATCGACATCTTTCAGCTGATTGTTGATTTCTTGGCAAGATTTCTCTCAGTAGTTTGCCATTGCTTTCTGGCGGCCGGCTCACTTATCCCGCAAGTCACCAACGCGGGTAGAAACGCTTCCAATTCTCACGCGCTGCGTTACCCTACGTGGATAAACGGGATTACGGAGAAAGTCGTGTAACCCCTCGGCTAGAGAGACCGGCCTGTAATAGATAGGGTCATATATATATATATATATATATATATATATATATATATATATATATTTTGTTGTTGTTGATAGATAGGGTCATATTGTGTAGACCCTCACCCTCAGTGTAAAGGAGAATATGTGACTAGTCTTTCCCTCACTTAGTGAAACAATTAACGCGGGCCTGGAACCTTCGCCTGACCACACATCACACACACCAGTGTATCTCCCTTTCACTATCGCTAACCTGCCCTCGAGCGCTAGAATGACCTCATCATAATGTTTGCAGCCATTGTAGGAAGACTGCACATGATAGAATGCTTGCTTGTGTTCGCTGGCTGTGAACTCCAGCGTGAAGTCCTGTATGTTGGATGAAAGGCATCCTGTTGTCCAACATCAGTGTGATGTCATACCGAACTAAGGTTTGCGTGAGTATCTGTTGTCCCATGTCTGGCTTCTTGGTGTGCTGACAGATACTCTCCGACTTCGGAAGCATCAGCGATCCTACTACGTTAGCTAGGACCCCGAAGGGACCTGTTGCCCAGGACACACGACTAGGATGTGTTAGTCATGGCCAGTATAGAACCTGGTCCTAGTGCCTAGGAAACATTTCTGCGTCCCATGACAGAGTGAAATCCCGTTACAGTTCTTCGACGGTGAAGGAAAGAACAGACTTTATTTTCAAAGGGTTAAGAAGTGTGCACGCAAGCCCGTCTGACATTCTGCCCTTCTTTATCTCTGCTCTCGGACATTATTTAACTCACACATCACTCATGAAGATAATCTTTGACAACTACAGCAACAGAACACAATAAGCATTAAAACGCATGGAAAATGTGCAATAATGAATAATGCATGACTCACTCAAGACTCATGTTTGTCATGACATTTATAATTATATAAGGTCGGTGTCGTACCGCCGTTAATGGAATGTTTATTATACTAGTTGTCCTTTGAGGTTATTATTATTATTATTATTATTTGCGTGGGCATATAGTCTGCACTAAGATGTTAAAATAGGTTCCCACTGTATGTGTAAGGATTAGTGGTGTCTTGGATTTCTTGTGGAGTATTATTCCATAGCTGAGCGGCGGAGTTTTATTCCACAGCTGAGCCGCGGAGTACGATAAGTGTGTTTTGTGTGTCTATCCTAGGTTTAGTGACATGAAGTTTGTTTAGTCGTTCGATGATGTAATTCATTATAGCTAGCCGTGTTCGGTGATGTAATTCATGGTAGCTAGCTGTGTCATACAGGAAGAAAAAAATCGTTTGTATATTTTGTGGTCTGTTTTTCTTAGTCTCATAGAAAAACCTCTCGGGTCTATGTGGTCCAGCTAGGTCCTCTTGTCTGTGGTTTTGTGCTCAGGCTTTCCGTTTTAGTTGTATATTCTGGTACACTAGATCCGGTAAAACCGACGTTTCAGCTAATATTCTGTCGAGCCGCGTGGGCTCTCTATTCTTTTTCTCTCCCCATCCATCCCTCTATTGACGTTGATGATTTGTGTCGCGCCAGGCAGGTGCAGTAAAGGCATTGGTGCGGACAGCCTGTGAATGTAGGAGTATTATATTATGCCTTCTCCACTTGACCTTTCATTCACAAAGAAGCTCTGACTTACAGTACAGAATTGACCTAGAAGTCAACCCTGCGACAGTGGCGTGCTGAGGTCGCGCACGCGTCTTGCGTGTTGGCGGGAATTTCCACCTGTTGCATTTGAATTGTAAAGTGCGAATAGTAATATCGTTTATTTAACAGTGTGGAGGCAGGTGTACTACCTGGCTGGCTGTCATGCCCCCGTTAGAGCCAGCAGTACGAGCTGATAGCGGGTGCCATATGTTCAGTCATCCCTTCTTTGTTCCAAGTATAATATGGGATGGATATCCCCAGGCGTAGTGTTGATGACCCTTTCAAAGCTTACAAATGCATTTCGAGGTTATTGTTACAAATGATTGGAAACCGCCCCAGAATCACCATGTTGCATGTCCTTTACGGGACACGAAATGGTCAAGCCGTCTGACTCCGGCTGCGAAGGTTGTGTGTTCGATTCCGGGCCGCGAAACATTTTTACATTTTTATTAGACTTTTAAGCGACTTTTTTTTTGTTTCCTTTACGGAACGTAGCTTTTTCATCACCAGAATTGTGTTTATGATTTACTTTGCAATGTTTACGTTTAGTAGTCCATTGCTTACTGAACGGCTGTTCCTCATACCATCTATATCATCGCAAAGCAGCCTGCTTCCAAACTGCCTGATGCCAAATTGTCTGCTTCCAAATTCCAAACTGCCTGCTTCCAAACTGCCTGCTTCCAAACTGCCTGCTTCCAAACTGCCTGCAGATGATTTCAGACCCTCCACGACTCGGTATGAGGAGGAATTGTGAACGCGTTCACTTCCCCCAAGCCACATATAGGAAACAAAACAAGATGTGTAGAATACATGGATGACTTTGTATCAAGGGGACTAAATATTTGTAGAATGCAACGGCAAAATATGCCGGCTCCTTGGCCTAGGAGTTAGCAGCTTTCTCCGTAACCTCGAATACTCTCGTGGTTGACGTAAGCGCACGAGAATTGGAAGCGGTTCGAGTCGTGCCAGTTACTTATGAGAGCATGGAGCCGGTCGCTCAGAAAGTCGTGGCGTGCTGATGAGCGTAATCTAGCCTAGGAATCAACATACAGCTGAAAGATGCTGATGTTGACCGCAATATCCTGAAACAGGATGGAAACGCGGGGGGGGGGGGGGGGGGAACGGCAGACTGCGTTAGCGAGGCTCCCATAGTAGTAACTAATAGAAAACTACTGCGCTCGGACGAAAAGCTGGAGCCTAAAATTCATTAACATGTATTTCCCGAGCAATGTTAGACTCCAGCTTTACACCTGATAACTTGTTTTCAGTGGTTCCCTCAATGATGCAGAATAATGAGTTGACAGTTTCCAACCGGCATCTGAATTATGTATATCATTTTGTTCTGGGCGTTTAGATTTTGTTTAGACAAGGGGTTGGGACCTGGATAAGGCAACATATGTTTTTATCTTTCGGATGTGAAGTATAAAAAAATACTCCCTAATCATGAACACCTTTTTGGCAATCGCTTTGGCATGGGGCGGAACCTTTCATAACTCTTACACACAAACATTTGACAAACATATAAACTTTGAAGTAAGCCGACTAAAACGAGTTTATTGCATGTCTGGTTTGATGAAAACTCCCGACATACACATGTGATGGTGGTGCTCAGTGCTGTCGTGAGATGATTGGTTGTCATGTACTAAAGTGACATGAAAACTGTTTTTCGGCTCATGGCAAGCGACAGAGCGGCTTAGAAATTACATCGCCCGCCTCCAGTTCACACAAACCTGTTCCGTTTCATGGTTTGGATTGTTTTTATTAAATGAGAAAAAGATCATATAACAAATGATAGCCCACGCCAGACACGTAGACTTACCGTGTCTGCATAACTATGACGCCAGGCTCTTGTCAAAACAACGAACTTCGGGGAACCCGGTCAACAAATGCCTAGAAAATGTGGGATACGTCGGCCGAAAGGTAAACATCTCAGCTCTGCTTTAAACAGGCACGACACAATTATATCTAAAACTAAAATAATGGACGAACAAGAAGAAAATAATTAAAAAAGGTTATGGGATTAGGTACGGGGTGACGAGTACCTATCTAACACCCCGCCCCCTTGTATTTGTCTCTTTTTCCCCGTTCTCTCTCTCTCTCTCTCTCTCTTCCCCCCCCCCCCCCCCCCCCCCCCCCCCTCTTCTTCTTGCCGCCCGTCCTCTTTCTTTGTCATATTAAAGCAACACTGGGATTACATTTTGTCTAGCCAAACAATCCTACAGGAATTCTGCGCTTCTGAACAGAAATAACACCGACGCACGTAATAAACCGCCATGTTCAAGATATAGGTCACAACTATACACATGCCAGCTCAGAGAGGTTCTCAAACACAGTAGCGAAATGCGGCATATAAAACCAGCAATGACTAGAGCGGGCTGTGTGTCCAACCAATCCAAGGCTACTGAGTTGGGACGGAAGCAGAACGCAACTGGGGTGGGGCGCTAGAAGAATGATAAACCACAAGGCGGGCATGGCATTATCACGAGCCTGTCGCCAGAAGCTCGCAACAGGCGTTATCGTCCACACCTGCTTTGTTATCTGCCCGATTATCTCCGAGACAGGGCCCGCAGCCCGGGTGATAATTTGATACGCACACCGACCATCCCAGGGCTGGGAGGCTGTAGTGTCAGACTGACCTGAGGGCTTTGTCCACTTCAGACTGTGTAAGGACCTGTTGAAACTGTGGGAAGACAACAGATGGTTGTGAGAAACAATGCTAAACAAAAACATGCACACAGATGACAGGTGTAGGTGGTATAAGCAAGGTAGAGGTGATTGCTGTCTAGCTGTCAGATAGGGATAATGTGGACACAGAATTCAGTCAATTAATGGCCTGGTCTAATTTGTAGTACAACTTTGCTGTAATGCCAAATGTCTGCTATATTTGGTCTCTCTTACATCATAGTCACTCTGTGTTGTCTCTATCTGTCTCTCTTTCTAATTGTCTACTTTCTTTGTGTGTATGTGTGAAAAGCTGGAGCTATGGAGTTCATGCTTTGGGCAATATGGGATAAAACCCAGTGCAATGAAGTCTACCCTGTCTTCTTTTACGTGACGTTTTTGTGTGTATTTATGTGTTCATGTATGTATATGTTTGTGTGTGTATGCACGGGAGTGTGTATTTGTGTGCTATTGAGTGTGCATCACTGTGAGAGTTTGTGCAACACTGTGAGAGTTTGTGCAAATGATGTAAGTATGTGTGTTTATGAAAGTACGTGTGTCTGCTTGTCTCATAACATGGTAATATGCTTTGTTTATGTTTTTCTCATTGCAAATGACATCTTTTTTATTGGTCAGCATGTTTTTCATCTGGCAAAAGGCTACCGTTGCCATAGCGAGCCTTGATATAATCTCAAGGCACCTGCCATCAGCCTAAAATGACAATTTCCCCAAGTAAAGGTGGAGGTTGTGATACTGATGGCATCACCAATTGAATGCTGATGGGTGTAAGAATATGGGGTTATTACAATACCCCCAGTATGTCTCATGGCATGAACAAGAGGTCATTTTATTTGATTTTACATTTATTGTTTCTTCACGCACTTTGAACTCCAGCAGTCTCCATATTGGACTCAACTGATTTTTGCGCATTGGCTAGCTCTCCCTATTACCAGTGTTCCTCACAATTTGATGAGCCAACTCCAACTTCTGAGGTACTTGTAATTTATGTCCCAAAGTCAAGGACTAGAAGTCAATAGCAGCCCAGTGTAGGGGTTGAACCCGCTACCTCACCACCAGCACACTAGAAGTTTTAGAGCAAGCTCTTTTTTTTTACATATGTATTGCCGGTCTCTGTGGCCTAAGGGCTTGCGAACGCGGTTTGTGAGCCTGTATACCCGGGTTCGAAACACAGCGGTGCTGGTTTTTCGAAAAAGGTATAGGGACCGGTCGTTCATAAAGCAAATATCAAACTACTGAACGTAAAATTTGACCAGGAATCATGAACAGCCAAAATGCTGGGGTTGACTGCTACGTCCTGTGAAGGACACTCAACTTAATTAAAAAAAAAAAATTGTAGGTCAGCATGGCCGAATGGGTAAGAACGCGTGTTCATAAACATCCGGTGTGCTGATGCTGAGGTTAAGGGTTCAACCCCTACACCGGACAACTGGACTAAAATGTTGCTTGTCGTCCTTGACTTGGGGGCGTAAATTACACATACGTCTGAAGTAGGAGTGGGTCCGCCTGATGGCGAGGGACACTGTTAATAGGGTAAGCTAACCCACATGCAAAATTCAGTCCATCACTACTGTAAATAGTGTGAATGGACTACGCTTGAATTCAAAGAGAGCGGGAAAAACAAAACGTTTGGCCACAGTGAATGTAACAAATACTTGTTGTCAGTTGTTGACACCGCCTGTGTCTGAGAGAGTCATGGTGCTTGTTTTTGAATGTTGAATTACACTTTGTGAAGCACATTTCATTGAGAAATGCAGTCTTCATGGGGGTTCTATTGTTAAAATGTCTTATTATATATTACCGCACTTTCCTATTTCAACTGTTATTGATTTTGTGAATGAGTTTACATAGATGTTTACACCGCATGATACATTTATATTTCTCCCCACCCCTAGATTAAATGTGAAGCGTTACAAAGCAGCTCATCACCCAGATATTCCACTAGAGGCGTTTTCAGTGAGGTAAGCAAAACCATTATTACATAAATTCCTTGAGAAAACAAAACCATTATTACTACATAAATTCCTTGGGAAAAAAAAAGAATTATATGACATCATCTCTATGTCCCCATAACAAAATCTTTCGACATGTACTCTGTAATAAGCCAGATGTCCTGGCCTATATTGCTGTCTTGTGTAAATTATCTATCACATTCTGGATCCATCTATGATGTGGTCTTTCTTTTCTCCATGTCTTTGGTTCACTTGCCTCCAGAAGGATGTTTTGTAGACTTTCATTTATGTTTGCATGTTTCAAATATTTCATTTTCCTGTTTGTTTGTCTTAATAGCCAGGTCTTTAGATCTTCTTTGATAGATCTGACCCTACGGCTCAACTATTTAATAATATATAATACTAATAATTTGTTTGAGATTTTCATGTGGAAATATTAGTTTTATGGTTGCCTCCATTTTATTGGTCTGTGTTTGAAACAAAGCTAGGACGATTTGGAAGCATACCGCCTTGCGCTGATTTGTATACAATAGTATTAGTGCCAGCCGTTCAGAAGGCAATGACAAGCTGAATGTACACTTGCTAAGAAATCACAAACAGCCAAAAAAAATTTTGGAATTAACTACGTTGTGTAAAGGATATGAAATTAACTTTAAAAAAAATAGTTTTTAGAAATGATTTCCTTCGTCTTTGTCAGTGTTTATAATTAGATTATTTGGGTATTCTATTGAGTGTTGAAACTAATTTATCATGATGGCAATCTGTCAGGCAGATTTGCAGGGCAGTAATTCAATATACAAGTGTTATTTTCTGTTTAATCAAAATTCTTAACTAGAATATGTCTTCCATCTTCAATGACAGCACTTTTCAATATATCATAAGGTGTTGCAAACCTACAGTACCTTAATTTTGCAAATGTATATATATATATCTAAACATGCACATTTATGCATTATGTAAACATACGATACATTCTCTTGACAAATTTATAGATGACATGAATACATACCACATCTTGGCAAATTTATATAAGCCATGCAAACATTAGATACCGGGTTGTTACAAATTTATGAATAAGACATGAAAATATGAAGGTAGCTTATCTTGACAAATTTGTATGTGACTTGAAAATATTAAGGTCTTGACAATTATCTGACATTAAAAAAGATACTCTGTCATACCAAATGTATACGTGTATAATTTTGTATTCCACAGGAAGAAGACAATAGCTTTCAGGATAATCAATTCTCAACCAGTAAGTTTTCAATTCTCTGTAATATATAGTTTGCTATCTTTGTGTAGTAACATATTTGGTTGTTTAAACCGATGCAAGTATATATGTGATTCAGGTGGAACAGCCAACCTGGTAGAAGTGTTTCTGATGTAAAAACTTTTTACATTTTAATATATGGTGGATATTTTGTTGAGCTCTTAAGGCCTCTGGAGTGTTTTTGCTTCAGGCTACGGTTTGCTTACGCATTTTCCTTACTTTGGACTGGTGGTACATGGTTCCATCACCTGGTTACTGAGTTAAGTGCATGTTTTAATTGTTCCAGCTTAAGTATTATTCATTTATTCACTCGATGAGATGCAGCAAAATATGCCAAGCAAAAAGTCCTGCAACATACCATTATTGGCTTCTGTCTTTAAATGATATAAATCGTCAGTAGAAGAATAGGGTGTAAGAAGAAACATAATTACACATATGAATACTTTCTCATGAGATTTCACTCTACAGTTATTTGTCACTACTCTTGTGAATATGTACAATTCACTCAATATTATGAAATAATCAAGCAAAATTATAGAATAACAAAACTATTAAATTCTTGTTAAACAAAACTGAAATTTTAATATAAATTTGATATTTGTAATATGTCGAGAATAGTTACTAGATTGAATAAGTGAATTTATAGATTGAATAAGTGAAATCTTCACTCGCACCATCTGTATATCTACAGCTTCCGACAATGAGATTAGATAGCCCGACTGATTTCCTGGAAGAAGATAAAAGTGAGCAGGATGACGAGGGTGTTAGAAATCTCCATGGATGTTCTAATGACTCGGATGAAACCATGTCCAGCGAGAACTGTGATAGCATTCATGCCCTCAAAAGGAGTAAGTTCGTCTCCGATGATGGAAGTTCACAAGATAGTGGACTGGGCCTTGAAAGTGATAGGGTAGGTCTTATATGTATTGTTTTGTCTCCTTATATATTGTGTGTTTCCTTTATGGAATGTCACGCTCAACCCCAGCATATTTTGGCTGTTTGTGTGATTTTGTTGCAGTTTTACATTCATTATTTTGTGATTGCTTTCTGAACAACAGGCACTCATACCATCGTATGAAAACCAACGCAAGGCGGTCTGCTGCCAAGTCGCACACAGCTGTATTACATATAATAATATTGGTATTTCAGGGGTCCATTACACAGCTTTTTTACATTGACTATCTAGATGAATTGTTAGGACTTTGTAGATTCAGTTGCAAGGACTATCTACAATCAATTGCAAGGAATATCTACAATCAGTTGCAAGGACTATCTACAATCAGTAGCAAGGAATATCTAAATTCAGTTGCAAGGACTAACTAGATTCAGTTGAAAGTGAGAATACTCCTTGTTGCAACATATTTCTTTGTGCATGAGATTTAAAAGACCTGATTCCTGAAGATCAGGATGAGGTTGTGGCACATGGAGATAAAAAAGGTAGAACAATTCTGTTGGGGTTGCATTTGCTTGCTTTGTTCTCAAGCACACAGTCCATACATGTGCTACTACTACTAGTGCACTGGACTGGTGTGTGCGTGTGGATTAGCTGTTCCTATTACCAGTGTCCCTCGCCATCAGGCAAACGCACTCCGGTTGTTTAACTTGCGCCCCTAAGTCAAGGACAAGAAGTCAATATTTAAGTCGAACTGACCAGTGTGGGAGTTAAACCTGCTACTTCGGCACATCAACACACTAGAAGTTTAAGAGCTAGCTCTCTTATCCATTCTGCCACGCTGACCTCCAAAAAGGTAAATGATTACTGATGCTAGGTAGAGGAGCAAGAAAGCAATCATCAAATTAGTTAGTTGGTTAGTCTTTCCTCTTGAGCCTAAGGCGGCGCATAGGGCAGAAGTTCTGTCTCTCCATGTCTGGCGGTTCGCTGCTACCTGTTGTAGATCTTGGATATTTACTTGGCCATTGAATGAGCCTTCTCTAATGATGGTTCTACGCAGGGTCTCTCTTGGTCTTCCCCGTTTTGTTTTCCCTAACGGTGTCCATATGAGGGCTTGGTAGTGAAGTCTTGTCTTGTCCATTCTGAGCACATGACCGATGTAGTTCCAACGGCGTTTTCTTATAAAATTGAATACAATATTTTGCTTAGTCTCTTGTCTTATTTGTGTATTGGTTCTGAAATCTGTCCAGTGGAGGTTTAGAATTCTTCTAAGACATTTGTTCTCAAAATTGTCTAATTTTTTTATCTACAGCTACTGTTGACTTCCAACTTTCACATCGATACGTTAGCACTGGAATCTCACAAGAGTTGAAGATGTTAAGTTTCATGTGTTTGCTGAGTGTCTTTGACTTCCAGATGATTGACAGTTTATTGAAGGCACCAGATGCCAGTGCGATTCTAGATGATATTTATGGTGTTGAGTCCCCTGTAGATGTCATTTTGCTTCCTAGGTATGTGAAGCTGTCGACTTTTCAAGAACATGGTTGTTTAATTTGATGTCGTCTGAATTGTTGGTTAAATCAATAGTTTCTGTTTTGGCTGTGTTAATTTGGAGACCAATTTGTCCTGAAATATTTTGGAGATGGTTTTTCTCTTGGGCATCTGGGTGTGTTGAACTCAAAAGCACTATGTCGTCGGCAAAGTCCAGGTCTTCTTCAAATACATGTATATATTTTATGCAGTTAGATTTAATTGTATATTGACAAGTCAAGGAATGTCACATAAAATAATAATATGCTGTTTGTTTGAAACAAGGAAACTTACACATAAGGTTGTAATAGAAATGTTTCTGCATTTTGAATAGCAGTTATTTTCTCAAAAGGAGAAAAGGTTTCAACCATACCAATGGATGTCCAGTGTTGCCGTTTTAATGTATGCAAAAATGGCCTGCCAGGTCCCTCTGCATTTGACATTTTTCTGTTTTGAAACCACAGAGAAGCTCAGTATCCAGTTTTGATGATGTGGCGTCTTCCTCATCTTCATCATCTTCCTCTATGAACCATTTTGACAGATTGCCATCTCTGGATGATATTTGGAATTCTGTTGTAAGTATTAAAAATACTGTGAATTATGTAAAATACACACATAGGTAACTCGAGATGAGAACAAGCCTGTGAGAAATAAAATAGTAATAACAAGGCATAAACCAATTTGGCAGTCAGGGAACAAAATATGAATAAAATATTATTCTTTCCTCTTATATAATGAAAATAGAAGTATGAAAGTTTTTAAAAAGACACTTGTAAACATACCATTTCCAGTAATGAACCCGTTTGGCACTGAGGGAACAAAATATGAATAAAATCTTCCTCCCTCTTATATAATGAAGAAAACAGAACTATGAAAATGAGAAGACACTTTTAGCTAACTGTGGTCTTGAAGGGGATTTACTTAATTACATTGGTGGATACATCATACGGCTCCAGTCTTCTTTCTGCAAAGTGGCCCGTTGAAAGTGTCGCAGTGCACATGAACTCCGCAGCTCCAGTGTCAATTCCCAGGGGCTCCCGAAAAAATTGCATTCATGAACTGAATAACACAGTAAAAAAAATTAACACACTGTCTTCGTCACGCAAGGCTTGCCACTTCACCACGCTGAAAGACCCCCTCACCTAATATTACATTGTTTTTTTTTCTCTCTTCATGATTATACCCTTGCAAAGCTGATTGATTATATTTTTGTTTTCCATGATTCCTTGTATTTTCACACCTTACTACCTTGTATTTTCACACCTTACTGTGTTTCACCCCATTAACATTATGCTTTATTCCCTTCAGAACCTTTATTAGATATTTCTTGTATGATTTATTTCATCTAATTAGGATTCCCCAAGTTTCAAGGCGCCAAAAGGTGTGCCCCCCAAGAGATCACGCAGTCTAATTGAGGACAAGCAGTTCAGTGAAGATACATGTTCGCCCATCAAGTACTCTCCGGTGAAACACTCATCTCTGCCTCGACCGTCTTTCTCAAAAGCCCTGTTCAGTCAGGTAAATGTCAGCTAGGTTGACTGATGATGATACATGGTCAAGAGGTTAGAAGTTCAATACATGGTTTTGTTATTCTTCTGTTCAAAGTAAAGTTAATGAGTTACCTTTGTTCAAGGTAAAGCTAAAATAAATTACCTTTGTTCAGATTAAGGCTGATATGAATTACTATTGTTTAGAGTAAAGCTAATATTAATTACCATTGTCATGGGTAATGTGAAAACAAATTAAAACAACAATTATGATGTCTATGATGAATTGTAAATGTAACATTAAGAAGGAAAGTTAGAAACATCATCAGGAAGCAATTAGGAACAGCACCACAACTAGACTGAAAATCTGATGGTTTGGCTATTTAACAAGATTATCAAAAGACACTGGCCCAGAAAGAGCTCTAACACTTAAGACATTCAGAAATATGAGTCTGAGATCACTACTGCAAATGATGGATTGATAGAATACATATAATGTAGATAAACATTGATATTATTGATAGAAAACATAGGTTACAGATACCACCTTGTTTGAAGTACACATCAGAGCTCTCATCACATCTGCCTTCTTATCATGATACTGAAAGGCAGAACAGGGTGGAGAAGAAGGAGATTGCCTTTATGTGATCATCCAGTAATCTTGGTATATCTGAACACTGAAGAAAACAGGCTCATGAACAGTGTCAAGAAGGCAAAACGTGAACAGTGTCAAGAATGCAAAACTGGAATGCCTGGTCAGTGGTTTAGAAGGATTAGAAATGGAAAGATTTAGTCCTGGAAGAAATGCTTGGTCGGTTTAGAAGGGACAGAAATGGAAAGATTTAGTCCTGGAAGAAATGCTTAGTCAGTGGTTTAGAAGGAACAAAAATGGAAAGATTTAGTCCTAGAAGAAATGCCTGGTCAGTGGTTTAGAAGGAACAGAAATGGAAAGATTTAGTCCTGGAAGAAATGCTTGGTCAGTGGTTTAGAAGGAACAGAGATGGAAAGATTTAGTCCTGGAAGAAGTGGCCGAAGTTGACCAACACATTGGTGGACACATTATGAAAGACACTGGGCATCCGAATGCAGGAGGGGAACTGACGAAGAAGTGAGTTCCTGGCGAGCTGTGATGAGAGTGATTTTCTGCAAAGGACTTGTTGCGTGGTGATGATGATGAAAGTGTAATTGCACTTTTCATTCAACTGTCAGTGTTTTTTTTTTTTTCCATTTTTCCTGTGGTAACATGGATTTGAATCATGGATCATTTCACAAATGCTAAAACCATATAATTGAAGAACATTGTCTGCAAAAGAGATGATGGGAAATGATAATTATGCAAATATTTAATAGATTCTAGAACCGTGAAATATGTACAAGCAATTAGTGAACATATTTCATTCACTTGACTGTTAAGAGATTGCATTTCTTTGTCAGCAAATGAAAGTGATGGGAACTAATAATTGTTCACATTTGTTTTGACAGATTCCAGAGGTTATCAGTGAAACTTGTGAAAGTAGATGTCCAGATATGGATGGGTTTGAGGAACTCTTTCAACTGAATGATGTGAGTATAGTTAACACTAATGCTGACACATATATTTTATAAATGATGTGAGTATATTTAACACTAATGCTGACGTATATATTTTATAAATGATGTGAGTATAGATAACACTAATGCTGACGCACATATTTTATTAATGATGTGAGTATAGTTAACACTAATGCTGACGCACATATTTTATAAATGATGTGAGTATAGTTAACACTAATGCTGACACATATATTTTATAAATGATGTGAGTATAGTTAACACTAATGCTGATGCACATATTTTATTAATGATGTGAGTATAGTTAACACTAATGCTGACACACATATTTTATAAATGATGTGAGTATAGTTAACACTAATGCTGACGCACATATTTTATAAATGATCAGAATTGAAAAGTAACATGAAAAACACATGTTTACAGCATAATTGCCATCAGTTGTATGTGGTTGTTTGGTTAGTTTTGAAACAAGACTTAACACATAAGACCGATGGGATGTCAGCACCATCTAATAGATAAGAACATTCACTATTAATTTCTAGTGTGCTGATGCCAAGGTAGTGGGTTCAATCCCTATACCGGTCAGTTGGATTAAAATTTTGACTTTTTGTCCTTGAGATGGGGGACGTAAATTACAAATACCTTTGAAGATTGGGTTCGCCTAATGTCGAGGGGCGCTGGTAATAGGGAAAGCTAATCCATGTGCAAAAATCTGTCCAGTGTGCTAGAATCCGCGGCTTGTGTGTGGACTATGCTTGAGTTTAAAGCGAGTGAACAAACAAATAAAGGCAATTGCATTGGTGTTGGGTTGTCTAATGGCTTGCGTAGATTGGGTAGAGATTGGTGGTGTAGACTTCCTTCCAGCCCAGCACTGAAGTTCCGTCTACATGCGGACCTGTGTTGCAGATATACCCTTCATTTCTGCACTCTTAAACCACTGGGGTGTGCAAAACTGGTACTGGAACTTCACATCTGCATTGAGATGATCCTATGTAACAAATATATATGATAAATTGCTGAAAATAAATGATTGAACCGCTGAAAGTAGATTTGATTTTTGAAAATACATTTGACAGCTGAAAGTACATGGTTAGATTTCTGAAAATAGATTAGACAGCTGAAAATAAATGATTAGAGCTCAGAAAGTGAATAATTAATTAACCTGCTGAAACTGCTTATGTTCTGTATGAGCATTGAATGAAAATGTATTGCTCTGAGTGTATTCTGCTTCATGACAGATTATACTTCAGTTACCAGTTTATGTATATATCTTTTACTGTTTGAGTCATTGACTAACATGGACTCACCTTGTGGCTTGACAACCTGTATTTCTGTACCTCTTCAGCAAGATCATGAAGCTGATGCCAAGATTTCTTCCCTGATCAGTGCCCCCCTCTTTCACCGGGCAGATGAAGACAGGCCAGATGAGGTTTCTATGGAAAACAGGCAAAAGACATTCAAAAGGACACGGGCGCTAGCTATTTGTAAAGAAAATGATACACCCTCTGTGAGTAATTAATTTTATCCACATTTTATGACAAGGTTTCATGTCACAGCTGACTTCCCAGTTAAGCAATAGTTATAATTTTGTAAATGTCTAAGATGATAGTCCTCTGCAATATACCTTTGTCAATTAACGTGAGAAGAGTCCATAAGAGCTTCATTGAACCAATCGTAATGTATTGATGTGATTCATAGACAGTTGGTAGACTAGTTAGTAATTATGTGGAAGCTCTGGAATTATGGTTTTATAGAAGAATGATGATACTATGGATGAATAAAAAGGGTAATAAAGATATCTTTAAAGTTAACTCAGAAGATACAACTCACATCAGAAGACGATCCACATGTTTTGGGCATGTCACTATAAGGGAGAAACTGGAGTATGACATAACAAAGAGGCATTTGGAGGAGAGAAGAGGGATGCAGAGACCGAAAGAAGCTGCTGGTCATTTTGGCATCATGGCATGGAGGAAAATCAGTATAAGAAATCAGGGAGTACACAAGACTGTCTGTGGACATACATAACCACCAACACCACATGGCATGGGCTATAAGAATAAGAAGAAATGTTTAACTAAAGACATCTAGCACAGAATTAGATCTTAAATCTTTTAATCAGCAAGGGTATGGACCTGATACCATTTCCAGTATTCCTTATGGCATGTTCATAAGCTTACTTCACGCTTAACACAAAATACAAACTAAGTTATTGGCGTATGGTAGGTATATCAGGGCCAGCAGAATAGAAATTTGATAAGAATGTTGTAACTAGACAAATCTGGACTTTTTAATTTGAGAGATTAGTGTCTACGATAAGAAACTATCTTTCATGAAACTACACATCTAATTTGTAATTATTATATGATTTAATAAATTATCACCATCTGAATGTAACCTTGATATTGTTATTTAGTAAGTTTAAAATATGACATAAACTATCCTGTAGATACTTATTAAATGAACATTCATTTTGAGGTTATGATTTTGTCACGAAATCCTGTTAAAGTCTACATTCTTCTTCTTCTGCGTTCATCCGGAGTTTTTTTTTTCCGGATGTGATTGCGTTGTGCCTGTTTGCAGCAGAGCTGTGTTCTTGTGCAGTTAGGCCAGCACATCCGACTTCTGCGGGCATTTGTTGACCGTCCCAGGGAAGTCTACATTCAATCTGGCATAATACATCTTAAATCATTTCACAAGTGGTGTGCTTGTGTAACAGCTCTATATGTTTGTACAGCTGCATCTTATATTGACCTGGATAATGCCTTGAAGCAGTGCAAAAGTTCATTAAAATATATGTGTATATATTTCTTCTTCCAGAGTCGACCACATATTTCTCGACGTGGTCTGTACAGATCTATGTCTCTGGACAACCGACCTCGCCTGTCTTTCAAGCGCTGTGAGCCTCCATCTGATGACACAACTCCGGTGCAGTATAAGAGATGGAAGGGAGAAGATGGTTCCACTACCAGTGATATCTCATGATGAGGACAAAAACAAAACGGTAACTTTACGATTTTACTTAAATTACATTGTGTTTTTTTTCTGAAATGGACCGGTCATGAGGATTAACATAACACTTGTTAATGGTATATTTTAAAAATTTCAGTTAGCTTTGCATTTATTTATGCAATGTCCATTATTTATGTTCAGTTGAATTTATTTTCATACTCAGGAATTGTAGGCCTTGTAAACTGATCACACTTTGTGTTTTAATGCACACATACATGGCGAGGTGTCCATTTAGTATCATTTGAAGTGTCAATGACATCAATTTGTCTATGATTTACTTTGAAAACTCTTTGTTCAGGTGAATACTCGCCGCTTACAGAGATGCCACTCCGAAACTGAAGCAATAAAGTCAGCTGTCTCACGGATGTTGTCAGAACCTGATCTCATCGGTGACTGTTCAAAGGTAAGGAGATCATGCTGAAATCTGTATCCTTGATGCATACAAAATCCCCATATAGACAGTGTGTTGCAGTTCCATATTTACCTTGAGTCAGTTATCACCAGGACTACATTGAGTTTATTACAGTCTTAAGAGAATCCAACAGATTGTGAGAATTGTATGGATATTTTGACCTGGCCATGCAGGGGTATGGGGGAATGAACAGGCTGATAGGCTAGCAGGGAATGCACCTCTTGGTTGTAGTTTGCCTATGGACAGGGGGGAGGTGGTCGGGCGCTTGTGGGACCAGGTAGAGAAGACGGAGGAACAGATTGAGAACTCATATGTGGAAAGAATGAGATTGCGGGGTATCGGCAGGGGTTCTGAAAGAATCTCAAAACTGAGAGGGAAGACCAGGAGAACTTTTAATCAGATAGCGGTGGGAACGATTAGTAGTATGACTCTTTGCTGGCTGTTGAACGAGGGGACGGAGCACGTATAGGAATGTCCTGAGTGCAGTGATGTCAGTTCTGAACTCAACTTTAGAGAATCCAACCATCTCTTGGTCTTTCTCCAGATCTTGAGTTTCTGTTCTGTAGGGTGTTCTGTAAGGGTTGTTTCTGTAAGGAGTTCTGTTTCTGTAGGCATTAAACTATTGCTGATAGGGGGTCGTTGTCATAACCACTGTTTTGTCAGTCTGCACATTCAGTGCAGGGGGTGGTATCTAAGGTATTTCTAATGTTAATGATTTAAAATTCTGGTCCCGTCTAGGGAAGCCTCTCAAGCATTTCAATTCTTGCGATGTAGCCTGTGTCAATTTTTGCCATTGGTTGCCTTAAGGCAGATCTGGCATATGGTGCTAGGCTCGTATTTATATAAACCAGTCGGCACTTGGTGGATGATGTCTGTATCATGCAGGCCGCTTTTATTTCCCAAGGTATTCCTGATACCCATTTTATATAAACCAGTCGATACTTGGTGGACTGATGAGGTCAATATAATGGAGGCCGCTTTTATTTCCCAAGATATTCCTGGTACCCATTTTAGGCTGCGTCAACCTGCGAGCCCAAGAAAATTTTGAAAAATTAGAATTAGCCCAGCTGCGAATCGAACCCATGATCTCCTGGTTGGTGAGCGAGTGTCTAACCACTATGTTACTGAGGCTCCCATCACTATATACATACTGATATAAATGTCTGATTAATCACTTTTTTTTGGTGTCTGAACTGAAGTATGAACACTGGATTAATGTGACAGGTGCATCATCATTGACTTGGTTTTTTGACAGTTTCTATTTCTCTGTCAATTCTTTAATTTTCTGTGAAAGTGCTTTCTCGATACTTGAACCTGTTTAAAATATACGTACCTGACAACCATGTGTTTGGGGTGGGGGGTTATAAGGGAAGCCCAGAATAGAATTTACTGTAATCTATCAGGCATGTCCAGTCCAGTCAGTCATGAATAAGTCTACGAAGGACTTGATATGAGTTGATTTAGGCCCAATTCTCCGATGGGAGATGGTCAGAAGAAAAAGATATGTATATTAAGTAGCTTGATGATCAACATATTGTCATTGTTGTGGTCTTTGTTTATAGATGTGAATAATTTCAAGTTATGTTTTGTGAAAAGTATATAATTTGTTTCATTGTACATTTGCAGGTGTATTGTCTGCCTACTGTCAGTGGGAAGCACCAAGATCTCAAGTCCATCACTGCAGAAACAGTACGGCTTTTCATTGTCTTCTCATCTAAACAGATCCATAGTTTAGCAGTTTTAGTTGATGCATGTATGTTTGGTTTCACTCATCTTGTAGCATATTTTTAGTTTGGTTGCTCCGCATCAGAGTTCTTACGATTAACGTATGGTTAGTCCACCAGACATGCCCAGAGATATGGGCTACTGCTGCGGCTGACCAGTACAGCCCAGTGGTAAATTGGCCACACCAGTGGTCTACACCGCTGGGGTTGACAGCGGACCGGGCTGATGGCCCCTAACACTGTATAAACCTCATCATCAACAAATCAAATATGGAAGGACAACTTAAAGAAAGATACCCCCAGGATCTTCCGAAAGAGGGGGGGGGGGGGGGGGAATAAAGGATCCATTGGCGACCACACGGAGATGGCACAGACCATCCAACCAACCATGAGCTTAGAACAACAGATGTTGAACTGGCCATGCATTTGTGGTAGGAACTTCCCGACCTTTAAGGGAATGATAATTCACGCTGGACGGAAGAAGTGTCAGAGTGTCACAGGAGGCACGACAGCGCAGTCAATGATGAGACGCAAGAGGATTTCAGTGGGGATGAACCCCACGGAGCTGATAAGACGATGTCACCTGTGACGGTGTTGCCTGTGACGTACCCGTGCAACCTTCCGGAAGGGTGAAGATCAAGTTTCCTAATGCCACCAGGAAGGCAGAGTGGGCGTCACTAGACGCAAAGTTGTCCCGTGTGGATGAGCTAAAACACATATCCCTTGAAGAGAGACTAGTAAAGTTCAGAGAAATTGTCTACCTCCACTCGCTGAGTCATTTTGGTAGCAGTGAGAGGAGGGAAGCAGCTCTCCCACAGAAAACCAGGCGGCAGAGACTGCTGGAGGAGGTGAAGAAAAAAAGAATTCCGCTCGGAGACGATGGAAATCAGCGCCCGAGCATGAGAAGAAGGGCTTGCGCCACGTGTGGCAACACCTGAAAGCCAGGCACAATGCCCTCTCCTGAACGGAAAGATTTTGCAGAAACAGGCGGAAAATCCGGAAGGAATGTGAGAACCATACGAGTTTGCACGGGACTTGTTCGAGCAGCCGCGATCTGGCGTCCTCAAATTCAGCAAAGAGGAATCGGAGAACTACCTCGTGACGACGTACTCCGATGCCTAACGGAACATCCCACTCGGAGAGATTGAGGGGCTTACAAGCCCGGCAGAACCAGTGGTGGAGTTCAATGCCAGACCTCTGATGTGGACTTTAATGCCAGACCTCCGATGTGGAGCGAGGTGGTTGCGGTGATTAAGAAAGTGAAGTGCAAGTCAGCACTGGGGCCCAACAAAAAATGCCCGAATGTCGTCATGAAGCTGCACCGGGTACTGAAATCCACGTGGAAGCAAAAGCACGTCAGCACGGAGTGGAAGACGGCCAGAGGAATCTACATTCCAAAGGAGCAAAACTCAAACGGCATTACCCAATTCAGGCCGATCTCTCTTCTGAACGTTGAGGGGAAAATATTCTTCTCGATCATGGCCAGTCGAATCACGAAGTACTTGATGGGGAACAAGTACACAGAGATCTGGGATGCTGTCCAGGGAGTGAAGATGAAGGAGGAGGAACTTCACGTGATATGGTTGGATCTGACCAACACCAGTTGTTGTGGCATGCACTCAAGGCTTATCACGTGCCCGAGAATATAACAGATATGATAATGTAGTATTTCTCGGGCTTCTGTCTTCGGTTCTCGACCAAAACGTTCACGACCAGATGGATCGACCTGTAAGTGGGTATTGCCACGGGATGTACAATTTCACCGATACTATTTGTCATGGCCATGCAGGTCATTCTGGATGCGGCATCCAACTGTGCACACGGCCCAAAATTTATTGAAGGGCAGACCACGCCACCACTGAAGGCCTTCATGGATGATATGACGATCCTGACATCGAAAGAGAGTGATGCTCGCAGCATTTTCCTCAGACTGGATGAGCTGATTCGCTGGTGCAGGATGAGCTTCAAGCCGAAGAAGTCGAGAAGCCTGTCGATCGTGAAGGGCAAGGCGGTGGAAAGGGTGTTCGTGGTGGCCGGACTAGCCATTCCCACGGTGTTAGCGGAACCCGTGAAAAGTCTCGGTCATGTGTATGACTCAACCCTGACGGACAGGAATGTGGTGGTGGAGATACAAACAATGCTGACGAACGGCCTGAATACCATCGACAAAACCAGGCTGATAGGCAAGTTCAAAATTTGGTTCCTCCAATTTATGCTTATTCTGAAACTCCTGTGGCCGCTGCTGTTATATGATATTGTTGTGACCACAGTGAGCACCATGGAGGGCAAGACAGCAAAGGGACAAGCTTAACATCAGGGATAACTAATATGACCGAACAAATGTCTCCATGGCAGGGGTAAGATGCCCGGAGTCATGACCCGGGCGGGACCACCCCCAGAAAGACTCATGAAATTAAAGGGTCCGAAATGCTTGGGGAAGGGGGTTCTTCTGATGATGCCCCCTGCCGTGGTTTCTCCGCGTCGGAGTTCCTACGATTAGTTATGAGGGAATCATTACAACAGAAATTATTTTTTATTATATGTCAGGATTTGAGTCATAATTTGCGTTTCTTTCATTCAGTTGAGCCGACTGATGGCAGATGAGTTTTCTGATGTTGTTGAAGAGTTCCACATTATTGATTGTCGCTATCCATATGAATACGAGGGGGGACATATACAGGTTAGTGGCCTGCTATCTATTTTTAAACAAATATTATGTACAGCTCTCCTGTCTTGTGTCATAGCAGTATATCTTTTTGTTTCCTTGTAATGCCATGTGGTTTTTAAGTGGAATTGGCTAAATAATGTAACCTAGTTTTCAAAGTAGGAGAGTTACTTAAACAGTAGAGTCTTAAACAATCAGAAATTTAACAAGTCAAGTGTTTTTATTTATTTTGGTGTGTTTTTGTACAAATTGTATGGATATAAACAAAACTGGCCAGTCTATGTAACTTCATGTAGTTTGTTTCCTAGCTCTGCTTGTGTTATCAATGTTGCATGTCCTTTGCAGGATCAACCACAGGTTTATTTTCTAGGTAATTTTATGTTCAGCTTTTACCATTGCTTTCTGAATGAGAAGTCAATGTCCAACTTCGTGCCGGTGTAAAGATTGAAGCCGTAGCCTGACATCAACCAATAGGAAGTTTCAGAGCCAGCACTTATCCTTTCGATCACATTGACTTCTACATTGTTCTTATGACATCTTAATATAATTCATTGTCAACGTCATCATATCAGTGGTTCTCAACCAGTGGGGAATTTTAGGGTTTCCAGGGGGGAATTGAGATTATTTCAAGATCGCGCTAATACAAGAACCGATTACTTGATATTGTTTTTCCCTGCATACTTTACAGTTCTGTACTTCTTGCTCTTCTGAAATTTGTTTTATAACGTAAGTAAACACACAAATCACATTTTATGTAGACATCTAGACTTGTTCTAGTATGTATTATTAAATTTAGCTTCCATTTTTACATATACTGTGAAATGTGGGGGGGGGGGGGGGGGGATTTATAGGCAGGATATACGAGGGGGGGGGGGGGGAAGAGAATGCCATTCTGAACATATGGCAGCATGAACATATGATGTGCAAGCGCCAAAAAAGGTTGAGAACCACTGGTTTAGATAAATATAGTACGTCAAACATAAGACTTTAAATGATTTGGTATTATGTAGATAAATGTGGTATGTCAAACACGGCATTTTAAATGTTTTGGTAATAAAATGTACATAAATGTGAAACTTCAAAATTGGTGAAGTAGACAAGATAGTGACCATACAACAAAACATAATTTCAAATTAAATTATGTAGGTAAGCATGGCTAAATGGATAAGGACGTGTGGTCTTAAACATCCAGTGTGCTGATGCCGAGGTAAGGGGTTCAACTCCTACACCAGACAGCTGGACTATAAATGTTGACCTGTCCTTGATTTGGGGATGTAAATTACAAGTACCTCTGAATTCAGAGTGGATTCGCCTGATGGCGAGGGACACTGTTAATAGGGAAAGCTAATCGACACGCAAAATTCAGTCCAGCACTACTAGAAGTAGTGTGTATGGACTACGCTTGAGTTCAAAGTGAGCGCAAAACAAAAAATGTAATTATGCAGTCTCCATGCATTCAGTGGCAGACAACATTTAAAGGGCCCATTATCTCTAATTCACAGAATGCACTGAACATTTACACAAAAGATGATGTGATAGAAAAGTACCTCAAGTCGCCGTTATGTTCCAAAGATCCCAGCAAGAGAATGATTCTAGTCTTCCACTGCGAGTTTTCATCAGAAAGAGGACCAGGCCTGTAAGTTCTTATGCCATATCAATAACTTCTTATCGATTTTAAAGTAGGTCAGAGCAATAGGGCTATCAAAATCAGGCTCCTTAAGAAGCATATGAATGTGTTAGTTTTTCAAATGTGTATGCAAGTAAAACTTTAAATATATCACAATCTGTGTTTACGTGTATTAGAATGTGAACTGAAAGGATTCTGGTTGCTTGTTCATCTTCCAGGTTTCGATTTTTGCGACGCCAGGATCGTGAGACTAACAAGGAGTTTTATCCATACCTACATTATCCAGAGATTTACCTGTTGGAGGGGGGCTACAAGAACTTCTTTGAAAACTACTCTGTAAGTATTCAAACTGAATCATGTATCTAGGTTCATGACTTTCCTAATGCTACTGAAGTATTTCCTAATGAAGTACGAGGGAGCATTAGATGAGAATCTTAAAAGCTCCGCCGATGTGTCTCCACCTTGACGTGGTGGGATAGCTTGCATGTCCCATCGACCCCATCTGCTTACCGATGGATGAAAACTACATATCGGGCAGCTTATGGGATAGGGGCCAGACTAAGAGAGACACAACCTGCTGCTCTCAGGTAGACTGAGGATAGCGGTCAAATGTTTAGATCAGGCGCACGAAGGCAGCATTTTCTTGTCCGGACAATACTCTAAGGCTCTCTGTCAAGGGTTTAGGCTGAACGCCACAAACCCTCAGATGTGAGAGCCGGGTCGATACCCACCTACCGAAAAATAGCGGTGAGATACTGAGTACGCTACATGCCCAGTTCTGATACTTGTTCGAAGGCTCTCAGCTGGGGGATATGAGGGATTCCTGGATGAGAGGGCCTGGCCGTTCTCTCATTCACTGCTGCATGGAGGTAGGGTGCTGAGCCGGCAGCACATGTAGCCTGCCTCGTGAGCAAGTACTAAAAGGGTGAAGAGGTGCCCCAGTCGAATGGAATGGTTACAGAAAATGTATCTAGCTCGTGGAGAGTGTAGTCAAAGGTGGCAGGTTGTCTCATTGACACGAAGTGGAACGCCTGGCTTGCGAATCCATTACGTGGCTGCCGGAAGCAAAAGCTTGCTGTGTGGAAGTCGAAATAAAAGTCTACCTTGTCTTGAAACCCGAGGAAGGCTAACCTCATTAAAAAATGCCCGCCGTAGACGGAAGTGCCAGCCTACAGGCGGCAAAATAAAAATGGCACTACGCAATTACGTCCGAGTGAAATGTCTTTCGTGACCGGAAAAGCTCTAACTAGTCTTCCCTCGTGCTAGGAACAGCTACCCAGTTTCCTAATGCCGCTCTGGTTCGAAATAGCTCTGACTAGGTAGTTTTCCGAATGTCCGACGTGCCTGGAACAGCTCTGACGGACACAACGACAAGCACATGTCCGAAAAACTCGCTGAGTGGATACTGACTGCAGACCAGTCTGGTTTGTGCGGGAACGGCATGGGGCAAACGAAATGCCCAATATATTTAAGTGAGGAATTAATGCAGCCACGAGCAGGACGTGACGATTCCCTCGGTGAGCCCAGCATCAGGGCGCTATGTGCCGGCCCTACAATTATGGAAGCCACCCTGGATGGCGGAAAATGCCTGGACTGTCCCTGCCTTCCTTTGAGGGACGACCATTGTCTTCGACCGTTCCAACTTGGCCAGCTGGTTTGTGGACGGTACCGCAAAAAGTGAGAGTCTCCCAGGAATGCTACCTGGTCAAACAAAAGCACGCTAAAGCCGGATGTGTTTGGCCCAAGGGCGCATAACAGACACACCGCAATCACATCTGAAAAAAACACTCCGGATGAACGCAAAGAAGAAGAAGAATCTTAAAAGTGCGATATACATTACAATAGCCATGCCATTTGTCTTGTAACCTGTCAGTATTATTGTTAAGGATGTTGAGTGTTAAGCATGTGACATCACAGTGCAGATGAACATGGTGATGTTATGACTGTTTAAAGATGGGCATTTGTCAGTTTTTCCAGCACCAGTCTTTCTTTCATCCCCAGCTTACTCCAGATTGATATAGCATAATTGTGGACATTTTTCAGTGTTCCAGCAGCTGTGTCTTTCTCTCTCTCTCTCTCTTTCATCCCCAGCTTACTCCAGATTGATATAGCATAATTGTGGACATTTGCCAGTGTTCCAGCAGCTGTGTCTTTCTCTCTCTTTCATCCCCAGCTTACTCCAGATTGATATAGCATAATTGTGGACATTTGTCAGTGTTCCAGCAGCTGTGTCTTTCTCTCTCTCTCTTTCATCCCCAGCTTACTCCAGATTGATATAGCATAATTGTGGACATTTGTCAGTGTTCCAGCAGTTGTGTCTTTCTCTCTCTCTCTCTCTCTTTCATCCCCAGCTTACTCCAGATTGATATAGCATAATTGTGGACATTTGCCAGTGTTCCAGCAGCTGTGTCTTTCTCTCTCTCTCTTTCATCTCCAGATTGATATAGCATAATTGTGGACATTTGCCAGTGTTCCAGCAGCTGTGTCTTTCTCTCTCTTTCATCCCCAGCTTACTCCAGATTGATATAGCATAATTGTGGACATTTGCCAGTGTTCCAGCAGATGTGTCTTTCTCTCTCTCTCTCTTTCATCCCCAGCTTACTCCAGATTGATATAGCATAATTGTGGACATTTGCCAGTGTTCCAGCAGCTGTGTCTTTCTCTCTCTCTCTTTCATCCCCAGCTTACTCCAGATTGATATAGCATAATTGTGGACATTTGCCAGTGTTCCAGCAGCTGTGTCTTTCTCTCTCTCTCTCTCTTTCATCCCCAGCTTACTCCAGATTGATATAGCATAATTGTGGACATTTGCCAGTGTTCCAGCAGCTGTGTCTTTCTCTCTCTTTCATCCCCAGCTTACTCCAGATTGATATAGCATAATTGTGTACATTTGCCAGTGTTCCAGCAGCTGTGTCTTTCTCTCTCTCTCTTTCATCCCCAGCTTACTCCAGATTGATATAGCATAATTGTGGACATTTGTCAGTGTTCCAGCAGTTGTGTCTTTCTCTCTCTCTCTCTCTTTCATCCCCAGCTTACTCCAGATTGATATAGCATAATTGTGGACATTTGCCAGTGTTCCAGCAGCTGTGTCTTTCTCTCTCTCTCTTTCATCTCCAGATTGATATAGCATAATTGTGGACATTTGCCAGTGTTCCAGCAGCTGTGTCTTTCTCTCTCTTTCATCCCCAGCTTACTCCAGATTGATATAGCATAATTGTGGACATTTGCCAGTGTTCCAGCAGATGTGTCTTTCTCTCTCTCCTCTCTTTCATCCCCAGCTTACTCCAGATTGATATAGCATAATTGTGGACATTTGCCAGTGTTCCAGCAGCTGTGTCTTTCTCTCTCTCTCTTTCATCCCCAGCTTACTCCAGATTGATATAGCATAATTGTGGACATTTGTCAGTGTTCCAGCAGCTGTGTCTCTCTCTCTCTCCTCTCTCTCTCTCTCTCTCTCTCTCTCTCTCTCTCTCTCTCTCTCTCTCTCTCTCTCTCTCTCTCTCTCTCTCTCTCTCTCTCTCTCTCTCTCTCTCTCACTTTCATCCCCAGCTTACTGCAGATTGATATAGCATAATTGTAGACATTTGCCAGTGTTCCAGCAGCTGTGTCTTTCTCTCTCTCTCTTTCATCCCAGCTTACTCCAGATTGATATAGCATAATTGTGGACATTTGTCAGTGTTCCAGCAGTTGTGTCTTTCTCTCTCTCTCTCTCTTTCATCCCCAGCTTACTCCAGATTGATATAGCATAATTGTGGACATTTGCCAGTGTTCCAGCAGCTGTGTCTTTCTCTCTCTCTCTTTCATCTCCAGATTGATATAGCATAATTGTGGACATTTGCCAGTGTTTCCAGCAGCTGTGTCTTTCTCTCTCTTTCATCCCAGCTTACTCCAGATTGATATAGCATAATTGTGGACATTTGCCAGTGTTCCAGCAGCTGTGTCTTTCTCTCTCTTTCATCCCCAGCTTACTCCAGATTGATATAGCATAATTGTGGACATTTGTCAGTGTTCCAGCAGCTGTGTCTTTCTCTCTCTCTCTCTCTCTCTAACTTTCATCCCCAGCTTACTCCAGATTGATATAGCATAATTGTGTACATTTGCCAGTGTTCCAGCAGCTGTGTCTTTCTCTCTCTCTCTCTTTCATCCCCAGCTTACTCCAGATTGATATAGCATAATTGTGGACATTTGCCAGTGTTCCAGCAGTTGTCTTTCTTTCTCTGTCTCTCTCTTTCATCCCCAGCTTACTCCAGATTGATATAGCATAATTGTAGACATTTGTCAGTGTTTCAGCATCTCTCTCTCTCTCTCTCTCTTTCTCTCTCTCTCTCTCTCTCTCTCTCTCTCTCTCTCTCTCTCTCTCTCTCTCTCTCTCTCTCTCTCTCTCTCTCTCTCTCTCTCTCTCCTTCCTTCCTTCCTTCCTCTCTCTTTTTTTTTTTTCTGTCTCTTGCGCACACACCCACATCCTCAGCTTACTCCAAATTGATGTAGCATAATTGTAGGCATGTTTCTATTTTTCAGCACCTGTGTGATCCCCAAAACTACAAGACCATGTTTGATAAGAATCACTCTGAAGATCTGCGCAAATTCCGGGCAAAGAGCAAGGCCTGGTTGGATGATAAGAATCAGCCTCGTTCGGGAGTCAGGAACCTCAAGTTTTAAAATAATTGTAAACACTGTTTGAAGGGGTCTCCATGTGAGCAATAGATAGTCATTAAAGATAAGATGTCTTGAAACAATTACAAATGGATAAGGATACATTTACCTTTTAAATGATTACCATACAGTGTTTTTGTTTGCTCTGCTCATTTTTTGGTGTGATTTTTATAGATTTTTTGTGTCTTATCGTATACATTTCAGGGTGATTTTAAGATAGATTTTACCGGTATATACCCTTTGATAAGCAGAGTTGTCCGAACGGTGTGCTTGTTTAATTTAAGTGTGAAAGGCAGTCCATTGGTCTTGTTATATCTTTCTATTACATTTAAATTAAGAAAGAAGTATTAAATTTTACATCATAAATTTACAGTTTTTGATTTTTAAACAAGTGCCAGTATATGAATGACATTTACCTCAGTAGATTTAGTGAAAGAAAGTGATTTTACTGATATTTTAGAGTATATATGTAAAATGTAAATCTTCAGTCGTAGAAATGTATACCATTTTTAGCATTTTCGTAGATGACTTTTAGAAATGTATCATTATTTAGTATTTGCAGTTGTGTTGTGTTTATTTTGAGTGTTATGTAGTGAAAACTGCAGGTTTTTTTTAAATTTAAACTGGCGCACCTAATTTTTTTTCCCCATTATGTAATCTTAGAAAAATAAAATTGATGCTTGAAAATCGTTTGTTTGTCATTTGTATGTTTGGTTGTGTTTATATCATTAGTATTTTGAAAATCAGTTTCTCATTCATATGTTTAGTTGTTATATTATTAGTACTTTGAAAATCAATTTGCATAGTTGTTATATTAGTATTTTGAAAATATTAGTTTGTCAGTTTTATATATTTTTGGGGATATTATTACTTTTAAAATCGTTGGTGACTTGTATATTTACGTGGGTTATTAGCACTTTTAAAATTTAATTTCAATGTTGATTGGCTTTATTTGCAATAGTTCTTTGGTAATTATTTATAGTAGTTCTTTTGATATACAGATCATTGACTGAGTGTGTGTATGATATGTGTAACCACTCAACTGGTCGAACTGAATATATAAAGTATGTGCTGTCAGTATGATGTGAAAATGTCTGTATGACGCATGCCCTCCACGACTAGATACCAGTAGCCGGCTGTATTTTCTTGTGTTTAACGATATTTTTATTCAGTTTCTGTGTGGGGGTTTTAGAAAAAGAAAATAATAGAATGGTTGGTTGTAGGGAAGCTGCATTGGCCTAAAGGTTAGTATTCTTGCCTGACATGACTGGTCTGGGAGACATTCACTGGAGAGGGAGGATTATTTGTTCTGGCCAGTACAGTATGGCGGTGAGATGGTCTGGGTTTAATTCCCTGGAGAGGTAGGATTATTTGTTCTGGCCAGCACAGTGCGGCGGTGAGATGGTCTGGGTTTAATTCCCTGGAGAGGTAGGATATTTGTTTCTGGCCAGCACAGTGCGGCGGTGAGATGGTCTGGGTTTAATTCCCTGGAGAGGTAGGATTATTTGTTCTGGCCAGCACAGTGCGGCGGTGAGATGGTCTGGGTTTAATTCCCTGGAGAGGTAGGATATTTGTTCTGGCCAGCACAGTGCGGCGGTGAGATGGTCTGGGTTTAATTCCCTGGAGAGGTAGGATTATTTGTTCTGGCCAGCACAGTGCGGCGGTGAGATGGTCTGGGTTTAATTCCCTGGAGAGGTAGGATTATTTGTTCTGGCCAGCACAGTGCGGCGGTGAGATGGTCTGGGTTTAATTCCCTGGAGAGGTAGGATTATTTGTTCTGGCCAGCACAGTGCGGCGGGTGAGATGGTCTGGGTTTAATTCCCTGGAGAGGTAGGATTATTTGTTCTGGCCAGCACAGTGCGGCGGTGAGATGGTCTGGGTTTTAATTCCCTGGAGAGGTAGGATTATTTGTTCTGGCCAGCACAGTGCGGCGGTGGTGAGATGGTCTGGGTTTAATTCCCTGGAGAGGTAGGATTATTTGTTCTGGCCAGCACAGTGCGGCGGTGAGATGGTCTGGGTTTAATTCCCTGGAGAGGTAGGATTATTTGTTCTGGCCAGCACAGTGCGGCGGTGAGATGGTCTGGGTTTAATTCCCTGGAGAGGTAGGATTATTTGTTCTGGCCAGCACAGTGCGGCGGTGAGATGGTCTGGGTTTAATTCACTGGAGAGGTAGGATTATTTGTTCTGGCCAGCACAGTGCGGCGGTGAGATGGTCTGGGTTTAATTCCCTGGAGAGGTAGGATTATTTGTTCTGGCCAGCACAGTGCGGCGGTGAGATCATCCCAGCCTTAAAAGTTAGTAGTAGACAAGGTATATCATTTTCTGAGAATTCTTAGAGGAAAGGCCATGAAGAGAGAAACTGTTCACCCCACCTCATTGTCATAGCCTAGAACATGTGAAGAGCTGACATTTCACATCCAGCGTCTGCTGCGGAACTGCCTTTACCTTGTTAGTCGAAGCAAACGATCATCAAACACAGACTGAATTGTGACACTGGTTGATCAGTTGTTCAGTGGGACCGCATCTGATGAAATTGTGAAAGTTGTGGCTAGTAATGAAATGTCTATAGTGAGTCATGATTCAGTATTGAAATAACAAAAGCTATGACTCGGTATTGAAATGGTGAAGTCAATGACTCAATATTAAAATGACGAATGCTATGACTCAATATTGAAATCACGAATGCTATGACTCGGTACTATATTGACAAAAGTTATGACTCACTATTGAAATGATGAAAGATCACTACTGGAGTGGTGAAAGCAGCCATGACTTATTACTGAAATATAAAAAATAACAAATAGGACAGGTTGAAACCCAACAGAGAAACCATTAATACACAATCTACATGCTAAACTTTCACGGGAAGCCTCCTTGGGTAGTGATGAATGCAGGACTTTCACCTACTATGTTATGTTATTACCACGATATCCTCCTGCAGTCTCCCTCTTTGACATTTGCACATATTGAAATGGTGAATACCGAGTTGATTTCTAAGATAACCCACAAGCAAAAGGTGTACTTGCTGTGACAGAATGTAAACTTTGTAAATATTTATATTCAAGAAATACAGTTCAGGGATTGCGTTGTTATTGTCAAGTAGAATTGGTTTATTTATACATGGACATATTTGTTGGTATTATCTGTTGAGGATTTAATTGTACGTGAACCATGTGTTTTATGTGGGAGAAGTTTTACAAATATAGCATGCAGCCTGTATTTGTTTTTAGTAGTCAAGAATATTGTGTACATTTATTTTAATGTTTTTTTTTTATTCAGATTTTTTTGTGCTTTGCCCTTTATATTTTGTAATTATAGTTGTATGGTTTTATGGTTGGCCTTGCTTTCATAGAGCCTAATTGATTTCTAATGAAGCAGGACTTGACCGACAGGGCAGGACTTTACTAACAGGACAGGACTTTACCCACAGGGCAGGATGACTGGGCTTGATCGACTGGGCAGGGCTTGGCCAACAGGGCAGGATGACTGACTTGACCAACAAGGTAGGACTTGACAAACAGGGCAGGACTTGACAAACAGGGCAGGACTTGACAAACAGGGCAGGACTTGACAAACAGGGCAGGACCACTAATAGAGCTTTCATATTATTGACAGTGAAGCTGTTCAACTGTTCCATTCTTGTAGATTTCAATTTTTACCTCTTCAATCACAGTACATTCAACCTTTGATTCTTTTACTACTACTCTAGTAATGTCTAAAAAAGAAATCTGATTTAAAACCCCCCAAAATTGAGTTTCTCAGCAAGCTTTGTGCTGATCTTCGTCTCTGTGAGCCAGTTTTCAGTCCACAATTGATGATGCATTGATTGTTGTCTCTCTAAACCAATGTTCACTCATCAATTGATGGGAGTATTGATTGTTGTCTCTCTAAACCAATGTTCACTCATCAATTGATGGGAGTATTGATTGTTGTCTCTCTAAGCCAATGTTCACTCATCAATTGATGGGAGTATTGATTGTTGTCTCTCTAAGCCAATGTTCACTCATCAATTGATGGGAAGTATTGATTGTTGTCTCTCTAAAGACAATGTTCACTCATCAATTTGATGGGAGTATTGATTGTTGTCTCTCTAAGACAATGTTCACTCATCATTGATAGGAGTATTGATTGTTGTCTCTCTAAGCCAATGTTCACTCATCAATTGATGGGAGTATTGATTGTTGTCTCTCTAAGCCAATGTTCACTCATCAATTGATGGGAGTATTGATTGTTGTCTCTCTAAACCAATGTTCACTCATCAATTGATGGGAGTATTGATTGTTGTCTCTCCTAAGCCAATGTTCACTCATCAATTGATAGGAGTATTGATTGTTGTCTCTCTAAACCAATGTTCACTCATCAATTGATGGGAGTATTGATTGTTGTCTCTCTAAGCCAATGTTCACTCATCAATTGATGGGAGTATTGATTGTTGTCTCTCTAAGACAATGTTCACTCCACAGTTGACATTGTTTTGATCTCTGTGAACCACTGTTCAGTTATGCAGCATACAGCAGTTTTGCAGGGTATATTTCATTGTCAATTCTTTCTGTCCATATGTGCCGAAGGATGACAGGACCAAATTCAGTCTGTATAATTACAACTATTGATTACTGCGAAATTACTAAAAATATAGAAATTGCTACTAAGTTTTCATGTTGTATTTTATGTGTTCTGAATTTCCTGCCTTTTTAATAAGTTCAGAAGCCAGTTTCAGAAAGCTTCTTTTGCTTTGAAGTCCTGAGATCTTTCTAGAAGCTTTTGTTTCTGTAACTTTGTAAAAATAACACATAATTATTTATTGGTCCATTCTTTGAGCCTATTACAGCATGCACTTTGTATTTAGGGCTGTCAAGCTGTTAGCCCTTTCAGCCACCGTGAGGTCATTTCTTACTCTGGCATTGCCATAAAGATGTAGATTTTTTGTATGGCATTCCTGACATTCTGTGAAACATGAAGAGATGAGCTCTACTGAGCTGATCTAATCCTCGAGTTTAAGAGTTCCTTCCTAGCCCTACAGGGTAGTCTCATACATAGGAAAGGCAGTCTCAAAGGCAGGTAAGGACATCACAGGAGAAATTCATCCATCCATGGTTTCTATTAGTGCAGTCAGACATGTTGTTCTGGTTCAAGACGGCTGCCTGCCTCACTTCCATGTATTAGATCTGTTCAAGCCTGGCAGCACCGAGTTTACAAGATAACACACCAGATGGGCCTATGCTTGCAATGATATGATCCTGCAACAATGTCACAACAATGAAAATCACATCTGCAAGTTAATCCCCGAGTTACGTTCTGTCTGCTTTCAGGATTACAGTGTTCTCTACCTTCAGGGTTATGAAGATCAGTTTGTTCTTTGCAGAGCTATTACCCTGGAAAATATACGAAGGGAAGTCAATAAGTCACAAATGGCTGTAGAAACATAACTAACAATGAAACAACTTGAAACCAGTTTATTTTTATACATACATTGTCCCTTTATTTCTCAATATAATTTCCACTAACATTGATGCACTTATCCCATAATTTTATCAGTCCTCCCAAAACCGGCTGCATAGAACTGCGTGCTCTGTTTTCTAAACCACGTTTTCACTTCACATTCAACTTAGGCATCATTCGCAAAATGTCTCCCTCCAAGGTGGGTTTTCAGTAGACCAAAAAGCTGGAAATCACTAGGGGCTAAGTCGAAGCTGTAAGGTGGATGTTCCAGAACTTCCCACCTTAGTTGTTAATCGAGCCGTATGTGGTCTGGCATTGTCATGAAGAAGCAACACTCCTCTAGTCAGCAGTCATGGACGTTTTCTTCGAATTACATCATGAAGCATAGATAGAGTTTCACAGTACGATTCAGAATTCACATTGTCACCTTTCTTCTGGAAATTGGTCCTTGACAATCCCAGAACACTGTCAGCATAACCTTCCCTGCTGATGGCATAACCTTGAATGTTTGGACACAGGGCGAAGAATGATATTTCCATTACATTGAAGCATGCTCCTGACGTAGTGATGCACCCATGATTCGTCCCCAGTAACAATTCTGTTCAGCATGTCTTTTCCTTCATCTTCATATCGACAGAGATGATGCAAGGGCAGGCCAAATCGGTTCATTTTGTGTTCCTCCTTCAATTGTCTATGTACCCACCTTGAGCACACGTTCTTAAATTCCAATCGATCCTGCATTATGCTGTATGATGAACCACAGTGAGCACCCTATTGCAGATGCTACAGAGTCTATCGTTGCTCGCCTGTCACCTCTAATCATCTCCTCCACCCGCTGCCATGATGCTTCTGTTGCAATCTCAAGAGGATGACCAGATCGGATTTCATCAATTTTAGAGCGTCCTTGAGAAAATTTTTCTGCCCAGCTATGCACCGCTTTACGGGACAAACATTTGTCAACATAAACAGGAAACATTTCCTTATGAATGTCCTTTGCAGGCAGCCCTTTTGCCCACAAAAAATGCACAACAGCATGTTGCTCTTTGGTTGTACACTCCATAAGTACAGTCGCCATTTTGTTTATGCGCTGCGCATGTGCATCAGACACCTAGCGAATGGGAATATAAAGTTTGATGTTGCTGTCACCTAATGACACCTGGAGAAAACAGCAACTACATTTACCTGCCATCCCACAGAACTGCGTGACGTACTTATTAATTCACCCTCGTACGATTGCATTCTTCTTTGCTTGTTTGACATGTTGGTCCTTGAACAATCTATCTTGTGGTCCACATATATTGAAGTGATTGTAGGATTCTAACCATGGGAAATATGCTAGAGCAACAGTTATTCTTTTGAATAAATGACAAGGCATTCTTGAAATTCCAGTCATATCCTAATTTCTGGGAAATATTTACGAGTAGCAAGATAATTCGTTACAATCTTCATAACACGTCATTGAGCAGATTGAGAATTAATTTAAGCCATCACAGCAACGTCTCGATAGTAGGATACACCGTCAGTAGTTTCAGTTGTAGAATTATCAGTAACAATAGCTCATTTGTAGGATTATCTTGTAGCATAGCTGATTTGTAGAATCAGCAGTAGCAAAACTTGACCATTTGTAGAATCTGAGGTAGCAACAACTTGACCATTTGTAGAATCTGAGGTAGCCACAACTTAATAATTGTAGAATCTGAGGTAGCAACAACTTAATCATTTTGGTAGAATCTGAGGTGGCCAACAACTTAATCATTGTAGAATCTGAGGTAGCAACAACTTAATCATTTGTAGAATCTGAGGTAGCAACAACTTAATCATTTGTAGAATCTGAAGAAGCAACAACTTGATCATTTGTAGAATCTGAGGTAGCAACAACTTAATCATTTGTAGAATCTGAGGTAGAGCAAACAACTTAATCATTTGTAGAATCAGCAGTCGCAACAACTTGATCATTTGTAGAATCTGAGGTAAGCAACAACTGGTAACAACAACTTAATCATTTGTAGAATCAGCAGTAGCAATAACTTAATCATTTGTAGAATTATCAGTAGCAACAACTTGATCATTTGTAGAATCTGAGGTAGCAACAACTTAATCATTTGTAGAATCTGAAGAAGCAACAACTTAATCATTTTTAGAATCTGAGGTAGCAACAACTTAATCATTTGTAGAATCAGCAGTAGCAACAACTTAATCATTTGTAGAATTATCAGTAGCAATAGCTCATTTGTAGGATTATCTGTAGCAACAGCTGATTTGTAGAATCAGCAGTAGTAACAACTTGATCATTTGTGGAATCTGAGGTAGCCACAAGTTAATCATTTGTAGAATCTGAGGTAGCAACAACTTAATCATTTGTAGAATCTGAGGTAGCAACAACTTAATCATTTGTAGAATCAGCTTCGCAACAACTTCTCATTTGTAGAATCAGCAGTCGCAACGACTTGATCATTTGTAGAATCTGAGGTAGCAACAACTTATCATTTGTAAAATCTGCAGTAGCAGTAACGTACTATTTGTAGAATTAACAGTAGCAACTACTTTTGTAGAATAGTCAGTAGCAACAACTAATTAGTTGTAGAATCAGCAGCAGAAGTAACTTATCGTTTGTAGAATCAGCTGGTGAGGCAGCTTGTGATTTGTAGGAAGGATACATTTGAGCAACATGCTACCACCCGCAGGATAATAATTGTATCTGCGACTTTGATGGTGAGCTGGAGAGTGCTAGGAAAATCTCTATTCCATGGTTTCTGGTCATCACTAGGGGACCACCAACTCCAAGCTGCTCTGCCAGCACCTGTGATGGCTGTATGACTGATGTACATCCGTATAACAGACGTCTTGCCCGAAGTGCTGTTAAACTAATTTTTGTCTTTTCTTTGGCTTGCGCAGCAGCTAATGCTTTTCTGCGAGACTACGGAGCAACTATGTGCACCCAGTAATGTGGCCATAACTTTGTCTAGAGTCTGAGACGTATCCACCCTAATAATTGTTTTGTTTTTATTTACTGTGTATACATGTTACTTTGAGCCTTTAGAATCTAATTACCTTATATTTTTACTTATTCAACAGAATGTAATTATTCCTTTGATGTCTCTAATTCATGCTGTAATTTGACAGCAGCAAATTTTCTAGTTTCAAGCTTGCCATTCTCAGAAAGCCCAGTGTCTGAATAGGAAGTATTGGACATAGTCATTATGAAGGGTTAAGTCAGATCAGTATTGTTTAATGTTCAGAATATTGGTATCCAGAATTGTCTTTTTAACTACATATTTCACCAAATGTAAAGAGGCAGGGGACCATACTATCGAACACCATCAGCATATCCACTGGAGTTCGTCTTGTGCAAAAGACCAAATAGTCATTTGGTTACTGATATCAGTCAGTCATTTGATTACTGATTATCAGTGAAGTAATTGGTTACTGATTGCCTTTGTACATTTTGTTCCCTCGCATGTATATAGAAAGAAGCTGCTTGATATTTATGGATTCACTCCAAAGTGACATGACGTGTTATTGGCATATACATGTTGCTGTGAAAGAAAAGTCTGGTTCTGTGGTTGCTGATGCCAGCACTACATGGGGCTGGCCATAAGTCTTTACCCTGACTTTGGAGGAGCAATGGGAGAAAGTTGAAATTAGGCACACTCAAAGCTGCTCATCTTTTCACTGCAAAGAATGCATTTACTTATTTTATGGATTCTCCTGTTATGGTTCACATAAGAACATATCCTATAGTACATTGGCTGCATTTTGGTATATTCAAAGAAAGAACTAATTTACTATGAAAGATGTACACTCATTTTGGAACATTCTGGCATGTTATCAGGATTTTCTTGCTATTTATCCCAATGTTGATGAGTTCATATCTTTGTTAGTTCAATGGGCTACCATTAAAGAATAAATCTGAAGTTTGACAATATTGCAGATATAGACACATTTCAAATGAACGAGAGAAGAAATGTGAAGTTTGAATGTACAGGGCACTTATTTGAAGATTGGTTGTTTCATTAGAGTGAGAACAAAGTCTGCATAGGGTTGCATGTTGGAGATTGCTATGGTTTCAATGGCTATTGACTTTGACATGCCCAGTTTGAAATGGGAAAATTACACCGGTATTATCTGCGAGCACCTTTGGTGTTGTCAATAGGGTTTCATTGGGACATTTAGTTATAATGAACTACATAATCTTGACCGTTCAGCCAGCATTCTCTTGGGTTATCAGCATGTTTTTTGGTCATGCTGCCCTGCATTAGGTTTAGTGCTCTGATTGCTAATGGCTAGCATAGCGTTCATGGAACATTCCTATAAGATTGAAAACATATGTGCTCATTTTCAGGATACGTTGAAATATGCTAACATATGGTTATTTACGTTAGCTATTCCATTGTGTGTGCATAGGAGAAGTTCTGGCCTGTTTGGTTATGATACAATTTCTTTGTCATGAAATAGGCTAGATTTTTCTCTGTGCATATACATGCTGACGTATGATGTCAACATATCTATTATATTTACACAGAAGTATTTGTATTTTATTGACTACAATTATTGCCAAGATTCTCCGTTCATATTTCACAACTTGGAAATGTTGGGCAGTGGCCAGTCATGGTTAGGTAACATCTGGTACACTTGGTGTGGCAAATATTTATTTATCATATTGTCAGACATATGTTTTGATATGTATTACATTACGACTTTATATATATGTACATAAAGACAAGGTTAAAACTTGTGCTGGTAATGTTATCGCTGACATGTCATGTTGGTAATTTTATCGTTGGCATATGTCAAACTGATAATTTTATCGTTGACATATGTCATGCTGGTAATTTTATCGTTGGCATATGTCATGCTGGTAATTTTATTAGTCTGAATTTCACAGTGTGAACACATCTGTGAGAGGTAAATTAACATTGCCATTGCAGGAATTGTATAGTTTTATTTATTTCAGATGGTGTTGGCATATTCTTGATTCTCGACAGTATGTTGATCAGTCACTCCTTGCATGACAAGAGTTGTTTTAGTCGCATGAGTGTATGAAATATGATTAATGAATGAACATTTGATGAGCTGTAGAATCTGTCCACAAAAATGACTAACTAATGAACATATGATGAACTGAAGATTTCAGGCACAATGTGAAAGTGTTTGGTTGTGTGAACTAAATGTAATCATATAAAGGTTTTGTATCTATGTTATTGTTGATGTCATCTTTAACTGTTCATATTTTCTTGTTACTGCTTTCATAGCTAAAATCATTGCTGGTATTATTTGTCACTGTTGCTGAAATTACTCCTTCATTTCTGAAACCATTACTCCCGGGAAGGTAACCTGGCCAACAAATGCCTGAAGAAGTCTGATGTGTCGACTGAAACGTTCAAATATCGAGCGCTGCTGCAAACAGGCACAGTGTAATTACGTCTAAAACATTCCGGACCGAACCCAGAAGAAGAAAACACATCCATTCCTGTCTTGCTGAATAAAGCATCACTCCATCTCTTTGCTGAAATCTGTAGATGCTAATGTCAGATGTTCATGTTGGAGTTTGCAATGCTACAGATTGCAATTTTATGGCAGGATGAACTGGCATGACCAGTTCTATCCCTCAGCAACATTTGTTTCCCTGATTTGGAATCAAGTCATATATTTTCTGTTCTGGGTTCATTCTTCCAACTTTCTGGAGCAATCATTTCTGGCTAACCCTGTGCACAAGTCTTTGCCAAGGTTCATGGCCCGCTGTTTTAGATCCTTCATTGAATTCACAGGTGAGACTTGTATTCACAAAGTGAAGTAACACACACAAAGGTTGCCCACCGTGACCTCAATTTGAACCTACGCAGTAACTTACTTTACGGATTGGCATCCAAACCTGGTATATCCTGGTATGTGATGCTTCAAACCTGGTATATCACGGGTATGTGAACTGACTGTAAACTTGTATATCACGGTATGTGATAACTTCAAACATGGATGTCACTGGATGTGGACTAACTTCAACCTGTATGGTCGACTTCAAACCTGGTATGTGGACTAACTTCAAACCTGGTATGTGGTCTGACTTCAAAACTGGTATATCACTGGTATGTGATCTGACTTCAAACCTGGTATATCACTGGTATGTGGACTAGCTTCAAACCTGGTATATCACTGGTATGTGAACTGACTTCAAACCTGGTATATCACTGGTATGTGGTCTGACTTCAAACCTGGTATATCACTGGTATGTGAACTGACTTCAAAACTGGTATATCACTGGTATGTGGTCCGACTTCAAACCTGGTATATCACTGGTATGTGAACTGCCTTCAAACCTGGTATATCACTGGTATGCGAACTGACTTCAAACCTGGTATATCACTGGTATGTGGACTAACTTCAAACCTGGTATGTCACTGGTATGTGTACTAACTTCAAACCTGGTATGTGGTCTGACTTCAAACCTGGTATGTGGACTAACTTCAAACCTGGTATGTCACTGGTATGTGGTCTGACTTCAAACCTGGTATGTGGACTAACTTCAAACCTGGTATGTTACTGGTATGTGGTCTGACTTCAAAATTGGTATATCACTGGTATGTGGTCCGACTTCAAACCTGGTATATCGCTGGTATGTGGTCTGACTTCAGACCTGGTATGTCACTGATATGTGGACTGACTTCAAACCTGGTATGTCACTGATATGTGGACTGACTTCAAACCTGGTATGTCACTGATATGTGGACTGACTTCAAACCTGGTATGTCACTGATATGTGGACATACTTAAAACCTGGTAGGTCAATGGTATGAGGACTGACTTCAAACCTAGTATGTCAGGATTGTGAAACTGCATTTGCTAGCCCTAGGCACTTATTTTGTGTCTCTATTATTGGTATTTGAAGTTGAAAAACCAAAGTAATAAAAGTATCATCTTGATGAAGAGGGACCGACTAGGCTACATTTACAGCTACATGCTCTATGAGCTGTATTCATAAAGGTAGTTAGTACCACAGCAACCTGGGAAGGTTAACCTGGTCAACAAATGCCTGCAGGAGTCAGGTGTGTCGGCCCAAAGGCACAACAAGTAAACAGGCACAACGCAATTCATCTGAATAACACTCCGGAAGAATGAAGTAGTAGTAGTACCACAGCAGATCCTGTCATTGGGGTATTAAAGTGTTTAGGCCTTATACACATTCTTAGCTTTAATAAATGAGGTGGCGTGACCACTCTCATTCCTCGTCTTTCCTTTTGTGAAATTGTCTGGAACCTCATTTTATAGGGCTGGGTCGACAACAGAGCCGCACTGGTTAGAACAAATAATTCTGCCTCATGGTATGAAAGGAGTTAGTTTACATTTCACAAGTTTAACACTGAAAAGTTGATCGACGACTGTTGCATTTGAGGAAACCTTGGCACCATATTTATGATCACCTACAAATCCAGAATGATTGTTTTATCAACTCATATTTGTTGACATGGGCTTGACTGTATTTTTGCATTCACTTACATGCATGATGATTTGAATTCTGTGATGGTTCATCAAGTTCTGTATAAAATATTTGGAACAGAGTCATCCCTTCTCACATCATGCTTATGTGTTTTGTGCATTGATTTTGTGAATGCCTTACACACACTAAACACACACACATCCAGTCAAGATACTAAACTGTGAACTACAATTATAGATCTGCTGTGTGTTTACTGTTTACTGTCAGGTCTGTGAACTGATTGACATGTTATCAACGATTGTGGACATGGCTTCCATATTGTGATATCAGGACAGGACCTTGTTACATGCTTGAGGCCAATCTGGCATATGGTGCTGGACACATACTTGCAGCACTCGATGTGTGATGATGTTGGTATCGGGCCGGCCACCTGTACTTCTAACACATTCTTGGTACCAATTTTATTTTTTATTTTATTTATTTTTACAAAATCTAAATTTGCCCAGTTGCAGATGGAACCTGTGATCATGGGGTCGCCAGGCGAGTGCCCAGATACTATGCTACTGCAGCTTCCGAAATATTTTAAATGTTACATAAGTGGAGCAAAATACATAACTAATTTTTCATTTTTTCAGTTTCTCTTCTTGTAAAATGCTTTTCATGAGACTGATAGCTGGGAAATCATGAAAAAGTGCAGTCTTTGTGGATAAGATAAAATTATATTGAAGCAAACAAACCATGAGATAAAATATATTGAAAGAAACCGTTAAACATTAAGAAAATTATATTGAAAACTATTAAACTCAGAGATAAATTTATATTGAAAGCTGTTGAACCATGAGATAAAATTATATTGAGAGAAAGTTGTTCAGTGAGGAGATAAAATTATATTGAGAGAAATGAATAACATTATATATAACAAAAAATGAATTTCTGTGGCTAATGGAATTTATGTTGTTGTCCCTCAGCATCATGTGCCATGAAGTGAATTTTATTTCTGTTGTGAAGTGTACCCGTGTTGTCCTCGTGAATTTGAGATTCTTTGTATACATGATCATCTGGCACACAAATAAAGAAGTGGCCTTGTCCATGTTATGAAAGGAAATGTCCAGAAATATTGTTTAAAGTGGCTTTGTCCATGTTATGAAAGGAAATGTCCAGAAATATTGTTTTAATGTACGAGGCTTTTGTGAACTGACTGCATATTTGGATGTATGCATCTCATTTTGTGTGTTACCATTTCTTAGCATTTTGCCTATTCTTTGCCCCGGAACCAGTTTGGTTACAGACCACATTTCCGTGATTTTGAAACTGACAAATGACCAAAATGGAAGAGATAAGCATCTAAATAGCTTGGCCAGTTGAAACTGGTACAGAAAGAGTCAGGAGGGTGATTGGAGGTGTAGCTGATAGGTTAGTGTTCATTTCACGCTTAAAAGGTACTGGGTTTGAATCCCGACAGCATGGAATGTCTACTTTTAGACCAGTCAGCACTGGATGGGTGATGTGGTCAATATCACGCCGGCCGCCTTCATCTCCCCAGAACATGTTTCGGGGATTCATTTTTATGAAGCTGGGTTAACCCTGGGGTCATGTGATGTGAACAAACTTTTGCCGTGAGGGAAATCTGAACCCTGAGTCAGCAGGCGAGTGCCCTTGAGCCTTTGTCGCATTTTTATTCACAAAACAACACCAAGCAGTAAGCATGCAAATTGTCAGCTAACAGCACAGAACCATACCATGTGTAATAAAACACAGAAGTGTCAAGTCCATAACAAAGAACAGATGAGTCATCGTTTAATATATGAATATTTGTTCATGTAGAGATTTTTCCTGCAGTTGTTTGTATCAGTGAAGGTTTCAGTCACAGTGTCTGTTTTGTCACTTGTGATGGTTTTAGTCAGGACTTACCACCGATTCTACTTCTCAGTTTTGTTGATTCATTCAGTGGAAAACTTATAATGCCATAGAAATGTGATAAGTCACATTCAAAAGTGGTAGAGGAGCAGTCTAGCCAAATACATATTGTGTATTATATAATGATTGATTGGCACCTTGCCGTCTTGACAGACGATAGTTTGTAAAATGGAGTTATACCTCTCCATAACACAAAGCCTGGGCTGAATTTAGAGACCATGTGTTGCCCATGCAGCATGATCCCTCTCTCGGCCTATCTAGTTTACTCCAGAGGAAAGGTAACACCAATACGTGTCGAACAAGACAAGCTGCAGAAGCTGTAGGATCAGCAAAGCAATACTCTGTCCGCTTGTCGTAGCTTCCATTCCAGACCAGTTGCCGATCAAGGCTTAGGGCCTGGTCTGCCCTGCCATGACATTTAGTCTTTAGGTTGCATTTCCTCACCAGGGTAAAGCTTGTACCCTCCCAATTGCACTCCTCCGCCCAAAGCCATTGGCACAGCGTGGGTGTCGGGTTTGGTGAGCGCCGCCCATTTGGCGCTATCAGAAAGCAGGTATATGTGAGGTAATACATACAGAGCCCGTGTTGTGTTGGCTTGCAACTGTAAGGAGGCTCCTGGTCACATCATCATTAGTATTGGGTATATGGTGCTAGCCCCATATCTTGACTAAATTACTGGGATATTTTCTGGTACCCGTGTTAATTAACCCGCGTTGGCCAGGCAGCCCAGGACAGTTACACCAGTTCCTGTCTGTGCTGTGTAACCAGTTCATATTTGTTGTAGAGACATTTTTAGTTTCCATGCGATTGTGAATGTAACCTTCAGTGTTGTCCTAGGAGGAGTGCTGTCAACACCCATGCCCTTCATTTGTGCAACTAAATCATTTGTTTGGTTCATATGAAGGAATAAATTTATTTGGAAAAAAAAACACCAATACTTTGTCGTTGTCTCATAAACCCAACCTTCATTTGAATGTGTCTGTTTGCCTGTCTTTCTCTTTCTGCCTTTTCACTTCATATTGTTTTCAACTATTATTGTTTTGTTTCTAATTATTGTTATTCAAGAATATATTATCATTCAAGAATAAGTCCTAGCACTGGTAGTTAGAAAAATAATTCTTGCATGTGAATTATGGACAAGTAGAACATTCTCTGAAGCCATGGAAATGTGATTGAACCAGACGGAAAGCTGAAAAATCTTCGACAGCCAAAAGGCACAATCTGAATGTTTTGAAAGAGACTAAGATAAAGATAACTTACAACAAACATCTGAATGAGGCAGTTGACATATTTTTGCCGCTTTGTGAGTAGACAAAAACTGGAACCAATAACTAAAAATATGAATATGAGAAAACTTGGAGGAAGACGACGAGAGAATAGTCTTGCTATCATTGCATCATAGGAATATTTCATCATGAACTGATACATTCCATTAGACGTCATGAGAAGTGGAGATGCATGGTCATCTATGCCAGTCAGCAAACACTTGATATAATGGACTTCAGATTTATTCTTCAATGGTAGCCCATTGAACTAACAAGGATATGAACTCATCAACATTGGGATAAATAGCAAGAAAATCCAGATAACATGCCAGAATGTTCCAAAATGTGTGTACATCTTTCATAGTTAATTAGTTCTTTCTTTGAATATACCAAAATGCAGCCAATGTACTTACTATAGGATGTTATGTGACCATAACGGGAGAATCTAAAAAATAAGCAAATGCATTCTTCACAGAGCAAATATGAGCAGCTATGAGTGCACCTAATTTCAACTTTCTACCGTTGCTCCTCCAAAGTCAGGGTAAAGACTTATGGCCAGCCCCATGTAGTGCTGGCATCAGCAACCACAGAACCAGACTTTTCTTTCACAGCAACATGTATATGCCAATAACACGTCATGTCACTTGGAGTGTATCCATAAATATCAAGCAGCTTCTTTCTATATACATGCAAGGGAACAATATGTACAAAGGCAATCAGTAACCAAATGATTCACTGATAATCAGTAATCAAATGACTGACTGATATCAGTAACCAAATGACTGGGTTGTAGATGGCACCACAAAAGTGAGTCTACCAGGAATGCTACCTGATAAAAAAAAGCACGCTATAGTCGGATGTGTTGGCCTACGGGTTTCGGCCCAAGGGCGCATAACAGACACACCACAATCACATCTGAAAAAACACTCCGGATGAACGAAAAGAACAAAAGTGTGGAAATGTATTTTCCCAGTGTTTGTCATGAGACAGAGAGCGAGAGAGAATAACAGCTGGCATGGAAAGTGCTTGATTCAACGCATGGGTTTGTGAACAGACTACATAAAAACAACGAAAATTAACGTCCAACACAGTTTCCAATAGCTATGACCCTGAAAATGTTTACGTGTTGTGGCACTATACTCCGTAGAATGTCTTTTTTTTTCTTGTTATACAACATTTCGCTCTGACATTTCCATTTAGATAACAACAATAATCAACAATAAAATATATATGCCTCTACATACATTGTTGTGTTTATTTACTGTCTGCACTTAAAACATTTAACAAAATCTCAAGTAGGTATCTTGCTGCACTTCATCTCCATTTTCTTCCTCTTGCTGTTCTATGTCCTCCTCATCATGGACCATTCTGAAGAGAAAAAAGAGTTACAACACTTTGAGACAGTGAGTTAATTAATGTCTGTGTACAAGTATGTGTGAGAGATTTAGTGAGAGAATGAACGAATAAACCTACCCATAAACACGTTCCCCTCACACACACATATCCCCCACATGCATTCCTCATACACATCCCCGCCCACACACACATCTCCCCACCCACCCATACATCCCCCACCTATGGATGAGTGTATGTGAGATAGAGAAAAATCAAATCAACTTTATTTTAAAAGGGTCACAAATTGGGCACGCAGGCCTGTCTTACATTTGGCCCTTTCAATCACTCGTCTTTCGTTCACCAAGAGCATTATACATGGAAGAAAGATAAACATTATGAAATGAATGTTGTAAACATAATCAAGACAAATTACCATGTTATAAGGCCCATCTCCCACCTACCCATACAACCCCACCTACCCACACACACCCAAGGACACATACATACACCACCAGCCAACCCATCCCCCTCCCGCACATCCCCCACCCACACACACTGCCCTCACCCGTTTCCCCAACCAAATCACACTCGCCACCCACAAACATCCCCCACCAACCCACACACATATCCTAACCCTCACATCCTAACCCACACATCCTCTCCCCACCCACACCTCCAACCACCCATCCCCCAGCCACATCTCCATCGACCACATATTCCCCACCCATGCACACACATCGCACATCCCCAAACCATACACGCACATCCCCACCAACTGACATCTCCCTACCCCGACACACACACACATCTCCCTAACCACCTATACATCCCCAATCCACTCACACACCCCACCACCCACACATACATCCTCCATCCACCCACACATGCCCTAACCCAATCCCCCACCCGCACATCACATAGTCCTCTACCATGCAATATTCCCAACCCACACACCGCACACATATCCCTCACCAACACACCCCACATCCACATACCACCATGCATCCCCCACCTACACACCACGAACGAACTTTATTTTCGAAGGGTAACAAATTGGGCACGCAAGCCCGTCTTACATTCGGCCCTTCCAATCGCTCATTTTTCGTTCATCAGTGCATAGTGCATTCACATGGGAAAAAACATTATCAAATGAATGTTGAAAGCATAAACAATACATGTTACCATGTTGTGAGATACATCCCCCACTCACCCACCCATCTCCTATCCATCCGCATATCCGCTACACACATATCCACCACCCAACCATATACATACCCACAGACATATACATGACCCCATTCATCCACCCATCCCACAGAATGTGGAGGATGTGTGTGTGTGGGGATATGTGTGGGTGGGGGTATGCGTTTGGATGGGTTGGGGTGTGTGGGTTAGTTAGTTAGTCGACAGATCATCCTCATTGCACATCGAACCATTCAGTCCATAAGTGCTCGGATCCCCTCCTCAGCAAATCCCGCAGCGTGTAGCGGCTAACGACGCCAGTTCTGTGTTGGTTTATCAATCTTCTTTGGCTTCCTGCGTAGTGTTCTTGTTTGGCCACCCCTCTTTTAATTTGCTGCTCTCGCAGTCTGGCCATTGTTGTAGATTCACAGTCATCACTTGGTTCTCGCAAAAGTCTCACTTCTCGTAGAGCATTCAGAATGTCAGCCTGGTCCATGGCGCGTCTGCCCTCCACAGTAGCCTCACCTGCGAGCTTGTCAGCCCGCTCATTTCCTTGTACTCCCGCATGCCCTGGCACGAAGATGAAACTAATCTTTGCCAGCCGAGACCGCTTCAGAGGCAGCAACCATTCTCTTCGAATCGACCCCTCCTCTATCCTCTTGATCATGTTCATTGAGTCGCTAAGGAAACAAGCCCTAGTGAATGTCTGTGTCTCGAGCCATGTTATTGCTTTACTTACTGCCATGACTTCCATGGTCAGTCTACTTGTGGTTTCAGTGAAAGCACCAGAGTCTTCCTTCACAATTCTCCCTCTGGCCCGAGCTGTAAAGGCCCATGAGCTTCTCACATGTCGGATGACCGACCCATCTGTGTAGATGACCGCGTCACCGCCTAGCGAATTCTCGAAAATCAACGCTTGTACTTCAGCCTCAACAGCAGCCGGATTTTCTTGTCTGCATTTTCTATCTAGTTGGATGCAAACTGAAAAGGATGTGCAGAAGTCTGTTGGCACTTGCACCCACTCCTCGCCAGGTTCCAAGTCCTCAAGTGAACACACCTGTTGAAGAATGTCTTCGGCTTGACCCATCCACGACCGTCCTCTTTTTAACCTGCTGCCCTTCACCTTCCTAATTTCACTATGCAGTGGATGTTGTGTGTTTGAGTTAATTCTGAGGTAGGCGCGTGCCCTGTAAACTTGTATTCTCTCTTCAATGGTTGGAAAATCAAGAAGGTAGCGCATCGCCCTGCATGATGTATCTCTTGTACATCCAAGAATAATGCGCATAGCTTCATTCTGTATCCTTTCCATCCTTTCTATCTGCTTATGGCTGAGAGTCAGGATTGCCATTGCATACTCCAAAACAGACATGACCAGCCCCTCGTACAGAAGACACAGATGGCGCTGCTCACAGTTTGCTGCCGCCATCACCCGCATCGCTGCCAAACCCCGCTTGGCCTTTGTTATCACCTGGTCTATGTGCACATTATAAGCAAGGCTTCGATCAAACCGTATCCCCAGGTAATTCATTGCCTGCGTTCTTTCCACCGTCTCTGAACACAGCATTACAGTTGGTGTTGGATTGTTGACAATATGATTATTCAACGAGAACCAAGTCACTGTTGCCTTTGTTGGGTTGACCATTGCCCCAGCTTCATCACACCAAGTACTTATGCGATTGAGTTCGGTTTGTAGTTCCACAGCAACCTCCTCTCTATCCTTACCCTGACGATACACTAAAACATCATCGGCATATGACAATGTCCTGCCAGGTCCAGAAATCTATTCACTGGTGATTCTCACTGTGTAGGCGTTGAACAGTACCAGAGATAATGGTGATCCCTGTGGTAGGCCAGGATATATTGTTGTTGGTTCCGAAGTCCAACTGCGACATCTAAAAACTACTTTCCGTTGGAAGAGGGCTGCAGCAATCCAACTAAGGAGGAATGGACTTACGTTTAGTTCAAGAAGCTGAAACATTAAAAAATCCAGTGGTACTCTGTTGTATGCGTCCTCAAGATCAATCGCTGCAGCAACGGTTTCAGTGCCTGAGTGGAAATCTTCATAGACATCATGGGCAAAGACTGCTGCATTGGTCCAGGTTTCTCTTTTTGTACGGTACCCACCCAGGGTAGGTGGGGAAAACACCTTGCCTCTCTAGTTGGCTTGATATTTTCCTGGCAATTACCTTCTCCAGCAGCTTGCCTATTGTATTCTGCATGGTTATAACTCGATATCCCTGAATTTTTTTGTGGTCTTTGTCAGGGGAATCAGATAGCTGTGTAACCATTCCTCCTTGATGCTAGCACTCCCTATACTGTTGTTGTACATGTCTGCTAGTTTCTCTAGCTCATTGTCGGTACACCTATTTATGTCGTCGTATCTTATGCCATCAGGACCTGGAGCACTGTTTTTTGATCGTCGAAGCACAGCCTTGATTTCTTCCACTGTCACTGTGTCTTCATCCGAAGTGTTCTGGGCCTTGCATCTGTCTGAGGTGACCTCCTTGGCCAGATTTCGGCCTCCCATGTCTGTCTGGTTGCTCTGCTCAAGGTAGCGTTCAAAGAGGGCTTTGCCCTTGTCCTCGTCAGTCCTCTGCCAGATGAGGTCAGCACCTTGGAAGTCAGAAATGCTCTTATTCTTGACTACACCACTCATGCTTTTATGTAGTCGCCAGAACAATTTCAGTGACTTGTCTGTGCTTACTCTTTGACACACCTCTGCCCATTTTTCGCTTTTAACCATCTTGACCAGTTTTTTGAAATAGCTTACTTTTGTGTGCATCTCTCTTTCTAAGTGCAAGCAGGGACTAGGATGACCAGCTCTGTTCTTCTTGGCATTTTGCCATCTCCTTACAGCACTACGCTTATCCACCCAAGCCTTCTCCACCTCGAAACTCCACCACGGTGGCTGCTCCCAGCTTTTTTTCCTGCCCTGAAACGTTCTGCGCTTGTCACGTCTTATTTTACTCACCACATCTTGCCCTGTACTGTCGTACTGGAACGTCTTTACCTTTAGCTTGTGTTGTCTGGTTCTGCCTTTCTCCACCAATATGCTGCAAGGGTGGTGGTCGCTGCCATGGTGTCCTAGGACACCCCATCTACACACTAGTGAGTGAAGGTGAAACTAGCGCCAGATCAATAGCACTGTCCTCATTGCCTGGACGGCTTGCTGTCCTGGTGACACAGCCACTGTTGATACAAACCAGATCGATGGTTTCCAGTGCAGTCTCGAGCTCCTCCCCTTGTGTATTGGAGGAAGTGTTTCCCCATGATCTGCCTTTAGCGTTGAAGTCACCACAGAAAATAACATTTCTCTCGTGGCCTAATATGCCACTTAAGCACTGCCACTTCTGGGCGTCCACACTCGCATTGCAGGCATAAACATTAACCCACACAGGTGTGTGCAGGTGGGTGGGTGCGTAGTGGAGGATGTTTGCATGAGTGTGTGTTGGTGGATGGGTGGGGAATGCATGTGTGGGGAGAGGTGTGTGGTGTGTTGGTTGGGGATATTGTGTGGGTGGGGTATGTGTGTGGGTGGGGGTATGTGGGGTGTGTGGGTAAGGGTATCTGTGTGGGTGTGAATATTGTGTGGTTAATGGGTGTGTGGGTGTTGGTGGGTAGTGATATTTGTGGGTGTTGGTGGGATGTGTGGGGGTGAAAGTAAGGGTGTGGGAATGGTTGTGGGCAATGTGTGTATGGGTGGAGGATATGTGTATGGGACGAGTGTGGGGGATGTGTGTTTGGGTGGGGGATATGTGTGGGTGGCGGGGTTGTGTGAGTAGGGGGTTGTGTGGGTGAATTGGGGTTGTAAAGGCAGGTGGGGATGGGTTTGGGATATGTGTGTGGTGTGTTGATGGGGAATGTGTGCATGGTGTGTGGAGGGGGGGTTGTTTGTGGTGGTATGGGTGAGGATATCTGTGTGGGTGGGGGATAGTGTGTGGTGTGGGGGATGTGAGTGATGGGTGCGGGGAATGTGTATGGGTGGGGGATATGTGTGGGTGAGTAGGGGATGTATGGTGGTTGGGAGAAGTATGTGTGGGTGGTGGGGTGTGTGGGTGGGAGATGTGTGCGTGGATGGGGAATGTGTGGTTGGGGGTGTGTAATGTGTAGGTGGGTGAGGGATATGTATGTGTCGGGGTGGGATGCGTGAGTGGGTGGAGGATGTGTGTGGGTAGGGGTATTGTGATCGAGAGATGTTTGGTTGCAGATGGGTGGGTGGGGGTGTGTGGGTGCGTAGTGGAGGATGTTTGCATGAGTGTGTGTTGGTGGATGGGTGGGGAATGCATGTGTGGGGAGAGGTGTGTGGTGTGTTGGTTGGGGATATTGTGTGGGTGGGGTATGTGTGTGGGTGGGGGTATGTGGGGTGGGTGGGTAAGGGTATCTGTGTGGGTGTGAATATTGTGTGGTATGTGGGTGGGGGATATGTGTGTGGTGAGTAGTTGGGGATGCATGGTGGTATGTGGGTGTGGGATGTGTTGGTAATGGATATGTGTGGGATGTGTTGGTAATGGATATGTGTGCGGTGTGTGGGTTAGGAATATTGCGTGGTAGAGGACGTATGTGATGTGTGGGTGGGGGATGTGTGTGGTGGGGGATTGGGTTAGGGCATGTGTGGGTAGGTAGAGGATGTATGTGTGGGTGGTGGGGTGTGTGTGAGTGGATTGGGGATGTATAGGTGGTTAGGGAGATGTGTGTGTGTGTTGGGGTAGGGAGATGTCAGTTGGTGGGGATGTGCGTATGTGGTTTGGGGATGTGTGAGTGGATGTGTGATGTGTGCGCGTGGGTGGGGAATATGTGGTCGATGGAGATGTGGCTGGGGGATGGGTGGTTGGAGGTGTGGGTGGGGAGAGGGATGTGTGGGTTAGGATGTGTATGTGGGTGGGCGTGGGATGTATGGGTTGGTGGGGGATGTATGTGGGTGGCGAGTGTGATTTGGTTGGGGAAACAGGTGAGGGCAGTGTGTGTGGGTGAGGGATGTGCGGGAGGGGGATGGGTTGGCTGGTGGTGTATGTATGTGTCCCTGGGTGTGTGTGTGTGGGTAGGTGAGGTTGTGTGTGTGGGTGGGGTGATGTATGGGTAAGTGGGAGATGGGCCTTATAACATTGTAATTTGTCTTGATTATGTTTACAACATTCATTTCATAATGTTTATCTTTCTTCCTATGTACATGTATAATGCTCTTGGTGAACGAAAGACGAGTGATTGGAAGGGCCGAATGTAAGACGGGCCTGCATGCCCAATTTGTGACCCTTTTAAAATAAAGTTGATTTGATTTTTCTCTATCTCTCAAACACTCATCCATAGGTGGGGGATGTGTGGGTGGGTGGGGAGATGTGTGTGTGGGTGAGGGATGTGTGGGTGGGGAGTGTATGAGGAATGCATATGGGGGATGTGTGTGTGTGTGAGTGGAACGTGTTTATGGGTAGATTTTTGTGTGGGAGGGGGGTGTGCAGGGATGGATTAACCATTTGGCAAACAAGGCACGTGCCTAGGGCACCAAGCATTTGGGGGGCACCACAAGTCCTTAAGAAAAATGTGAATATTGTCCCGGTAGCGTAATTGCATGGCATAAGCAAATCGCAAATGTAATATTGAATCGCACATCCCCTCTGCTGTGTGTCCACCGTGACGAGGTAGAGGGGCTTGTGCGTCCCAATGACCCCAAGAGCTATGCCGACGGTAGCACAGCTACTGGTAGGGCCACCCATGTCGGACAGGTCAAGGGAGAGGGGCCAGACAAAGAGACACACAAACCTGCTGCCTTGTAGGTAGACTGGGGACAGTCAAAGGCTAGGGAAAGCACCCCGAATAAATGCTTGTCAAAATCGGATGTACTGAGCCACAGGCTTGACAAAGCAGTGCAACGTAAATCCTGCTGCCTTGTAGGTAGACTGGGGACAGTCAAAGGCTAGGGAAAGCATCCCAAATAAATGCTTGTCGAAATCGGATGTACTGAGCCACAGGCTTGACAAAGCAGTGCAACGTAACTTAATTCATGATGTCACAAATCAAAATTAATCGTTATGGTGCTAATCCCGTGAAGTCCCATCAGGCGGTGATAGTGCCGGGCCCCCTGCCTCGAGGGGGTCCACCCATGACTACTGGTGGTCACCTTCCCCTGTGCTGTGGAGTCAAGGCACAGAGGAGTAGGTTAAGAGCTATTGACCAAATACCCCGGACACTCAACATACTACAGTGGAATGCCGAAGGAGTTTACAAGAAGAAAGACTCCCTAACACAGCGTCTTCATAAAGATAGAATAGATGTGGCATGCATTCAAGAGACACACCTCAACGCCAATCACAAATTCTCAGTAAGAGGATATCAGGCCACACATTTCGACCGCGAAGGACACAAAGGAGGAGTTCTAATACTTACACGAAATACAATACCTTGCAGCGAAGTATCTGTGATCTCTGACAACCAAACGGAAATTATAGGTGTTGATATAATGATAAAGGACGTGAAAATAAGAATCTACAATCTGTATAGCCCAGCAGATAAGGACCTTACACTCTCAAACATGAAAATAACTGACACAAACTGCATTATTGTAGGAGACTTTAATAGCCGTTCAGAAAGATGGGGATACCCAGATACTGACAAAAGAGGAGATGAATTGGAGGACTGGGAAATAGACTCAAATCTCCATCTACTCAACAAAGCAGATGACACACCGAGCTTCTACTCCAGAAGATGGCTTACCACTTCTACTCCAGACCTAGCTTTCTGCACAGGAGACATCCTCCACAAAATCGATCGCCATGTGCTGGACCAATTAGCAGGTAGTGACCACAGACCAATCAAGCTTGTAATGAATATGGAGTATGTTCCACAGGAGCAAAAGCCCTTGCCCCGATGGAATTACAAACGAGCAGATAGGGACAGATTTGCCATACTAACAGACAAATATTGTGAAAACATAAATACACGATATGGCAACATAAAGCAAATGGTGGAAAGTCTAAACAGAGCGATAATACAGGCAGCCACTGAGTCCATTCGTAGAGGAGCGAGGAAAAATTACAAACCATACTGGACTGAAGAACTACAAAGTTTGGAGGACAAAGTTGAAGATGCCAGGAAGACAGCAGAGAGAGAACAAACAATTGAAGCGAATATCTCTCTCAAAGCCATCTCAGCAAAATACAAAAGAACAGTACATCAAACAACAAGAGATTGTTGGAGGGAAAAAACAGAAAACCTGAATTTTGACAGGGATGGAAACAAACTATGGAAACTAGTGAAAGCCATGAACAATGAAGGACCTAGAAACAAACAAATAACAATTAAACAAGGAAATACCTTGCTTACAGGAAAAAAGGTTGCAAATGCACTAATGGAACACTATGCAAATGCAAATCACATTGATATTACAACCGAACAGAAGAAAGCAATCAAAGACAAACAGATACATCATAGAAATACAGAGACAGCAGCAGAATATATGATGGCAAATCTAACAATGGAAGAAATGGAACAGGCAATGAATACCCTAAAAAAGAAGAAATCACCAGGAAAGGATGGAATCACAAATGAAATGCTAATAGGACTAGGCACCAAGGCAAAGAAGAAACTACTAGCAGTCCTAAATAACAGCTGGAAGAGAGGAATAGTCCCACAGGCATGGAAGGAAGCTATACTAATACCAGTCCCAAAGAAAGGAAAAGACCTGGAAGAACCAAAGGGTTATCGACCTATCAGTCTACTTAGCTGTGTAGGAAAATTAATGGAATGCATTATCAATGGCAGGCTAACATGGCATCTGGAAGAAAACAAACTCTTAACACCACACCAAGCAGGATTCAGAAAGTACAGATCCACTGAAGATCAAATAACCTATATAGCTCAGGAAATAGAGGATGCCTTTCAAGAGAAAAAGCACACACTAGCGGTCTGGATAGATTTAGAACAAGCATTTGATAAAGTATGGAAGGAAGGACTGAAAGTAAAACTGCAAAACATGCAGGTTTGTGGAAAAATGTATAAATGGATCAGCCACTACCTTGAGAACAGAACTGCCAGGACAAAAGTACAAGGACAAACAAGCAAAATGATGCTGCTGGAGCAAGGTATCCCCCAAGGAGGAGTTCTTTCACCAACATTATTCCTAGCATATATAAATGACATCACAGAAAATTTTCCAGCCAGAGTACACACATCATCCTTTGCAGATGACCTAGCCATATGGACATCTGAAGAATATATTAGTACAGCTAACAGCAGAATACAGCAAGCCTTATTAGCGCTAGAGGACTGGTCAAAATCATGGCTAGTGAAGATAAGTGAGGAGAAAACAACATGCACAGTGTTCTCCCTCTCAAATAAAACTCAGCAACCTAAGCTGGTATTGAATGGAAAAATATTGCGCCATGAAGAAAATCCAAACTATCTAGGAGTCACCTTTGATCGTCGCCTGACATGGAAGACACAGGTTGAGAAAAATCGAACAAGAGCAAGGCAGAGAATGGCAATCATGAAAAAGCTTGCTGGTACAACATGGGGAGCAGATGAGAAAGTTCTCAAGAAGTTATATACTGGACGGGTGAGGCCAGTACTGGAATATGGCATTCCAGCTTGGGCAACAGCAGCTAAGTCAAACTTTAACAAAAATAAGTAGAGTCCAAAACCAAGGAATGCGAATCATAACTGGAAGCCTGAAGACAACGCCTATTAATGAACTAGAAAAGATCACTTGTTTACATCCAATGCAGGATAGAAGAGATAGCAGAGCCCAGCAACAAGCAGAAAAATTTAGAAGATTGACAGACCACCCTATGTACAACAGATTTAATGGTTTTGGAAAGGGAAGACTGAAGCGTAGCAACTTTGTAGAAACTGCAAAACGAAGGATTAGGGCAGATCCTATACTTAACATATCAACAGTCAAGCCCATACACAATGCACACAAGTTCCCAGCTTGGAGACAGCAGCAACTGCCTGAGATGATAGAAAACATTCCTGGTATTGAGAAAAAGAACACTCAGCATGAAACCAAAAGAAGAGAAATAACCCTAAACTACATAAAAGAACATTACCAAGCAGGAACTGGACCCATGCATATACAGATGGATCAGCCAAAAAATTCAATAGAGAATGGAGGAGGAGGAATTCTCCTAAATTTAAAAAATGCAGTGAAAAAAAAACATTCAATGGCAACTGGAAAATTTTCAAGTAACTTCAAAGCGGAGGTAGAGGCTCTGAAAACTGCAGCAGAAATGCTCCTGATGGAGGAAAATAAAGAGAAGCAATAGCTATCTTCACAGATGCAAAGTCAGCTGTTTCAATACTGAAGAGCAATAACAGCACAGAACTAACTGACCTAAGAGCAGCACTCCATGGTCTATGCCAGAAATCCAAAAAGTTGTAATACAGTGGATCCCATCACATTGCAGTATACCTGGAAACGAAGAGGCTGACAGACTGGCAAAAGAGGGCGGACGACTACCACAGCCTGAGATAGACATAACCTATAATGAGGCAAAGAGGTTGATAAAAAGCACTTATAGAACCAAATGGACCCCTCTGCTGTGTGTCCACCGTGACGAGGTAGAGGGGCTTGTGCGTCCCAATGACCCCAAGAGCTATGCTGACGGTAGCACAGCTACTGGTAGGGCCACCCATGTCGGACAGGTCAAGGGAGAGGGACCAGACGAAGAGACACACAAACCTGCTGCCTTGTAGGTAGACTGGGGACAGTCAAAGGCTAGGGAAAGCACCCCGAATAAATGCTTGTCGAAATCGGATGTACTGAGCCACAGGCTTGACAAAGCAGTGCAACGTAAAACGTGCTGCCTTGTAGGTAGACTGGGGACAGTCAAAGGCTAGGGAAAGCATCCCGAATAAATGCTTGTCGAAATCGGATGTACTGAGCCACAGGCTTGACAAAGCAGTGCAACGTAACTTAATTCATGATGTCACAAATCAAAATTAATCGCTATGGTGCTAATCCCGTGAAGTCCCATCAGGCGGCGATAGTGCCGGGCCCCCTGCCTCGAGGGGGTCCACCCATGACTACTGGTGGTCACCTTCCCCTGTGCTGTGGAGTCAAGGCACAGAGGAGTAGGTTAAGAGCTATTGACCAAATACCCCGGACACTCAACATACTACAGTGGAATGCCGAAGGAGTTTACAAGAAGAAAGACTCCACAGCTTCTTCATAAAGATAGAATAGATGTGGCATGCATTCAAGAGACACACCTCAACGCCAATCACAAATTCTCAGTCAGAGGATATCAGGCCACACGGTTCGACCGCGAAGGACACAAAGGAGGAGTTCTAATACTTACACGAAATACAATACCTTGCAGCGAAGTATCTGTGATCTCTGACAACCAAACGGAAATTATAGGTGTTGATATAATGATAAAGGACGTGAAAATAAGAATCTACAATCTGTATAGCCCAGCAGATAAGGACCTTACACTCTCAAACATGAAAATAACTGACACAAACTGCATTATTGTCGGAGACTTTAATAGCCGTTCAGAAAGATGGGGATACCCAGATACTGACAAAAGAGGAGATGAATTGGAGGACTGGGAAATAGACTCAAATCTCCATCTACTCAACAAAGCGGATGACACACCGAGCTTCTACTCCAGAAGATGGCTTACCACTTCTACTCCAGACTTAGCTTTCTGCACAGGAGACATCCTCCACAAAATCGATCGCCATGTGCTGGACCAATTAGCAGGTAGTGACCACAGACCAATCAAGCTTGTAATGAACATGGAGTATGTTCCACAGGAGCAAAAGCCCTTGCCCCGCTGGAATTACAAACGAGCAGATTGGGACAGATTTGCCATACTAACAGACAAATATTGTTAAAACATAAATACACGATATGGCAACATAAAGCAAATGGTGGAAAGTCTAAACAGAGCGATAATACAGGCAGCCACTGAGTCCATTCCTAGAGGAGCGAGGAAAAATTACAAACCATACTGGACTGAAGAACTACAAAGTTTGGAGGACAAAGTTGAAGATGCCAGGAAGACAGCAGAGAGAGAACAAACAATTGAAGCGAATATCTCTCTCAAAGCCATCTCAGCAAAATATAAAAGAACAGTAAATCAAACAACAAGAGATTGATGGAGGGAAAAAACAGAAAACCTGAATTTTGACAGGGATGGAAACAAACTATGGAAACTAGTGAAAGCCATGAACAATGAAGGACCTAGAAACAAACAAATAACAATTAAACAAGGAAATGCCTTGCTTACAGGAAAAAAGGCTGCAAATGCACTAATGGAACACTATGCAAATGCAAACCACATTGATATTACAACCGAACAGAAGAAAGCAATCAAAGACAAACAGATACATCATAGAAATACAGAGACAGCAGCAGAATATATGATGGCAAATCTAACAATGGAAGAAATGGAACAGGCAATGAATACCCTAAAAAGAAGAAATCACCAGGAAAGGATGGAATCACAAATGAAATGCTAATAGGACTAGGCACCAAGGCAAAGAAGAAACTACTAGCAGTCCTAAATAACAGCTGGAAGAGAGGAATAGTCCCACAGGCATGGAAAGAAGCTATACTAATACCAGTCCCAAAGAAAGGAAAAGACCTGGAAGAACCAAATGGCTATCGACCTATCAGTCTACTTAGCTGTGTAGGAAAATTAATGGAACACATTATCAATGGCAGGCTAACATGGCATCTGGAAGAAAACAAACTCTTAACACCACACCAAGCAGGATTAAGAAAGTACAGATCCACTGAAGATCAAATAACCTATATAGCTCAGGAAATAGAGGATGCCTTCCAAGAGAAAAAGCACACACTAGCAGTCTGGATAGATTTAGAAAAAGCATTTGATAGTATGGAAGGAAGGACTGAAAGTAAAACTGCAAAACATGCATGTTTGTGGAAAAATGTATAAATGGATCAGCCACTACCTTGAGAACAGAACTGCCAGGACAAAAGTGCAAGGACAAACAAGCAAAATGATGCTGCTGGAGCAAGGTGTCCCCCAAGGAGGAGTTATTTCACCAACATTATTCCTAGCATATATAAATGACATCACAGAACATTTTCCAGCCAGAGTACACACATCCTCCTTTGCAGATGACCTAGCCATATGGACATCTGAAGAATATATTAGTACAGCTAACAGCAGAATACAGCAAGCTTTATTAGCGCTAGAGGACTGGTCAAAATCATGGCTAGTGAAGATAAGTGAGGAGAAAACAACATGTACAGTGTTCTCCCTCTCAACTAAAACTCAGCAACCTAAGCTGGTATTGAATGGAAAAATATTGCGCCATGAAGAAAATCCAAACTATCTAGGAGTCACCTTTGATCGTCGCCTGACATGGAAGACACAGGTTGAGAAAAATCGAACAAGAGCAAGGCAAAGAATGGCAATCATGAAAAAGCTTGCTGGTACAACGTGGGGAGCAGATGAGAAAGTTCTCAAGAAGTTATATACTGGACGGGTGAGGCCAGTACTGGAATATGGCATTGCGGCTTGGGCAACAGCAGCAAAGTCAAACTTTAACAAAATAAGTAGAGTCCAAAACCAAGGAATGCGAATCATAACTGGAAGCCTCTCCCCCGATGTGTCTCCACCTTGCCGTGGTGGGGGAGCTTGAGTGTCCCGTTGACCCCATGTGCTTGCCGATGGGTGAAAACTACATATCGGACAGCGTATGGGATAGGGACCAGACTAAGAGAGACACAACCTGCTGCTCTGCAGGAGACTGAGGATAGCAGTCAAAAGTTTAAATCAGGCGCATGAAGGCAGTTCTTGTTTCGGACAATACTCTAAGGTTCTCTGTCGAGGGTTTAGGCTGAACGCCTCTAAGCCACAGACCCTCGGATCTGAGAGTCGGGCCGATATCCACCTACAGAAAAATTGGAATCGAGATACTGAGCAAGCTACATGCCCAGTTCTGATACTTGTTTGAAGGCTCTCAGCTGAGGGATATGTTGGATTCCCGGATGAGATGGCCTGGCCGTTTCTCACTGACTGCTGCACGAAGGTAAGGTGCTGAGCCGGCAGCACATGTAGCCTACCTCGTGAGCGAGTACAAAAAGTCAGTAAAATGCCCCAGTCGAAGAAAATGGTTACGAAAACTGTCTGTATCTAACTCATAGAGAGTGTAGATAAAAGTGGAGAAACGTCTCAATAACGCGAAATGGAACGCACGGCGAGCGAACCTATTGCGTGGTCCAAAGTCAAAAGCAAAAGCTTACCGAGTGGATGTCGCCCGCAGTCTGACCGCCCCTGGAGCTCACTTGAGCGACCAGTGGCAAGCGAGATGCCCAATACATGGAAGTGAGGAACTAAAGCAGCCATGAGCAGGACGTGGCAACTCCTCGGGTGAGCCCAGTCTCGGAGCAATATGTGCCGGCTCTGCAATTATGGAAGCCTCCTTGGATAGCGAGGGACTGCCCATTGTCTGCCCCTGCCTTCCCTTGAGGGCCGACCGCGATGTCGTTGGTCGTTCTATCTTGACCAGCTGAGATGTGGGCGACATCACAACAGTCTAACGTGCCTCGAAATCAGAGGAAGGTTAACCTCATTAAAAAATGCCCGCCGGAAGTCGGAAGTGTCGTCCTACGGGTGGCAAACTAAAAATTGACACTACGCAATTACGTCCGAGTGAAATGTCTCGTCCGAATGTCTCTCGTGCTAGGAACAGCTCTGACTACCTAGTTTCCGAATGCCGCTCTTGTTCGGAACAGCTCTGACTAGGTAGTTTTCCGAATGTCCGCCATGCCTGGAACAGCTCTGATGGATACAGGGACAAGCACATGTCCGAAAACTCGCTTAGTGGAAACCAACCGCAGAGCTGACTGGTTTGTGCAGGAACGGCCCAGGGCGAGCGAAATGCCCAATATATTGAAGTGAGGAATTAAAACAGCCATGAGCAGGACGTGACGATTCCCTCGGTAAACCCAGCACCAGAGCGTTATGTGCCGGCTCTGCAATTATGGAAGCCACCCAGGATGGCGGAAAATGCTATGGACTGTCCCTGCCTTCACTTGAGGGATGACCGTGTAGTCTTCGACTGTTCCAACTTGACCAGCTGAGATGTGGACGGTACCACAAAAGTGAGAGTCTCCCAGGATTGCTAACCTGGTCAAAAATGCACGCTAAAAGTCGGATGTGTTGGCCTGAGGGTTTCGACCCGAGGGTGCCTAACCAGACACACCGCAATCACATCTGAAAAAATCACTCCGGATGAACGCAAAGAAGAAGATAACTGGAAGCCTGAAGACAACGCCTATTAATGAACTAGAAAAGATCACTTGTTTACAACCAATGCAGGATAGAAGAGATAGCAGAGCCCAGCAACAAGCAGAAAAATTTAGAAGATTGACAGACCACCCTATGTATAACAGATTTAATGGTTTTGGAAAGGGAAGACTGAAGCGTAGCAACTTTGTAGAAACTGCAAAACGAAGGATTAGGGCAGATCCTATACTTAACATATCAACAGTCAAGCCCATATACAATGCACACAAGTTCCCAGCTTGGAGACAGCAGCAACTGCCTGAGATGATAGAAAACATTCCTGGTATTGAGAAAAAGAACACTCAGCATGAAACCGAAAGAAGAGAAATAACCCTAAACTACATAAAAGAACATTATCCAAGCAGGAATTGGACCCATGCATATACAGATGGATCAGCCAAAAATTCAATAGAGAATGGAGGAGGAGGAATTCTCCTAAATTTAAAAAATGGAGCGAAAAAAACACATTCAATGGCAACTGGAAAATTTTCAAGTAACTTCAAAGCGGAGGTAGAGGCTCTGAAAACTGCAGCAGAAATGCTCCTGATGGAGGAAAATAAAGAGAAGCAAATAGCTATCTTCACAGATGCAAAGTCAGCTGTCTCAATACTGAAGAGCAATAACAGCACAGAACTAACTGACCTAAGAGCAGCACTCCATGGTCTATGCCAGAAATCCAAAAAAGTTGTAATACAGTGGATCCCATCACATTGCAGTATACCTGGAAACAAAGAGGCTGACAGACTGGCAAAAGAGGGCGGACGACTACCACAGCCTGACATAGACATAACCTATAATGAGGCAAAGAGGTTGATAAAAAGCACCTATAGAACCAAATTGGAATCAGAGCATCCAGGCCATCAGAAGGATGATGCATATTACAAACTCGACCGAAGAGAACAAGTAGCAATCTTCAGACTCCGCACAGGACATAACAGGCTGAAATACCACTTGTTCAATAAACTAAAGATAGGAGATACCGATGAATGTAATTGTAGAACTGGAAAAATGACAGCAAAACATTTGCTGCAGGATTGCCCAACGTATGAAGAACAGAGAAAGATATGTTGGCCCACACCTGCTTCATTTGAGGAAAAGCTCTATGGGGATATCAACAAGCTAAAGTTGACCGCAGCTTACTTTAACTACATACAGGTTGACATTTAAAGGTGCATGAAGACCCAGAGGCATGAAATGGAATATTGCTTGGATAGCAAATCCATTATGTGGAAAATCCAAATCGAAAGCTCGCTGTGTGGGCTTTATAAAAGGTGGAAAAGTGTCCTAGTGGCACGAAATGGAGTACTGCTTGGATAGCAAATCCATTACGTGGAAAGTCTGAGTCAAAAGCCCATTGTGTGGGCTTCATAAAAGGTGGAAAAGTGTCCTAGTGGCATGAAATGGAATATTGCTTGGATAGCAAATCCATTACGTGGAAAGTCTGAATCAAAAGCCCATTGTGTGGGCTTCATAAAAGGTGGAAAAGTGTCCTAGTGGCATGAAATGGAATATTGCTTGGATAGCAAATCCATTATGTGGAAGGTCCAAATCGAAAGCTCGCTGTGTGGGCTTCATAAAAGGTGGAAAAGTGTCCTAGTGGCACGAAATGGAATATTGCTTGGATAGAAAATCCATTACGAGGAAAGTCCGAATCGAAAGCCCATTGTGTGGGCTTCATAAAAGGTGGAAAAGTGTCCTAGTGGCACGAAATGGAATATTGCTTGGATAGCAAATCCATTACGTGGAAAGTCTGAATCAAAAGCCCACTGTGTGGGCTTCATAAAAGGTGGAAAAGTGTCCTAGTGGCACGAAATGGAATATTGCTTGGATAGCAAATCCATTACATGGAAAGTCCGAATCGAAAGCTCACTTTGTGGATGTCATCTGCAGACTGCATACTTCTGGTTTCCGGAAGAACAGCCTATGGTGAACGGAAGGCCCAATATACGGAAGTGAGGCTAAGCAGCCATGTGCAGGACGTGATGATTCCTTGGGTGAGCCCAGTATCAGAGCGCTATGTATCGGCTCTGCAAGTATGGAAGCCTCCTTGAATGGCGGGGAATGCCCATGGTCTGCCCCTGCCTTCCCTTGAGGGCTGACCAGGATCTTTGGCTGTTCTATATGGGCCAGCTAGGATGGGGGATAACACCACAACAGTGAGAGTCAAACGTCCTAAGAAACCCCCGGGAAGGTTAACCCGGTCAACAAATGCCCGCAGAAGTCGGATGTGTCGGCCTACCGGCGCAGGAACGCAGCTCTGCTGTAAACAGGCACAACGCAATCACATCCGAAAAAAACTCCGGATGAACGAAGAAGAAGAATCGCACATTATTTATATATACATACCCTGTGCTGCCCATTCACTAAATCTGGTAGGCAGAAGTCCCGCTGACTCTTGTTTAGAGGCAGTAAACTTCTTCCATACAGTGCAACTGATCTATACTTTTTTCTCAGCTTCAACCAAAAGATGGAAGATTCTGAAAGGATGCCTTGTGAATGAAAAGGTGGTAAAGTCCCTTTCCGATACGAGATGGGAAGCACATGCTGTTGCAACTGAAGCCATTCTAATGTCTCATCCTCAGATTATAGAAGCGTTAGAATGTTTACAAGAAGACCAGTCACAGAAGGGGGACACCAGAAGAGAAGCAGAAAACATTGCAAAGAAGATGCAAGAATTAGAATTTGCTTTCATGCTTGTCTTTTGGGAAGAAGTGTTACAACATTTTCACAGGGTCAGTCAAGCTCTACAAAATGAGCACGTGAACTTGAAAACATGTGCTGATTTGTATTCTTCACTAGCAGATCACTTGCATGAATCTAGGAATGAATTTGAAAGATTTGAAGAAGCTGCAAAAGAAATAACACCAGGCGTGGATTATAAGTCAACTTTGACCCGTAATCGTAAACGAAAGACAGTGGTCATTGATGGTGATTGAGGTATCTCAGAATGCCAGAGACAAATTTCGTATATCTGCTTTCTACACCATTGTTGACAAACTTGAGACAGAGATGAGTAACGAGGACAGGTATATAATGATCTAGCAGTTCGATTTTCTTGTTTGGTCGATGTACCACAAACATCTCAGTGTTGTGAAGGACTAATAAATGCTTATCCTGAAGATCTGAACAATAATTTATATACTGAACTACAACAGTTCCACTCATATATTCGCCACAAGTTTCGTGCATCAAAAAATCTGACAACAACTTGTTCAGCCATGCAGAACTCTACAAAGTAATAGTTAGAGACAACATCGAGTGTGCTTTTCGAAATGTAGAAATCGCCTTGCGCATATTTTTAACATTAATGGTTACGAACTGTTCAACTGACCGCTCTTTTTCTCAGTTGAAACGTACAAAAAATCCAAGTAGATCGACAATGAAACAAGAAAGGCTTGATTCCTTATCTTTGCTGATGATTGAGGCAGACTTGTTGCGCAAAATTAACTTTGATAATGTACTCAAAAACTTTGCCAGACGTAAATCTAGAAAAAAAAGAACTTTAAAATGTAAATGTGCTCTCTCTCTGACTTTCTTATCTATCAAAAAAGTTACAGTATTTTTGTCTACTATTATTACAAAATTAATTAACTATTAATTTTAATACAGAAATACCTTATTGTAGGTTTTATATGAGTGATAGTAGTACAAACATATGTGCTTACATTTCACAACTATTTTTCTTTGTTAGTTTTTTGCATAATATTGAACATACCAGCAGTCAGTGGAGGATCGGGGGCCCGGGGCAGTAGGGGGCACCCATGTGGGTTTGTGCCTAGGGCATCAAGATGACTTAATCCGGCCCTGGGGGTGTGGGATGTGTAGGTGGATGACGGATGTATGTGAGGAGAGAAGAGAGGAAGGAGGAAGAAAAATACAAAATATACTTACACGCAATTGAAATATGTAGTTAAAAGACACCTTCTTCCCCTTACACCCAAACTGAAGTCTATCTAAATGATGCAATGGAACTGGAGAGTTTGGCTTCAGTGCCACGCCGTTCCGCCGAACACTTCGATTGCCCTAGTGGAGAAAGAAAATATGGAGAAATAATATAAATATATTGCACTAGCTGACCCGGCCCGGCTTCGCCCAGGCCCTGGCGGGAATCTATCTATCTGTCTGCTTGTCTGTCTGTCTGACCCAGCCCGGGTTTGCCCAGCTCCTGGTGGGGAGCATCTCATTTAATTCATATAAGTAGTCATATAAGCTCCCGTTCGCAACAATCTGTCTGTTATAGGAGTGAGTGTTTGGGTGGGTGAATGGGTGTGTAGGAGATTGTGTGGGTTGGGGGATAGGTGTGTAATGGGTGTGGGGGATGAGTGTGGGGGTGTCTGTGAATGGGATATGTCTGTGTGGGTGGGAGTGTGTGAGTGTGGATGGGGTAAATGTGAGTGGGTGGAGGATGTATGTGTGGGTGGTGTGTTGGGGAAGGTATGTGGGGGATGTGTGTGTGAGGGGAATGTGTTTATGGGTGGAGTTTTGTGTTGGAGGGGAGATGTGTGAGAGGTGGGGGAGGTGTGGGATCTGCAGGTGATTGAAGGATGTATGCGAGGATGGGGGATGTGTGTTTGACTGGGTGGTTGGGGTGTGTGTGGGTGGGAGGGTAGATGAGATGCATGTGTTGATGGGCGCGTGGGTGATGTGTGGGTGTGAGTGGTTGATGGATGAGTACGTGAGTGGGTGGATGTGTGTGAGAGATGAGTGTATGGGTGGGGGAGGTGTGTAGTTGTGAGAAGATGTGTGTGAGCGGCGGATGTGTGTGGGTGGGGTATATGTGGATGGCGGGGTGTGTGTGGGTGGGAGGTGTGTGTTTTTGGGTTATGGGTGGGGGGTGTGTGTGGGCAGGTGGGGAGATGTATTTATGGGTGAGGATGTCTCTATAGGTGGGGATGTGTAGTTGAGAGGTGGCGAATATTGGGTGGGTGAATGGGTGTAGATTGGCTGATGTGTGTGGGTGGGTGGGGAAAATTGTGAGAGTGCGAGATATGTGTGTGGATAGGTGCGGGATGTGTGGGTTGGCGGGGGTATGTGTGTGTGTGTGGTTTCTTCTTTTTCTTCTTCTCCCCCTCCTTCTTGGGGAAATGTGTGTGGGTGGGGGATCAGTGGGTGTGTGGCGGCATGTATGTTCGCTTGGTTCTGTGTGAGTACATGGAGGTATGTGTGGGAAGTTTGGTGGGTGGGGGGTGTGTTGGTGGCTGCGAGATATGAGGGTGGATGGGGGATGTGTCTCACAACATTGCAATATGCACCGTTTATGTTTACAACTTTCATTTGATAATATTTTTTTTTTTTTTTCTCATGTGGGCCTGCGTGCCTAATTTGTTACCCTTTTAAAATAACGTTCGTTCGTTCAATCTGTCTGACCCGGCTTCACCCAGTCCCTGGTGGGGAGCATCTCATTTATTTAATTCATACAAGTAGTCATATAAGCTCCCGTTCCTGACTATCTGTCTGTCTATCCGACACGACCCAGCTTGGCCCAGATCCTGGCGGGGATCTATCTATCTATCTGTCTGTCTGACCCGGCCCGGCTTCACCCAGTCCCTGATGGGGAGCATCTCATTTAATTCATACAAGTAGTCATATAAGTTCCCGTTCCCGACAATCTGTCTGTCTATCTGTCTGACCCAGCCCAGCTTCACCCAGTCCCTGGTGGAGAGCATCTCATTTAATTCATATAAGTAGTCATATAAGTTGCCGTTCCCGACTATCTATCTATCTGTCTATGTGTCTGTCTCTGACCCGGCCCGGCTTCGCCCAGCCCCTGATGGGGATCTGTCTGTCTGTCTATGTATGTATGTATGTATCTATCTATAGCCAGGGGACTTAACTTAAGATATAGCAATGCTACTAAAAGTTATGTCCCTTGTTGTATTTTTTCTTATGTTGAGTCGTGTAATTACAAAATTAAATTTTAGTAAGTAAATAGATGATTGTACACTAAGAAACTATTACAGTTGGTTGCACAGGAATGAAAAGAAAACGTGTAGAAAATTTCATCTCAATCGGATGGACCGTTCGCGAACACATAAAGAACGGACATACACACACACACATACATCCTTTTTTATAGATATAGATTAATCTACATTCATCACAGGGGAGATGTGTGAGAGATGGGGGAGGTGTGGAATGTGCAGGTGGATGACGGATGTATGTGAGGATGGGGGATGTGTGTTTTTCTGGGTGTTTGCGGTGTGTGGGTGGGAGGGTAGATGAGAGATGTATGTGTTGACGGGCGGGTGGGGGATGTGTGGGTGTGAGTGGTTGATGGATGTGTACGTGAGTGGGTGGTTGTGTGTGAGAGATGAGTGTATGGTTGGGGGATGTGTGTGTTTGTGGGAAGATGTGTGTGAGCAGCGGATGTGTGTGGGTAGAATGTGTGTGTTTTTTGGGTGCTTATGGGTGGGTGATATGTGTGGGCAGGTGGGGAGATGTGTTTGTGGGTGGGGATGTGTGTATAGGTATAGGGGATGTGTAGTTGAGAGGTGGCAGATATTGTGTGGGTGAGTGGGTGTAGGTTGGCCGATGTGTGTGTGGGTGGGTTGGAAAAACTGTGAGGGTGCGGGATGTATGTGTGGATAGGTGTGGGTTGACAGGGGTATGTGTTTGTGGTTGTGTGATGTGTGTTTTGCTGGGTGGTTGCGGGTGTGTGGGTGGGTGATGGAGAATATGTGGGTGGGTGTGTGCATGTCGGTTATGGGATGGGTGGGGGATGTATGTGTGGGTGATGAAATGTGTGTTGCTAGGGGATCAGTGGGTGGGTGGCAGCATGTGTGTTTGCCTGAGTCTGTGTGAGTACGTGGAGGTATGTGTGGGTGGGTGGGGGTGTGGTGGATGGGGGAACTGCATGTTCAGAACGATGGCGGCCGCCTGTTGCTGGATTGATTGGTTTGCTTTTTCGGTTCACGAGTGCATTTTTTCAGGAGACTCCTGGGAGTCGTCACTGGAGCTACGGAGTTTGTGCTTTGTGCGACACTTTCAGCGGGTTGCCCTGCGGAAAGAGACCAAGCCATATGGGATAAAACCCGGGTCAATGAAGTCTTTCTGGTGACTGCCGTTTCTATCGACAATGAACTGTATTTCTCGTGGAGGACTTTTGTGTTGGCATTCTGGCGGCGGCATTATGCAGTGTACCTGTGCGGGCTGTTGGCTTGCCGAGACGCCTGTCTATTCCATTGTTCACATAGGTCAGTGAGGAGCGTTTTGTGTGATATTCACTGGCACAGGAACGGAGCATATATAGCAGTGTAGGGGAGGCAAGGTTAGTCGTTTATTGGCATAGTAGTATCCAATCAGTTGACAAAATGAGGACCCAACTCGAGGCCCGCTCAACACCAAGCATTCAATTTTTTTTTGGGGGGGGGGGGGGGGGGGGGGGGGGTCACCCTGCAACTACATCTATATCTATAAAAAAGAATGTATGTGGGTGGGTGGGGATGTGTTTGATGCATTCGATAACGGTCCTTCCGATTGAGATGAAATTTTCTACATGTATTCTTTTAATTCCTGTGCAGGCAACTGTCAAAGTTTTGTTTGTTTGTTTCAGCTATTTACTTACTAAAATTTAATATTTAAATTTACGTTATAATTTCTATATAGCAAGATATATAGCAATATAGACTGTCAGACAGACAGACAGACAGATAGATCCCTGCCTGGGTCTGGGCGAAGCCAGGCCGGGTCAGCTAGTGTAGTATAATTAAGTTAACTGAACTCACCATCACTGTCAGTATGGTCCAATTGCCTGGCCTATATCGTGTAATAATACAATGAAACCTTTTTACAACAGTCGACTTCAAATAATGTGTTGCTGTTCTCGAACTAGCTATGATAGTCTGGAAAAAAAATATTTTAAATAAAATGAAAACAAGAACCACTGTAATGAACGATAAGATAATAAAATAACAGAGACAATTGTATTCGAACCTGAAATTATTTGTTACTACTTGGGACACACACATGGTGGATCAAAGGAAACCGAGTTTCTGTGGCCGCCTTTGACGATGTCCGACTGACGACTAAACTTGGATAGCTAAGTGCGCTGCCCCAAGAACTTCTCAGGCCCTGAGAGTCCCATGGATCAGGGAGCACTCTAAAACCTCGTGAGTCCCGAGCAATTGTGAGTCCAACGTGCCAACAAACCACGTACGCACTGGGCTGGGGACATTCTAGCATATTCTAGAAGTCACCAGAATTGTGACGTCACGGACTATTAAAACTGGGGAATTCCCTAGTTATGATCACCCAATCAAGGGAGACTAACCCGTCTTAGTCCGACCTAAGGGAAATAATACAGAGTATAGACTGTATCTAGTCCCGTTTCGTCACACAGACTGACGTGTTAGCTGGCTCTGTTCTAATATTGAAAAGAATCTCGTGTTCGGTATCAATTAACGTTGAGGAACATGTGTCTTTCATGGCAAAATGTAGATTCAATTCAGGATTGAGCTAGGATTTCTTAAGGTATTTAGAGATAGCATTTAGATGTAAATAATGTAGAACAGTCTAGTGATAAATAGAGTGTAGGACTTTATAGTGTTGTTGCGTTGTGGTTAGGTATTCAAGGAGTGTAGGCGACAGTAGGAAGTCACATTGTTAAAATTAACCAGTGTGAGAAGTCAATTAGCTCAGCTGGTTGGAAATAGTGAAGTGGGATGATATTTAGAAGGATTGAGGATGGTTGGGGAATGGGGGAAATGTCCAATGGTGGGATCTTCCAGTGGGGTCTACTGGGGTTCTGCACTTTACATTTGGTGGTTCCTTGTCTTACCCTAATTCAGACCGATGTGATGAGCTCCTCAGTCTCATGACAGAGTTTGGTTCACTGTGTATATCTGAGTGAGGCCATCGGCCTACACTCATCTATTAGGGATCAGTGTCCTGTTGCTCTCACCAGGTGTGTTCTCTCTCTTTCACAGGTTCCTTCAGGGTATCAAGAAAACCAATTGAAACATCACAATTTTCAGATCATGGATAAACTAGTGCAGGAAGATGTATTCTGCCTGCGTGCCCAATTTGTTACCCTTTTAAAATAAAGTTCGTTTGTTCGTTCAATCAGTAGTTTGCCATTGCTTTCTGAACGATCGGCTCCTAGACCTTTTTCGAAAAAATCAGCATCACTGTGTTTCGAACCCGGGTATACGGGCTCACAAACCGCGTTCGTAAGCCCTTAGCCACACACACACATTGGCACCTTGCCATCTTGACAGACGATAGTTTGTGCTTTAAAAAGGCATAATAACTTTTGATTAATTTGGTTATTTCGGGATTTGAATTTTAAATATTGAGCACAACCCACTACTGGCAACGCTGATCGTATTCTGGTATGAACCTAAGGCCTATCCACGTCAATATGGAAGCACTATACTCGAGTTTCGCCCTCGTTTGAGCTCGTCAGTAGTGCATATATCCCTGACCGGATCCAGAAACAAGCCCCGGATCACTGGCATATGAAGCGGTTGTGTAACCACGCAGCACACGTTGGATACACAGCCAAATTATCATAACAGAATATTACAACGTCACCCATCGTAGGCTATGCTCAAGATTGCCCAATTGCCGCGACTGACATCTGTCAATCGATGTGGACCCGAAACGATCAGGACTTCTCACTGGCAAGGAACACCAGGCTTCCTAAATCCAATGAGCAATAATCAAATTGCTTAATTTGGCTATTTCGGGATTTGAATTTTTAATATTGAGCACAACCCACTACTGGCAACGCTGATCATATTCTGGTATGAACCTAAGGCCTATCCACATCAATAAGAAAGCACTATACTCGAGTTTCGCCCTCGTTTGAGCTCGTCACATAATAACTTTTACCTATGGCGGTAGCGCATGTGACTGATAAGGCCAATTTGCACTGTAAATGTCCGTTCACAGTGGGTGCATGTGAACACTGTGGTCATTTCCACCATCATGCACCATCTTACGTCTCACACGCTCGGTGTGTGACTTATCTGCAATAATTTTCTCCTTTGTCTTTATTCCATTTCTGATGTTTGCCCTCCATGCAACACGTTCAGCTGGCGACTTGCTCCCAGTGTGCATTATCAATGCCTGTATCAATCATGTCCCGCTTACACACATCTTTGTATTGTAGTAGAGGCCGACCCTGAGATCTCTTACCCATCTGTAATTAACCAAAAAGATGTCCTTTGGTATTCTACCATCATCCATCCTCCTAAGATGTCCTATCCATCTAAGTCTACGAAGACTGAGCATGGAATAAACCGTCACACAACCTGATCTTTCCAATACTTCAGTATTTGTGATTTTGTCTTGCCACTTAATACCAAGAATTCTTCGCAGACACCGCATATGAAAGCTGTTTAAATGTTTCTCTTGTTGTGAGTAAGTTGTCCAGGTTTCACTGCCATAAAGAAGAGTGCTAAGGACACAGGCTTGATAGACAAGGACTTTTGTTTTGGCAGTAAGCTTCCTGTTCTCCCAGACTCTTTTTCTTAACCTGTTCATTGTTGTTGCTGCCTTACCAATCCGGATGTTGATTTCCTGATCTAGGGATAATTTGCTATTTACCACTGATCCTAGATATGTAAAATGGTCTACCATCTCTAGTTCGGCGTCGTCAATAAAGATTGATGGTACCCCATGTGCACCTTGTGACATAATCTGTGTCTTCTTTTTGCTAATTGTTAAACCAAATTCAGAACAAGCATTGGAGAATGCAGATAGTAGACATTGTAATTCTTCCTCAGAGTGGGTCGTAATTGCAGCATCATCTGCAAAAAGCAACTCTCTGATCAGTACCCTCCTAATTTTGGTCTTGGCCTTCAATCTCTGAGCATTGTAGAGGCCGCCATCTGAGCGTGAGTGAATGTATATACCACCATCCTGATCACGAAAGGCATATTTCAGTAGAAGTGAAAAGTATATTCCAAAGAGGGTGGGAGCTAGTACACAACCTTGCTTAACTCCACTCTTGATTTCAAATTCTTCAGAAGTTGCACCATCAAACTTGATTATACCCTTCATGCCTGTGTGGAACGATTCCACAATGGACAGAAGAGTTGGTGGGCAGCCAATCTTCTTTAGTGCCTTGAACAGACCCTCACGACTGACCAAATCAAATGCCTTTGTGAGGTCGATGAAGGCAATAAACAGTGGTTGATTCTGTTCGTTCACGGCATTTTTCTTGCATTTGTCGCAATGAGAATATCATATCAATGGTAGACCGGTTCTGTCGAAAGCCACACTGTGATTCGGGGTAGACTTGATCTCCTAGGACTTGAAGTCTGCGCAGAACAATTCTGGCAAATACTTTTCCAACAATACACAGAAGTGAGATACCCCTATAGTTGTTGCAGTCGCTCCGATCGCCCTTGTTCTTGTACAGTGTTATGATGCTTGAATCTTTGAAATCCTGTGGGACTTGTCCTTCTCGCCAGCATAGCTCTATTAGCTGGTGGATCTGTAGAGTGAGTGTGTCTTGCCCACTCCTGATAACCTCTATTGGAATCCCATCCTTACCTGGAGCCTTGCCAGATGCAAGTTCATTTATAGCACTTAACTTCTGTTATGGTGGGAAGTGTGTCCAGGTGGTCAAGAGTTGGTAGAGCCTCTATGGCGTTGAGGGCATCATCCGCTAGTTTGGTCTCACTTGAGTAAAGCTCCAAATAGTGCTCTACCCATCTGTCCATCTGCTGTTTCTTATCAGTTATGATTTCTCCAGTCAAGGTTTTCAATGGTGCACTTCTTTTGATCACTGGACCACAGGCTTTCTTTATTCCTTCATACATGCTTCTTATGTTTCCCTTATCACTTGCGATTTGAATGGACTCACATAACTTGATCCAATAATCATTTGCACACTGCCTGGCAGCCTTTTGCACATCCTTCCTAGCTTGCCTTAGCTCACTCAGAGTGTTACGCGTTGGTCTTTCCTTGTTTCTTAAGAGAGCTTTCTTCTTCTTATCAATCAAGGGCTGCAGAGTCTCGCTGTTTGCCGCAAACCAGTCCTGCCTCTTATGATCCACAGTGCCGTAAACCCCTACGGCAGTTTTATAAAGAGTTTCCTTAATTTGACCCCACTTTTCATTTACTGTACAATTTTCTGGTGTATCAGTGAAAGCGTCTTCAAGTTGCTGTTGAAACTGAAAGCACTTTTCAGGATCGTGAGTGTTAATAATATTAATCCTGGGGCTAGATTTGTGTTTAGCTGTGTAGATTCTCTTTGGTCTCAGTCTAACCCTTGCAACAACCAAAGAATGATCCGTATCACAGTCAGCACTGTGGTAACTTCGAGTCAATGATATATGGTTCAGATGTTGTCTCCGTGTGATGATGAAGTCCAGCTGGTGCCAATGGCCGGATCTTGGATGTTTCCATGTGACCTTATGCATCTCTTTTGTTTTAAAAAAGGAGTTTGTAATACATAGGTCATTACTGGTGCAATGCTCCAGCAGCCTTTGCCCATTTTCATTCATGCGACCGATGTTGTATTTTCCAAGGCACACTGGCCATGAACTCGAGTCCTTGCCCACACGAGCATTGAAATCACCGAGCATATAAATGTAGTCAGATTTTGGAACTGCCTTGATCACGGAGTCTAACTCCTCATAGAACGAATCCTTCACATCATCAGAGGAATCGAGTGTCGGTGCATATGCAGTAATAATGGATGGCAAAACCACAAGAGGTTGCCAAGCGCAGGGATAATAGTCTTTCATTTCCTCCTGCTGGAATTTCAATCATTCCCAGTAGCGAATTCTTCACTGCAAAGCCCACACCGTGTTGCCTTTTTTCTGCCTGCCCTCTACCCTTCCAAAAAAAGGTGTAATTGTTTTCCCTGAGTGACCCTTCCTCAGCGAGGCGAGTCTCCTGCAGGCCAGCAATATCAATGTTAAGACGATTGAGTTCGGCATCAATCACAGCCGTTTTTCTCACATCGTCAATATTGGTCAAGTCAGTGGAAAATCCTGGACACATGGTTCTCACGTTCCAGGTTGCAAGCCGTAGCTTGAGGTTTCTATTTTTATTTTTAGTTTGTACCTGGTGCATTGGTTTTACAGCCTGCGATTCAGATTTTGTCCTAGCCCCAAGCACCCATTGAAGCAGGCAGGCTGTGGCGGATCAGCACCCAATTGGCCGGGGGCTGCCCAGCTTGAGGCGGGCGGTAGCTGATCAGTGACACCTGTAGGTGTCTCCCACCGTCAGAGGCAACGCGTGGCGCCCCATGTCTACGCCAATTGACAGGGACTTATAACCCGTAACAGTTGCCTCTCGCTTTGATTCCGAGACCAGTTAAGACCAGGGATGGAGTTATTGCCTCTCCATAGCACAAAGCCTGGGCTAAAATATAGAGATCATGTGTTGCCCATGCAGCATGATCCCTCTCTCGGCCTGCCTAGTTCACTCCAGAGGAAAGGTAACACCCCTACATCTGGAACAAGACAAGCTGCAGAAGCTGCCGGATCAGCAAAGCAATGCTCTAACTGTCCGCCTGTCGGAGCTTCGATCCTAGACCAGGTGCCAACCAAGGCTTAGGGTCTGGTCTGCCCTGCCATGACATTTTGTCTTTAGCTTGCATTTCCTCGCACCAGGGTAAGGCTTGTACCCTCCCAATAGCGCTCTTCCGCCGGAAGTCGTTGGCACAATGTGGGGTGTCGGGTTTGGTCAGCGCCGCCCAATGTTCAGCGCTAACAGAAAGCAGGTAGTAGCATCTACTGTTATACGGTAGCTCAGTCATATCTGACTAAGACCTGACTCTCCCTTAGCCACAAAGGCCAGACAAATTTATCATAAATCTGATTGAAAAAAGTTACCATGTCGAAATTTAAAGCGAGTATTCCATTCCTGAAATTCCTCCCCCCCACTCTTCGCAAAATGGGTACCTCTCGAGGCGGCATAGTTATATCGCTGGATGGCTGAAAGGCTTGAAAGCAACCTGTGAGGGACATAAGAAAGACTTCTGCATTATTTCACAATAACGTATTCTTTATTTGATTGTTGTCAAGGTGTTAGAGACCACTAGGATAGACTAGGGACAGAAGAGGGGCAAGGACTGATAGGCCATAGAGATAGGATCTCTATAAAGGTATAGACAGAGTAAAGACAGCACCCAAGCTAGGACTTAAGAATAGTTATAGGACCAGACTTGGGTGGGGACACTAACGTGTCATACTTAGGAGAACAGAGGGACCAACCCCGAGGATAGGGGATGGGGACATTAGGTCACGGAGAATACCCGTGACGACGTAAACCGTAGTAGAACTTTAGGGTTAACAAGTACGAGACGAGAGTACTACGTGACAGATAGAACAGCACAAAGAGTTGCTGACCGCACGGGGGATTTTGACCACAAGCGACGGGCTGAGTTGGGTCAGACAGCGACGAGATGGCTTCCCGACAGGACTTGTGTTTTCCGACAGCCTATATCGAGTGTCTATATCTAAACATCCACTGGACAGACTTCAGAACCAATTCGCAAATAAGACAAGAGACTAAGCAAGATACAGTATCCAATTTCATAAGAAGACGCCGTTGGAACTACATCGGCCATGTACTCAGAATGGACAAGTCAAGACTCCCCTACCAAGCCCTCATATGGTCACCAGTAGGGAAAAGAAAACGGGGAAGACCAAGAGAGACTCTGCGTAGAACCATCATTAGAGAAGGCTCATTCAACGGCCAAGTAAATATCCAAGATCTACAACAGATAGCAGCGAACCGCCAGGCATGGAGAGACAGGACTTCTGCCCTATGCGCCGCCTTAGGCTCAAGAGGAAAGACTAACTAATATCGAGTGTAGTGAACGCATGTTATATTGGCGAGAGTTTCATCCGGCCCGCCGGCGGTACTTGAACTTGCTTGATATAACGTATGAAACACGAGACGTTATGATACAATTTAAATGTAAACATTATGTTTAGAATAGTAGGAGAGCTTCACACGTGCGGAGAACTCCTGGCTGCTCTAGGCTGTTTATTTGGCGGCCCTATTTATATATTTTACAAACCTTATTATGAGATATATTTTATTACCAAATGAAGCCGCCTGCCGCGGCTCTTCAAGAATATGGAGTAGCATATCCCATGATACCCTGGTAAAAATGCATAGGATGTTGTGTTGGCGTGCCTATAGCGTGGCCACTGTTTTTCCAGACCGCAGTTGAGAGGGCAGACAGGCACTGTGAAGATCCAAAAGATCCAAGAGGATCTTGATTGTGAATTGGCGATTGTCTGCTGTGGGGTGAGTTTTGAATGAACCTTCATAGTTTTAACAGGAATATAGGAATAGAATAGCTATGTCTGTGCATGAGAACAATATTGGAGGTGTGTCACGAGCGCCCTGAGTTAACCCAGATAATAATACCGACGTTTGCGTGGCGTATATTTTCTGGGCCACAACAGTCGTACTAACAGAGTAAACACAGCTGTACAGGTTACATCGTGTCAGCCCATATACACATTTGGTGGTGAGTGAGTAGGAATGGATACGCAGAGTTGGCAGTTCATTAACAAGTAGAATCACATATATTGTCAGCTTAGGATATGGAATGGTTCCGTTTGTCATCTATGCGGCCGGACATCAGACGAAAATGGCTGCTGGGATTGTCACCACGGAACAGAAGATTGACAAGTTTGTCAACATTTGAATGCAGATGGAAGCCGTGAGATCACAGGGGCAGATGTAAAACGGAAGTACCTAGTACGGAAAACAGTGCATCTGTCAATTCTTGGTTTCCGGCACATCAAGATGATTGGCAGCTTGGTATCGAAACTCTTTGTTGGGAGTATACAGAAACTAGCTGGCTTGTTTTGAGAATCTAGGCAATTACTGACAACTTTGACAGGATTTAAGCCAGGAAAATAGTTCTTGACAGGGGATGATTTGCCACTGTGCCACCTGTGTGGGGGAGTAAAGGATAACGTCACGTGGCCAACTTTGGTAGTTTGCGATATAAACTCGAGTTGAGATCAACTAGGGTGGACTTGAATAATGCTCTAGTCAGAGTGCCAGGGCACTGCAGTGCTTAGTGGAAATAATATCTACCGTGTGTTAATTAGTGACTTAATTTTGCACGTGCCTATAATGGCAGATGTAGATATGATTGATAGGACTGCAGTAGTGCCATTTAAGGTATAACCTATTATAATATATTCGTTATAATTACTTTAGGCAGTAGCTTTGTTAAACTATAGTGTGATGATTAGCACTGTTAGTGGAAACTAGTTAGAGTAGAATAGTGATATTAACTCTGCTAGTTAAGAATAGATTAGTGAAGTGTTGATAAGCTTTACTAGTTGAGAATTGAGTAATGAGGGATAATTGGGATCCTCCCGTAGGTGTCTCTGGTGGGCGGGGTTCCGCATTCTGTTTGCTGATATTTTTTCTTTGTCATAGCCTGATTCGGCTCTAGGTGGGTAGCTAATCTGCTCTGTGACTAAGTCTAGTTAGCTAAAGATCATTAAGCAAGGTGATAGGCTTACACTCAGCCGAAAGGATCAGTAACTAGTACTATCACCAGATGTGTTGTTTCTATCCTAGGTTCCCTACCAGATCCAAGGAAACTCAACAAGTTTTTGGGTAAGAATCCAATCCCATTCGGAAGAGCACCAGTTCAACAATCAATAAAGTTGCATACAGAACGTAACTAAAGCTAGAAGGAAGTTGATTCACCAAAGAGAGTGATGCGTACTGATGCACCACACAGCATCAGACAGTAGTAACTAAATGAGAACAGTCTAATAGTTACCTAGTGTTATATAATCTCGTGTAATAGAACACAAGACATTATACGTGAGGCTAGATAGACACGAGTGAGGATCAATCACATTAACAATTAACATTAATGACGGTGTACACACTACAAAGGACTTGTGCAGTGTTTTTAAGGAACGATAGGAACGGACATTGTGTAGAGTGCAACCGGTCCAGGATTAACTGTTAATACCACCGGTGTCTATTTCGGATGTTCATGAAATTGGATTACCAGAGGTCTACAGAGGCAAAGCAGTATCCGGCAAGATGGTTTCGGCAACGGGTGAGAAGTACATGTTCTGACGTACTGTGCTGTGGTCTATCTTTGCTGGGATCAGCTGACTGGGTTGCTGTCTGAGAGTCAGAGTCTACACACTTTATAGAACACGTCACACATTTTCTTCACATACACGTCTCATATACGTTACACTTTTATTTTAATAAATTACTCTTTATTAATTTCTAGAAGCAAGAGTTGTTGAGTATGTTGCGTTGGGGAAGTATGAGAAGGGGGCATAGTACGACAGTGAGAGAGTGATAGGAAAAGGTGTCCATAGGCTGAGGGAGTGTGTTGGACGGAAGCTGGTGGATTCTCCAGAATATTGAGAGGAAAAAAAAATATTATAATGTGGGTGTCGGCTCTCTTCACTCCAGGGACGACACTGTAAAGGAGGACACGACAAGGTGTATATGCCTGAGTATAGGGCAAGAGGAAGGCCAAAGAGAAGATGGGTGTAGAAGATGGTAGTTTGTGAGATTCGGATATGTGCACATTAGGTCTGATGTAGCTATCGTTTTGCTAACATCGCCTTCTTTGATAACTTTGTTTAGTAAATGAATATATTGGTTGTCTTTGTTTTGTGTGCATTGCATGCTCTTCCCATGGTTAACTTAGTTTTTCATCTTTTTTCCCCAGAGCTTTCGATCTAGCTTGCAATTATTGATAAAGTTAGTTGCATATCCTTTACAGGACGTTTGCAGTCAACACTAGCATTGTTTACTGTTGTTGATGTCTTGGCAAGTTTACGTTCAGTAGTTTACCATTGCCTTCTGAACGACCGGCACCCATAGCATAGCGTAAAAATCAGCGCAACGTTGTCTGCTGTCAAATCGTGCGCAGCTGTATTTCGAACGCGGGTATACGGGATTACGAACCGCATCCGTAAGACCTTCCCCACGGAGAACGGCGCAAGTATTGTACAGAAAGACTATCCGGCCCGCGCTCGTCATTTTGTCAGTTATCCAGCCCGCCGTGAAAAAAGTTTGGTGACGCCTGGACTAAACTATACTAAACCGAGTTACAGAGATGGTCGTCTCCCCTTGACGCCTAGGACCAAGCCGGGAGGGTACAGGAACTTTGCATATGTAAAGAGACATATTATGACGGAACATGGTCATGATTCAGCATATCATAAAGGGAATGGCTGAGATTAGCTCTAAGCTGGTAATATCTCCATGGATGAATATAGTGAGCTGTGCAGTGTCAGTCGTGTCATTACTTTCATCGACTAACCACTTGACTTCCATATCCTAGAGAGTTCCATCGTGCCATTACCCGAAATTAAAACGGAAGTGATGTACAGAGTCATTCCGGCATGATTCACTGTGTCTCCCAGTTCGCTAGTTACGACCATGCATTCTTTCGACGTCATTCATTCATTCAAATCTCACGTGACAATAACGCACGTCATCCTGGGTTTTCCAGGAATAGTTTGCCTAATATTCTGTGCACAGCGATTGGTTGAAATCATCGCAACCTTTTATATAAATAAGAATACATTTCATACTTACCGTAATTAATTTTTTTGGGCGTTGTCGATAGAATTACTTCAATTATATATGTATTTTTGAATTCTGCATACAATTTTAAATATATCTGAAAAGTTTCTTCGCGATAATTGCTTACTTTGTATATGAAAACAACATTTTCTGCGAAGATGTGTTTTTGTTCTTTGCGCATATTGATCGGATTGGCATGGCACTTTGTAACACTATTCTGGCGCTGTCGATAGAGTTACTTCAATTATAGATGTATTTTTAAATTCTGCATACAATTTAAAATATATATGGAAAGTTTCATCGCGGTTATTGCTTACTTTGTGTATGAAAACAACATTTTCTGCGAAAGCGTGCCTTTGTGAATGGGCAATGGCAGCTGCGCATATCAACTGGACTGGCATGTACACTTTCACTTTTCACCACTCAAAACGTGCAATTTGACCTACTAAAGTTAAAGAGAACACGAGTTTAAAGATTATTAATAATTTATTTGTATCCTTGTACTATCTTTTAATCATTTAACATGACGGAACATATTTTTGAAGTCAGTTTTCATAATCCACCTATGGCCCGTTTGGTTGAGACCAACCTCGCACGCGGAGAAAAATGGAAATGGTACGCTGAACCGTAATTAATTTTTTTTTCTGTCGCTTTCAATAGAAAACCATCAACTGTAGATGGATCTTCGAATTCTGCATCAAATGTTTCAGAAATTTGGAAAGTCTCATCGCTAAACTTGGTTGAAAAACAGGTGAAGATGTTACGATTATGATGAGTGCTTTTGTGAATGGGAAACCCAAAACGGCGGCTTGACTATATAAATAATCTTTGTAGAACAATCATTGTGTCTTCGCTAGCATAGTCGTAAGCATTCCGCTTGCCACGTGGGAGACCGGGGTTCTATTCCCGGCTCGGTATTTTTTTTTCCACAAAATTATTAGATGATATAATAGAAACTATTAAACATTACAAACTAAAATATTATATAGAACTAAGAAACTGGAAGTTTGTGAATAAAGTGTGCTCTATGGATCTGTGCAAGCTGCCGACTGCCGGGGAGCGCATCCCACAGAGGCAGCGGAATGATCGCGTATCGGAATTGATGGATCCAATAGATGTCTTTGTTTAATGTAAATTTTAATTGCCATATAAAATATTGCCCCTGAATTAGCAAAGTTTCATTGCTAAACTTGCTCGAATTGTGGTTGAAAAACAGATTTTCTGTGAAGATGTGCCTTTGTGAATTAGAAACCCACAGGTCATGACGGCCGCGCACATTGATTGCGCTACATTTTGTAACACTCAAAACGTGCAACTTGAACTACTAAAGTTAAAGTGAACACAATTTTAAAGATAATAATTTATTTGTATACTTTTGTGTAGACAAGTCCCACAGGATTTCAAAGATTCAAGCATCATAACACTGTACAAGAACAAGGGCGATCGGAGCGACTGCAACAACTATAGGGGTATCTCACTTCTGTGTATTGTTGGAAAAGTATTTGCCAGAATTGTTCAGCGCAGGCTTCAAGTCCTAGGAGATCAAGTCTACACCGAATCACAGTGTGGCTTTCGACAGAACCGGTCTACCATTGATATGATATTCTCATTGCGACAAATGCAAGAAAATGACATGAACAGAATCAACCACTGTTTATTGCCTTCATCGACCTCACAAAGGCATTTGATTTGGTCAGTCGTGAGGGTCTGTTCAAGGCACTAAAGAAGATTGGCTGCCCACCAACTCTTCTGTCCATTGTGAAATCGTTCCACACAGGCATGAAGGGTATAATCAAGTTTGATGGTGCAACTTCTGAAGAATTTGAAATCAAGAGTGGAGTTAAGCAAGGTTGTGTACTAGCTCCCACCCTCTTTGGAATATACTTTTCACTTCTACTGAAATATGCCTTTCATGATTAGGATGGTGGTATATACATTCACTCACGCTCAGATGGCGGCCTTTACAATGCTCAGAGATTGAAGGCCAAGACCAAAATTAGGAGGGTACTGATCAGAGTTGCTTTTTGCAGATGATGCTGCAATTACTACCCACTCTGAGGAAGAATTACAATGTCTACTATCTGCATTCTCCAATGCTTGTTCTGAATTTGGTTTAACAATTAACAAAAAGAAGACACAGATTATGTCACAAGGTGCACATGGGGTACCATCAATCTTTATTGACGACGCCGAACTAGAGATGGTAGACCATTTTACATATCTAGGATCAGTGGTAAATAGCAAATTATCCCTAGATCAGGAAATCAACATCCGTATTGGTAAGGCAGCAACAACAATGAACAGGTTAAGAAAAAGAGTCTGGGAGAACAGGAAGCTTACTGCCAAAACAAAAGTCCTTGTCTATCAAGCCTGTGTCCTTAGTACTCTTCTTTATGGCAGTGAAACCTGGACAACTTACTCACAACAAGAGAAACATTTAAACAGCTTTCAAAAGCGGGGTCTGCGAAGAATTCTTGGTATTAAGTGGCAAGACAAAATCACAAATACTGAAGTATTGGAAAGATCAGGTTGTGTGACGGTTTATTCCATGCTCAGTCTTCGTAGACTTAGATGGATAGGACATCTTAGGAGGATGGATGATGGTAGAATACCAAAGGACATCTTTTTTGGTGAATTTCTTATGGGTAAGAGATCTCAGGGTCGGCCTCTACTACGATACAAAGATGTGTGTAAGCGGGACATGATTGATACAGGCATTGACAATGCACATTGGGAGCAAGTCACCGCTGAACATGTTGCATGGAGGGCAAAGATCAGAAATGGAATAAAGACAAAGGAGAAAATTAAAGCAGATAAGTCACACACACTGAGCGTGTGAGACGTAAGATGGTGCATGATGGTGGAAATGACCAAGTGTTCACATGCACCCACTGTGAACGGACATTTACAGTGCGAATTGGCCTTATCAGTCACATTCGCTACAGCCATAGGTAAAAGTTATTATGCCTTTATAAAGCACAAGCTATCGTCTGTGCCAATTTGTATACTTGTACTATTTTGTAATCATTTAACATGATGGAACATATTTTTGAAGTCAGTTTTCATATGACCGTTTGATACCGTCTCACACGCACAGACGGCTGGTGAAGGTAATCGGACACACTGGAGAGCGGCAAAGAGCAAAAAAACATCTTCGCAGCAAATGTTGTTTACATCCACCCGGCAGCGATTAAAGCAATGAAACTTTCCAGATATATTTAAAATTGTATGCAGAATTCAAAAATACATCTATAATTGATTTAATTAGATTTGGAACACCAAAATAAAATTAATTACGGTAAGTATGAAATATAATGTTATTTATATAAAAGGTCACGATGATTTAAACCAATCGCTGTGCACAGAATATTGGGCATACCTTTCCTGGAAAACCCCGGATGACGTGTGTTCTTGTCACGTGAGATGTGAATGAATGAATGACGTCGAAAGACTGCATGGTAAATTAGATAGCGTTTTCCGGGACAAGGTGAGTCACCGCTAGGTGACTCCGTATATCACTTTTTTTTTCATTTCCGGTAATGGCACGATGGGACTCTGTCGCATTATTGCGCACTCCGTCTTGTTCACTTCTGCACAGCACAACTTCAAAACACACTTCTCAGCAAAAGCGTTCGCACTAGGAAGCATTGGAATGCTAGGAATGTGGCGTCAGCTCTAATAATAGCTATGACACCCAGTGATAGACAGGTCATGTGATCGAATCCTGCCCTATTCATTGGATAACTTATAAGAATCGCGTTGCCGCGAAAAGTTTTGGGTCCAAAGACGCTAACATTTGGCACATGCAGATCGACCGTCAAGGAGGCCAGTTGTGGTTTCAATATGAGTTCATTTGATCTGTATGTCCCTCTGCCTGATTCATGGGAAGACTTGAGACTAAACTATGGCTGAGTTTATGTACTTATGAGTCAGGTAAAGCTTTATGTATGAGAGTGTGTGTGTGTAAGTTTCGGCACTAATGAATATATATGTTCTTCTATCCGAAGATAGCCGCCAACTTTCTCCAGGCCCCAAAATGGCTACTCTCTGCCAGCACTGGTGTAGATATCTAACTCCATCTACCTTTCGTTTCCAGAAGAGTTGCTGTACAAACACTATGTCTTAAGCTGTGAAAAGAGGCTCACATTATGCCCAGACTGTTTCCTATTCCTGAGTCTAAATCCTACTAGCCTTCTGACTGCGTTCAGAGCAGGTTTAGTAAAAGATAAACTATGATCTATGTGCTATGTGTCGCCTTAGTTCCAATCCACAGCAAATCGTCAACACATGCAAATGTGAGATGGAAGAATGAAAGGCTCTACCTCTTATCTTATGTCCGTGGCGTGAAGACAGATTGTGTGTGTAACTGTTTAGCATCAATGACTGGTCCAGCATTTATACTGCCGTGATTATTTGAACGCATTGTGACGTGATCGAACATGTATCTAGCACTCTGACCGAATCACAGTCAAGCTAACAGCCCAGCCCCAGCACTCAAGTGAACGAATAAAGAAGAAGATTGGTGTTAGAATGAGTGCATTGTGTCCTCTCATCTTTCTTTCACTCTGTATATATATATATATGTGTTAATGAATGAGAGGCAGTGTAAATCCTCATAAGGAATGTTCACATAGACCTCCACCTTCATACCAATTATATGTTAATTATATTAACTTTGGAGTGAAAATATTTAATGTATGTTTCTTTACATTATTACTTGGATTCAACATGTGGAATGTAGTTTTATTAAAGCATCACCCTGTTTGACAGAGTAAGTAAAGGAGAAACATATAGTATGCTTCCATGCATAAGCACTTCTAAACTGTCAAGGGGATTATCACCCCAGTGTCAGAAGAAGTAAGTAAAGGCAATGACAGAGGAGGTGAGAAGGTATTAACAGGAAAGTAACCAGGCAGACTAAAACAATTGAGGCAGCACTGATTGGTAACATGAGTTATTATGAGTATGATGAACAATCATCCTGTCCTGTTCCATTACTATTTAGGATCAGTTATGCTGGGTGCATTTTATCATTAACTCTCCAGCATTCCTCTCCTCGCCTTGTCATTCACTGTGTCTGCGTCCTCTGTGAGAACATCAGCCAACAGATCATCATGTATAGGGGCAGGATAAGAGGGCCTGCCAACTACAATTGCTGATGCCTAATGGCAGTACAAATAAGAGACGCTGTAGCTCTAACTTGTAGTACTTCCTGAATCTGCTACCTGCTGGAACTTCTGTCTGTAGCCCTTTTCATTCTTGTCAACTGGAGAATTATCATCCATTGACTAGATATAAATAGGTTCACCATGTTTATCCACCTCAGGTGAGGATGATGGTGTTCGCAGATTGTCATGATCCAGAGTTGCAGATCATTGTCCAATAATGTACAATGGATCTGTAAACCAAGAGCAGATCTGTAATAAAGAGGTGCAAAAGGGATCTGTGGTCAGGACTAAGATTAATCAATGAGTCCCCATTGAACTGTGCCCAAAACTGATCTGTGTTTCATGATCATTCTGATGATTGACAATATCTGAATTTCAGAAACATTTCTAAGATCACTAGGATCATTTTATACCTCACTGCAGATTACTTACAAATATGGCAGAAGTCTTGGCAACATTTCATCATTGCTATACTTTGATTCCACTCAGTGAAAATGTATCAATATGAGAACAATCAAGGACTTTAATGGACAGAGAGTAGTCATGAACTCCTCTGATTCTTATAGTTGTGTAGAGACTGTTTAGGCAAAGTGTTTTACTAATTCTTGGGAAATATTCCAGTACTATCTTGTGTATTACAGAAACAATAGTAGGAAAATTAGTGGAAAGACATAGTGACCAAATGACTGAAATCATCAGTGAATTTAATGAGAGTTCTTAATTCTATATTTGAATGATGAACATTATCTCTATTGTATTGTCATGATGTATTTCATATATGTCATAAATGCTTTACTGGCTTATTTCCACAGCTTTTTTGGGTTAATAAACAAAATTAACTTTTCCTGCATTCTTCTGTCAAGTACATTGTGGTGTGACAAAACATTTTATTATTTATGTGTTTAGTTTAATGAAACTACATCACATACTGGTAGAATCTGGAACTTCAGGTGGCTGGGTATACACAAATAGACAGCTAAATTCTGTTCTATTGTAATCTCCCAGGTTCCAGGTTACGCAGAAAAGGGAACTTTAAATCTTATAAATTTCCTGTGACCATTTCACCTAAAAGGGAAAATGATCATAGGTGGGGGACTCTCGAGCTAACCAAGTTTCTCTTTTCGGGAAGGAAGATTTTGGAGGGAAGAAATTAACATTCCTGGGAAACCCCTAGATTTCCAGAGCTATTATGGGACACTTTGGCTTCCAATGACCCATCCTCTCCAAATGAAATTAGCCCCAGCCTCATAGCATTACTTCATTGTGGGGTAGGTCGAGGTGGGTACTGCTTCCAACTTCCCACAGACTCCCTACAACTGAGTGTTGCCGCACCGCAACCGTTGCGATTGCGACTGAAGAAGGGATGGGGCGCTTATTGATTTTTGCATTAGCATTGATTTTTGCAAAGTGCCATTACATCGTTAAAAATAATTACCTGCACAGCAAAATGCTCTTTTATGTAACTTGTTTCACGAAAATAGTTCAACTTGGCGCGAACAACTTGTTTTCTAAACAGCAGACGTGTCTTGAGTACTCTTGAGGGTGACTGCCCTTGTCTGGGCAGGGGAGGTAAACCCTAGTTACCGTTGATAGTTTACCTGGTTACCATGATTGATTGATTGATTGATTGATTTAGGAACCGACATCACAGCATTCGGGACATTCCCATACCTGGTTACCATGATGGGGTCTTACCCTACACATGTAGATAGAAATGTGGAAACTGATCTGTCGATAGATACATTCACAGTTTTATTTTAATGTGATTCGGCATGGCCACTGTTATGCACGGTATACGCAAAGGAACACAAAAAGGTATTACGATTAAAGTTAAAGCATTACATTAATATATTAATATTTAATAATATTAATTTTATCATTATGACAAGAAGACTGATTCATCATTTTGTTTAGCTACTTATGGTGAACCGTGAAGCCTTACTTATGTTAGGGACGTTCATTTGAAACCCGTTCCAATGGCTTCATTACAAAGGCATGAAAGAAACATTAACAGGTGTGGTAGAATTAAACAAAGCATTCATTTTGAATGAATTATGCACCATGGGTTGATCAGAAGAAGTCGCCATAAGCATTTAGGCAAGCATCCCATTGCTTGGATAGGCGGCGAATGCCGTCCGCAAAAAAGGATTGTGGTTGCTCACTGAACCAAGTGTTCACCGCGTTCATGTGTGAAATCATTGCCCCTTGAGAGCTTTTTTTAGAGGTCCAAACAAATTAAAATCACATGGTGACAAATTAGGACTAATGGGCTGGATATTGCAGAATTTCCCACTTCTTCCTTGTTAATGCTTCCTGCACAATCTTTGCGACATGCAGACAAACATTATCGTGCAACAAAACCACACTGCAAGAAAGCATGCCAGGTCGTTTATTCTTGATGGCTATTTGCAGCTTGTCTACTGTTTGCAAGTAGTGGGGAGAGTTGATGTTGACACCAGGTTCTTTAAAGTCGGTCAAAAATAGCCCTTCATGATAAAAAAAGATGCGCTCAGCATAACCTTAACAGCGGAAACCTGTAACTTGAATTTTTTGGCTTTCGGTGATCCAGCATGCTTCCATTGCATGCTCTCTCTTTTGCTGCTCGGTTCAAAGTGGTGTCACCATGATTCATCGCCTGCCACTATGCGGAAGAGACATGCATCATCCTTCACTCTGTAATGCAGCAAGTGGTTCAAACACCATCCCATGCGTTCCTCTTTTTGGCGGTCAGTAAACATCCGTGATACCCACTGTGAACACTCATTCCAATATTGCAGTTTCTTACGAATGACCTTTTGAATTGTCACAAGTGACACATCAAATTCTTTCGATAGTGAACGTATGCTTGGACAGTGGTTCATCCGTACTGCTGCATCAATTTTGGCGATGGTTTTTCCTGTTGCAACAATATGCGCTTGACCCAGCCATTGAAGATCTGTCGTGAACTGATGTCCTTTCCGAAACATTCGTGCCCAGTCTGTCACTGTTGTCTTCGACACACATTTGTTACCATACACTGCCTGCATTCTTCAATGAATGTCCACTGGTCAACATCCTCCAAATGAAAGAAACTGAATCACTGCTCTTTGAGCTTCTTTGGACGGATTTTGGATCAACCTGGCCATTTTCTCAGTGGTCAGAAACAGAACCTATGCATATATTATTTCTGCACGGTTGTAATATTATTTACTCATTTCTTAATAATCTTGTTAATGATCAAAGGGTCTGACACAAAGAAAGCTAGAGGCTCGCCAAATCCGGGAAGCAAAGGAAGAGGAAGAACGCAAACTAATTGACATTGAAGAAGCAAAATTTCAAGCCCAGAAGCGGAAAGAAGTGATCGAGAAAGCAAAGACTCAGCAGTATTATCAAACAGACAGACTCAAGAACTTTCATGTAAGTTATGTGTGAAAATCCTCTTATTTTCTTTATACAGCGTCAAAGTAGTATGGGATTACTTTATCAGGAAACCTCTATAATTAATTCTTGACCAGGCAGCAGGTGGAGTCTCTTGACAATGAAATATCTAAAGCTCAAGGAGGAAACATTACCACCTTCGGTCTAATCCCAGTCAAATCATTTGTGCTGTGCTGAATCAAGATGTGGTTACATCTTATTATTACTCTCTGCAGATGTGAAGTTCCAGTTCTTGAACTCCTCGCTGGCTTCTAAGCTCAAAGAGAGTCAGGAACGCTGTTAAATATAATTTACATTTTGATGGTGCTATGGTGTTGCAACACATGGTCTTTACATTTCAGCCCAGACTTTGTTATATGGAGATGTATAACAATTTACTACTGCCATGGGTTGTAGTTGTTACATCTTGTTAGAAGCACAATGTCACAAATTATAATCTGTCAAGATGGCAAGGTGTCAGTGAGTGATACTAAGGAATCAGGTTGGGAGCAATGTCTCTATACCATCCTCACTTGATAGATGCCATCTCTTGTCAAACACATGACTTAAACACTAATGCATCAGATTTCATACTTAGTATTCCAGAGGTCTCATGACCAAGCAATGACTAAATTTAAAACTCATTCACAACTTCATGCATTACATAATGCTCTTAACTTTTTTGTGCCACAGGTAGTTAGAGTTGTGAATGTCTAGGTCTTAAGTAGTTAAAATAATAACTGTTGGGATTGAAGGTGTTGCATTAATAACAGGGACAAAGGTTAATATACTGATTGTCTAGAATACAATGGGTTAAGCTTTTGCTGCAGTGGTTATTTAGAAGCTGTTTTCAAATCATGAAATTACCAGACATATCATTATCATCATCGTGTGCCAGGCTGAAAAGCATAGGCAATTATAGTTTACCATTATAGTTTAGTGCATGACTGGTTTCAGACTTAATTTTCTTCTAATTTCCTCATTTCTAATTCTGTCTTTCACAGTTATTCCCTCAGCTCTTGTAAAGCATCTCATCTCTGTTGTGATTTTGCGCTCATTAATTGCAGTAAGCGTCCATGTTTGACTTCTACCACTACAACATAATTGTGTCCACAGAGTGCTCTAACCCTTACTGAGGTTCTTAAGGAACGTGATGCTCAGCTTGAACTGAAGCGGCTGAAGGAGCTTGCAACAAAAGATCTGGACAAGGCTCATTTACAAATAGATCAAGAATTCTATGAAAAGAGCATCCAAGCTGATCAGGAGAAAGCAAAACTTTGTACTGCAGCTGCTAAAAGAACTGCAGAATTCCAGCTGGCCCAGTAAGTATGTGAACCTGCTGATTATGAATAATTGTAGAGCATACACATTTATTTGACCCTTCCTTGTGAAATGGGTACTAGATCTTTCTCTGAGAAGGGAATGTGGTGAGGTATGGAGCTGATGATCCAACCGTATAATGTATTAACCTAGCATATGTTAAGTTCTATCCCTTTACATTCAGATGGCATTATTTTCCATGAGGTTTTTATAGACATTATAGCCTGCATACCATTCAATACGTTTTAGAGAGAGAACATTTTACATGAAGGTATGGCATAACCATAATGTGCTTAGACAAGTGGCCAGATGTTTGCCTGTCATCAGGTGGTCAAGGGTTTGGCGGATTTTTAAAACTGGTACTAGGAAATGACATTGGAAGTAAAGGCAGCCGTCACTGTACTAGCCACATTTCCTTTTTTTCTAAGCCACGAATAGTATCCATGATTATTATTCCAAAATTGTCAAAATGTTGCACATCTTTTGTGGTAAGTCTTTGCTTGCTAATAGCAGTATACAACTGAATGGATAAGTTCTCTCAAGTACATTCACAAATTGCTGATGAATGAATCAACAGAAAAAGAGAAGTAGAATGTGAGCTTTACTAGAACATGATTACAAGAAACAAAATAGACATTGCGGCTAAAACCTTCATCAGCACAGAAAAAACTAACAAAAACCGACAAAACTACATGAAAAACACTCCATGAAAATATGAATATAAAAGTTACTTATCTGTATTTTTGTAGTGGCTGGATATGTCTTAAACGATAAACTACATGAAAAACACTCCATGAAAATATGAATATAAAAGTTACTTATTTGTATTCTTGTTGTGGCTGGATATGTCTTAAACGATAAACTACATGAAAAACACTCCATGAAAATATGAACATAAAAGTTACTTATCTGTATTCTTGTTGTGGCTGGATATGTCTTAAACGATAAACTACATGAAAAACACTCCATGAAAATATGAATATAAAAGTTACTTATCTGTATTTTTGTTGTGGCTGGATATGTCTTAAACGATAAACTACATGAAAAACACTCCATGAAAATATGAATATAAAAGTTACTTATCTGTATTCTTGTTGTGGCTGGATATATCTTAAACGATAAACTACATGAAAAACACTCCATGAAAATATGAATATAAAAGTTACTTATCTGTATTTTTGTTGTGGCTGGATATGTCTTAAATGATAAACTACATGAAAAACACTCCATGAAAATATGAATATAAAAGTTACTTATTTGTATTTTTGTTGTGGCTGGATATGTCTTAAACGATAAACTACATGAAAAACACTCCATGAAAATATGAATATAAAAGTTACTTATCTGTATTCTTGTTGTGGCTGGATATGTCTTAAACGATAAACTACATGAAAAACACTCCATGAAGGTCAATAACATCACAAACCTAGAGATTGGTAAGCCACAAATTTCTGATGAAAACTGACTTGGTCACTTTGCACAGATTGCGACAGAATCAGTTGTGTGGAAAGCCGAGATTATTTGAGCTGTCAGCTGGGTAAAGATAGACAATGTTGCAACTTCAATATGATGTTCTCATGGTGTAGCTTATAGCATAATGTATGACATGTTGAATTTGGCATGTTTTTCTCACATTGAATGCTCAGACAATGAACTGAAGAACACAATATGAGCAAAATGAGCCTTCCATTGGAACATTTCATCCAGTATGCAGATGAAGGAGAAGACATGCTAAACAGGATTGCCACAAGTGATGAATCATGGGTGAAACATGTCCTGCCAGGAAAAAAAAACATGCTTCAATGCAATGTAAACATCCTTCTTCATCTTCAGCAGCAGATTCAAGGTTTTGCTATTAGAAACTAAGGTTATGCTTACAGTGTTTTGGGATTGTAAGAAAGAAAGGGAGTGTTGTTATCCCATTTCCAGAAGAAAGGTGACAGATAGTGTCAATGCTGCATCATAATGTGAAGTTATTGTGATGCTTCTTGGTGTAGTTCTAAAAACATATGCTCAGATATACTGACTGTTTTGCTTTAATATAATGTTCAGGACATTATGCTGTCAATGACATGGCACAGTTAGATAATGGTTTGATACCGGCTCTTGTTGTTCGCTACAGCAAGACAAGACCGGCCTAATTCCTACATGCATTGAAGTTTACAAAATGTGATTCTCCTAACCCTTCACAAAAGAGATTCTTGCTATGGGTTTTCTTTTTATTTAACATAAAATAATTGTCATCTTCTGAGATGCAGCATTTACTTGGCCTATTCTGCTCTAAACTTTGTCATACATCCTTCATCTGATGTTATCATTTTCTTTAAATATTTGAGTTTATTGACATGGCTAAGCTTATAACCTTCTATTGTAATATCACATTTTAGTGTGCGTGTGTGTGTGTTTGTATGCGATAACCATTGTTTCTGTTTTCTTTATATTTAATAAGATCAATTTTCAATGGAATCATTTACAAACTGTACTCTTTTAATTAATTAATTTTCCTGTATAGTGAAAAACAAGCCCGGCTGGAACGTTTCAAAGATAAACTAATTACTAAGATGAAGCAGAAGATTGACGATGAAGAGGACAGACTATGCAATGCAGTGGGAGAAATTGAGAAGAAACGCATAGAAGAGGAGAGAGTTAAAGAGGAGAAATTACTGAAGGAGATACGAGAACAAGCAGAGCACAGAATGAAGCAGGTAAGAATGTGTGTTCAGAATTAAGTAAGAGCACTTTGCAATAAGGAAGTTAATAATATATATAAAATAAGTATTCCCATTTATATTTAGAAAGTAATTGTTGTCTAGAATAAGAGACTTGAAAGTAAAAATTGGTATGGTCAGATACAAAGAGTCACATTGGGAGAATGACAGGCCTCATCAACCAACACAGAACTGACACTATTAGCCACTTATGATGAATATGTTGAGGAGATGATCTAAGCACCCAATGACTTGACCAGAATTCAATGATGATATCCCAAAAGATAACTAAGTAACCAACTAACTAACCAACCAACCAACCAACCAACCAACGAGCAAACAAATGAACAAACAAACTTTATTTTCAAAGGGTTGAGAATTGGGCACTCAGGCCCATCTGACATTCTGCCCTTCTTCTCTATTTCCTCTCATACATTATTTCGTTCAACATTACTTATGAAGCTAATCTTAGACAATAAATGAACAATAAGCATTAAAACGCATGAAAAATAATCAATAATACATGTCTCACTGAGGCAGTATTTAACATGGGCATTATAAATACCCAAGGAAGGTGTAACATACCATATATTTTTGAATGTTTATTGGCTACTTGTCGTATGAGACAATTTTCCATTATTATTGTATTTTTGTGTGTGTTACCACCCAAACAGCCAACTAACTTACTAACCAACCAACTAACCAGAATCCAATTGATAATAGCTCAACAGATAACTAAGTAACTTCCTAATCAACCAACTAACAAAATAACCAACCAACCAACCAACCAAACAACCAACCAACCAACCAACCAATCAAACAACCAGCCAACTAACTAACCAACTAACTAACTAACTAACTAACTAACTAACTAATTTTGTTAATCCTTGGTGGCGCAATTGCTAGCATATTTGCTTGCTGGGCTGTGTGACAAAACGACGATTCATTTGTGCCTTGTCGAGCGATTTTCCACTTTGTTCGGCGTCATCTGCGACTTTCCCGTCTATAAATAGATCGGGGATAGCCCAGTAGGAATTTTCCATCTGGAAGGTTCGAGAACCACCTGGATTTGGAGGTCCAAGGTGGCTCAGTACAACACTAACTTCCCGTGCTGTTAGAACCTAGAATTCCACTGTGGAAAAGAGTTTCACGTGGAATTGCCACACTTCGTGCAGCACTTCTTTCTCGAGCGCATTCGTCCGCACGAGGGAGAAATGTGGCTGGCACAGCTCATTCACTCTTCATCTCTTGTGTGAGAAGGTACTGCTTTTGGGTAGCAGTGAACCCACTTCTTCACCCACAACCAAGTTACAGCGGACTGTCATTTCACGACCTGCTGGCGTAAGATAGTCATTGAAGCTGACTGGAAACAATCAACCGGTTCAGGTATGAATTGTAGTAATTAATTTAACGTTGTAAAGTGAACAGAAAGTGTGATCGTTCATAGCTAATTAAATATGCGGGCGTCTAGCATAGATAATGACTTCACCGATCGATAACCCAGTGAGAACGAGGGCAGCGCACAGCGGTGTGTATACTTGTGTTTACAAGCCGTTGTGAACAGCTGTTTTGTCAACTGCTTAGCGTTAAAAGTCCATTAAAATTGGCAAATTGTGTTACAATGTTATTGATTGTTTATAGTTCGTAGTTGCATAGACTATGTTTGCTGTAATGTAGTAGGGAACAGTAAACTATGTTATAGTATGAACTTACTTGATGCCAGTCAGTAATTACGTTAGCTGAGCGCTGAAAGTAAACAAGGTAAGTTGGTAGCTGAAGAGTGAGCTAGTGAAGCACTCATGTGATAGGGAAATAGAGCACGTACATGATTAATTCTAAGAAGTGATGTAGCTATTTTGTGTGTGAACTAAATAGTGAATACATTCGAGGAACTGGGAATTCATACGAAGGTAAGTTCTTCAGTGGTGCTAGAGAGATATACGATGTTGTTATTACGTATATACTAGGTCATGTTGAGTACTACTTCTATGAATAATGTACCGACCGCCGAAGTGGTTCGACGCGAGATAACATGGCATTACCGTCGCGATGTACAGGCGTTCTTCGTGCTATTCTTTCCTGTCCCGTTCTATCCATACTTGCGTGGGTACGTCAGTGCTGATGTGAGGAAAGTATGGAGGAACAAATGGAGGACAAATGAGATTCGGGGACGAATGGAATATGAGGATTGCGTGTGAGTTATTCTTGTATGAGACTGGTATAACCAGGCAAGTGAAGTTCGGCCACTGCCAAAGCTAATCCTCTTGGAAAGGCAGAACTGGGGAGAACCTTGAACATGCGGGGAGCATGTTTTCGCTGGAAAGACTTCTTGACTCTAGGGAAGAGTCTAACAAGAAGAGTTTCGCTATAGAGTGGGCAGGAGGTCCCACTAGCGAAATGGAAACTGTAGATATGTTATATGGTCTGGTATTGTTACTATATCCCAAGTGATGGTGCCTTGATCATTGTTGGTTTATGATTAGATGTATATTGAAAAGGGGGGGGGGGGGGGGTCCAGGGACACCTTACCTTGATGTTTAGTTCCAGTTAACTCTTGAACAACTACTGAATGACTTTAGCGACAACCGTTATGTGAATAGGGTTAGGTGAAACGTTAGATCAAACTCGTCATTCTTGATTCTCAATCTGTTTGACGGGCGGTTCTCTGAAAGGCCAGCGGACATTGGACTGAGCATGATGCATTAATACTATCAACTTAGAGATGTTGCTCTACTTAGTTGTATAACTAGGTAGCTAGACTGAAGGTTGATTTTTCAGGGTTTTGATGCACATGAGCCAATGTTTGGGCCGAATACTTTCACCGATCGCTCTTACTTTCAGGTATTGCCTGTTAGAATCAACCTATTACTAAGTTGCCGGAAACCACTACGTGATCCATGGCGAAGGGTCACAATACCTACTTTACCACGCCTGACTGTGCTACATTATGCGAGAGGGAGAATCACCATGCATGACTCATACTCACCACGTGATTCTAGAACCCTGCAACAGCACTAGTGGAACTAGATGGTTTGTTTTTCCATATTAGAATGTGATTAAGACTATTTCAGAATATAGTTCATCTACCAGAGCAATCTTGCCGGTGTATAATGAAGGTTGATTGACTACGGAGCTATGATGGCAGGCTCACTCCAGAGAGACTTACCAAGGTGGGGTAGGCGCAGCTCTGGGAGCTCATCAAGTCCAAATCAATGTGTTTCCGCCTAAACGTGGGACAGACCAGGCAAAGATTGGCCCAAACCAAAGGGGCTGTAACTACGTTGGCACGAGTGTTCGGTCATGACTAGACCCACACCAGCTTGCGTATTTTCTTACTCGAACTCGAGGTGGTAGACAGGTAAACTCATCCTGATCTTTACGAACTTTGTATGCTGAATATTAAATAGGTCTTGCTCAATCATTCGAACAACCGAGTCATAGAATTAGAGACCATGTGTTTTGTTACCAAGCTCAACCATGTTTCAAGATGTGTGCAGGACTCTGAGGGAGTCTGAACATGCGACTGTGTAGTGAATAGTGAACTCAGTTACCGGAACATTGGTGTTTTTCTAGTGACTGTGTTGACTTGTTGCAGTGCTGATTCATTACCCAATCAAGGTTATATAATTCTACTACGGGACCATTAGGTTGGTCATGTGTTACGTCTAGAGAAATCTAGAGATCAACTGGGGTCGCCTCAAGGAAGAGGGTCTCCATACCAGGCTGTACTTTGATAACTGTGAAAGTTGGTCACAGCGATTCAGGGGGACAGAGCAGAGAAGTTCATCCAGCAGTCGGTGATCCGAAGAGGTAGTTCCTCTGACATCTGATCTTAGCTCTGGGGATGGAGTGGTCTCCAAAGGTTCCAGTCATCATTCTGGAAGAGAGCCGGGTGAGTGTCGGACCGACTGGACGGATCATCTGTCTCAAACTTGCACGTCAGCCTAGTGATGATATACGAAGCATCTTTATCTCTGATTCTGTCTCTAACCTATCTTCTGCTATTGTAAATAGTTTATACTATCAGGGTGTTCATATCCTACTATTGTCTTTAGGGTAGAATAAACTTTGTTGATGTTGACTGATTGTCTACTTAAGATTCTACTACTTCTACCTATCTCATAACTGTCTGACGGACATTTGTGTTGTGGTGTTGCTTAGTTAATACCATTGATTGGTTATTGATTGTATTGCTTTGCATACCCATACACATAGAGAACTACATCTCATAGTCAACATGTCTACCCAAGAGTTAGACTTAGCCAAAGTGCAGGCAACTGGGCATAAGTTAGGTCTAGAAGGTGAGGCATTGAACTCCTATGTACAATTGGTGGAAAGAGAGTTTCGCCAAGAGGAGAGAGATAGGAGGAAAGCAGAAAGGGAACTTGAAGCTAGTAAAGTGGCTTTAGAGGAAAAGAAGATTACTGCTGACAGCGAAATGAAACGGCTAGAATTGGAAGCAGACCGAGAGAGACGTGACCACGAGTACCATATGAAGCTACTTGAGGCACAAGTGCCAGCTACTGGTGTAACTGAGGGAGCTGTGGGAGGAGATGAACCTCCTGGCTCAGGGTCTACCAGTAGACGTGACTACCAGGCTATGAAATGGCCCTTACTGCCGTTCGAACCCGAGAAAGAACGTATAGACCAATACTTAGAGAAGTATGAGGCAATGTGTATCGCAATGGGGCTAGACAAATAGAAATGGTGTTTAAAACTCTCCCAGGGACACAGAGGCGCTGGATACGAAGTCTATGCACGCTTGCCACCGGGAATGCAGAATGATTACCCGGCATTAAAAGCTGCATTGCTGAAGAGATTTGAAATCACAGCACACTCGTACCGAAGGAAGTTCAGAACTTCTAAGCGGGTACCTGGTGAATTGTTTTCAGCATACAGTGTGAGGTTAAACTCATACCTTCTAAAATGGATGGCCTTGGCCGGATTTAAAGAAGAGTATGAAAGTTTGCATGAGTTGATGGTTGTAGATCAGATTCGTATGCAAATGTTGAAACCCTTGAGAAATTTCTTAGGTGAGAATGGTGCTGAGAGATTACATTTAGTCACCAAGTTAGCTGAAAGGTATGAAGTCTATGGCGAGACTGGAGACACCAGTCCAACAGATCCGAGATCGAAAGATACGGATCAAGGTAAGTTTGGTAAGGCATCCAAGAAGGCGAAAGGTTCGAGTGAACTGACGAAACAGGTGAGCACTTTAGAGAAGAACTCTAACATCAACCCAGGTAAGAATAGCCCACCTAACTCTCCAAAGAGGAAGTGGACGGAGCGGTGGTGCAAATTCTGTAAGTCCAGCACCCACAATACCAGTGAGTGCAGAAGTAAACCGAAGGACTTGCACTTTGCTTGTCTTGCAGAGGTTAGGGATAGACCCTGCAGGAAAGTGGAGTTGGGTAATGGGAATCGTGAACCAAAGAGACCTCCAGTGGTTGAGAGAGTAGAAGTGAATGGGCAACAGGTGATGTGCCTCTACGACACAGGATGGCAATTTTTTGCTGTAATTGCATCCCACCTGACAGGCCCAGAGCAACTCACCAGGGAGATAACGGAGATACAGCCGGCCAGTAGGAGTGCTGTAGCGTTACGTTGCCCGATTGCCAATGTGGAGATTCGGAGCAAGTACGTTACGGGACACATTCAGGCGGCAGTAGTACCTGACCCAATCTATCCCCTAATTCTCGGCCAGAAGCATGTGTTTTTGGGCGAACCAAAACACCCTAGCATCCATAAGTCTAGGCAGGTCAGGGTTACAGAGGAAGAGGGTCTAGAGAAGGTAAGTCTCCGTAAACCTCAGCCGGATCTGATGAGTACTGCTCGGAGCAAGGAGGCGACGCTGTGGCCTTGTTCGAACAGGTTGTCCAACGATGTGAGCCCGTTAAATCAGGGTAAGTTAGGCTCTGGCAACCGGTCGCAGGTAATCCGGACCGGATCAGAGAAGCGGCAGTGGGAACATAAGTTGGTTCCTGAGAGCTATAGAGCTAATCTGCTGCAGAAGGTACATGTCAGGTCCCCAACCGGACATCTGACTGTAGGGACAACAGGTAAGTGTCTTTCCCGGTACTATACATGGCCGGGCATGACAGGCGACGTGCGCAGATATATCAGGTCTTGTCCTGAGTGCCGTAAATGCACACCTGAGAAGACGAAGATATCCTTTGTGGTGGGAGACCGAGTTCTAGTACTCCTCCCAATCGAGGGGAACGAATTCGAAATCGGGTGGCAGGGCCCATTCCTAGTGGATAACGTGGGGCTCCACAAGCACTATGGAGTGGAGATCCTGGGAAAGTCTGTTACTTTCCAATCCGCTCTCCTCATGCGCTATGAGGGGAAGCCCGATAACTCTGCACACAAAAGGGCGCAAAGTTTCGCTTAGAACGCGGTTCGGGGTTCAGGTCAGGTAGCGGAAAGCCTGTCACACCATAGGCAGTCCTATATGTATGTGCAGGTACCTTCTTCGGTTCAACCCGGTGATCGGGGGAACATGACCGGCCAAAAGAACACCCGCAGTGCTAGCTACACTGAGAACCGTGGTCGGAAGAGAGGGGTTGTGTCGGATCGTACACAGATCACTGGTTCCTCAAACCGACCGACTGCAGTCCAGCTGGGTCCTCAAAAGGGGAAGCTGGAGTTGCAGCAGTCCAGTAAACTCTGGCAGGACGATCGTTAAATCAGATCAAGACAGGAGCTCTAGTCCGCACGACACTGTGACTTGACTAATCGCAGTAGCGGAGTAGGCGTTGACCACCTGTGATACTTGATAACTTGCATCCTCACCAATGGTGGTAAAAGTATTCCATGAAATATTGTCGGGTTAGACTTCCTCACCCGCCATCCGGTCTCAGAAAGAAAGTCCAGCACCCACAATACCAGTGAGTGCAGAAGTAAACCGAAGGCATTGCCTCATACTTCTCTAAGTATTGGTCTATACGTTCTTTCTCGGGTTCGAACGGTAGTAAGGACCATTTCATAGCCTGGTAGTCACGTCTACTGGTTGACCCTGAGCCAGGAGGTTCATCTCCTCCCACAGCTCCCTCAGTTACACCAGTAGCTGGCACTTGTGCCTCAAGTAGCTTCATACGATACTCGTGGTCATGTCTCTTTCTTACGCGGTCTCACCTTAACGTCGGCCAGACAAGCGAAGTGTAAGTCCTTCGGTGCCCGCTTGCACTTGACCATATGGTGAGTAGGAGATTTACAAAATTTGCACCACCGTGTACTTCCCTTCCTCTTTGGAGAGTTAGGTGGGCTATTCTTACTTGAGTTGATGTTGACTGATTCTTTGTACAATGATTGAGTGTGGTCTCGGACGATACCTCAGGGTTCATTGTCCCAAGGGAGAAGGTAGAGAGTGGGGGTCTAGAATCTGGAGGGGCTTGTAGACTTATTTATACCATTTGAGGGCAACCACAGGGTAAACAGTGTATCTGCCCATCCAACCCCTGGGGTTAGAATACACGGGAGTGCTAATGACCCCTTGGGCTTGGTTAACTCTCAATACCCAAGGCAAACCTGTCACACTCCAGAGATATTTGGGGGCCCGTCCGGGATATTTACAGACCTCTGTGTGTTGGTAGAACCTCTTGTAGGGATACTGACTTTGTCTATATCCTCTACCCTCAGTCTACTTAAGATTCTACTACTTCTACCTATCTCATAACTGTCTGACGGACATTTGTGTTGTGGTGTTGCTTAGTTAAGACCATTGACTGGTTATTGATTGTATTGCTTTGCATACCCATACACATAGAGAACTACATCTCATAGTCAACATGTCTACCCAAGAGTTAGACTTAGCCAAAGTTCAGGCAACTGGGCATAAGTTAGGTCTAGAAGGTGAGGCATTGAAATCCTATGTACAATCGGTGGAAAGAGATTTTCGCCAAGAGGAGAGAGATAGGAGGAAAGCAGAAAGGGAACTTGAAGCTAGTAAAGTGGCTTTAGAGGAAAAGAAGATTGCTGCTGACAGCGAAATGAAACGGCTCGAATTGGAAGCAGACCGAGAAAGAAGTGCTGCACGAAGTGTGGCAACTCCACGTGAAACTCTATTTTCCACAGTGGAATTCTAGGTTCTAACAGCACGGGAAGTTAGTGTTGTACTGAGCCACCTTGGACCTCCAAATCCAGGTGGTTCTCGAACCTTCCAGATGGAAAATTCCTACTGGGCTATCCCCGATCTATTTATAGACGGGAAAGTCCCGGATAACGCTGAACAAAGTGGAAAATCGCTCGCCAAGGCCCAACTGACTTGCCGTTTAGTCACATAGGCCCCCACTTTAAGAGGATCGACCCCGTCGTTCCACTCCTTAGCAAGAAGTTGGCCGAGTCGTTCTATCTTCTTTCTGAGACCGGATGGCGGGAGAGGAAGTCGGCTCCGACATTTTCCTTCCCTGGGATATATTCTACCCTGAATTGGTAGGGTTGCAAAAGCAACGACCATCTCAACAAGCGTGGATTGAGTTTCCGGGAGGACGCCAGAAACGTAAGTGGCTGGTGATCAGATTGCACCGTAAACTGTATTCCATACAGATATGGTTGAAATTTCTGAACCGCCCAGACCAGAGAAAGACATTCTCGTTCCACTGTTGAGTAATTCCGTTCAGCGGGTAACAATTTCCGACTCGCATAGGCCACGGGGCATAAAATCGACGGATCTTCTCGCCCCTCCTGTATAAAGCTGCTCCGATTCCAATGTTGCTGGCATCCGTTCGCAGCACGAAGGGTTTTTCTAAATTAGGTAATTGAAGTACAGGTTTGTCAGTTAAAACCTGTTTCAATGTACGATACGCCTCCTCACATGCTGGAGTCCAGATGATTCTCTCCGGCCCCCCCTTTTTCAGAGTGTCGGTCAATGGTGCCGACACCATATTGAACCGCGGGATGAACTTCTGATAGAACCCACACAATGACACAAAGGATCTCACATCCTTTTTCGTCTGCGGACGGGGAGCTAGCTGTACTTTCTCAATGTTTTTGGCTTCGGGAACCATTTGCCCGGGAGTAATTGTGTGGCCCAGGAATTCTAACTTACGATATCCCACCAAACACTTGGTTGGGTGGGCAGTAAGCCCTACCTCTCTTAGCCTCCGGAAAATGCGGTCCAAAGAAGCTACATGATCTTCCAAACTGACAGAAGCAATGAGTATGTCATCCATGAAGGAAACGATCGAACGATCCTGAAGGAGATCTAGCAGCAGCCACATCATGCACGTGAACACACTCGGAGCATTATTCAGCCCAAACGGCATCACGTTGAACTCATAATGACCGCTATGGGTACTGAATGCTAAGAGAGGACGTATGTCTGGCTTCACCGGTATTTGATAATACCCTCGACTCAAATCAATCTTTGAGAAATATTTAGCCTTGTGCAGTCGAGAGAACAGCTGGGTTGGATTCGGGAGGGGCTCTACCTGAAAGTGGGTATGGCTGTTCAACAGCCTGTAATCGATACACAGTCGGTGTTCCCCGCTGGGTTTGCGCAATAAGACAACCCCGGCATTGTAAGGGGATGTTGACGGCGAAATAACCTCATCCTCCAGAAGTTTCTGGATCTCGGTCTCCAGTGCCTTCTCTTTCGAGAACGGAACCTGGTAGACCCGTTGCCGGATGGGGTCGGTACTAGTCAAGGTCATGTCGAACTCAACTAACCCCGTCCGACTCGGACAACTTCTTGCTAAGGAGTGGAACGACGGGGTCGATCCTCTTAAAGTGGGGGGCCTATGTGACAAAACGGCGATTCATTTGTGCCTTGTCGAGCGATTTTCCACTTTGTTCGGCGTCATCCGGGACTTTCCCGTCTATAAATAGATCGGGGATAGCCCAGTAGGAATTTTCCATCTGGAAGGTTCGAGAACCACCTGGATTTGGAGGTCCAATGTGGCCCAGTACAACACTAACTTCCCGTGCTGTTAGAACCCAGAATTCCACTGTGGAAAAGAGTTTCACGTGGAATTGCCACACTTCGTGCAGCACTTCTTTCTCGAGCGCATTCGTCCGCACGAGGGAGAAATGTGGCTGGCACAGCTCATTCACTCTTCATCTCTTGTGTGAGAAGGTACTGCTTTTTGGGTAGCAGTGAACCCACTTCTTCACCCATAACCAAGTTACAGCGGACTGTCATTTCACGACCTGCTGGCGTAAGATAGTCATTTAAGCTGACTGGAAACAATCAACCGGTTCAGGTATGAATTGTAGTAATTAATTTAACGTTGTAAAGTGAACAGAAAGTGTGATCGTTCATAGCTAATTAAATATGCGGGCGTCTAGCATAGATAATGACTTCACCGATCGATAACCCAGTGAGAACGAGGGCAGCGCACAGCGGTGTGTATACTTGTGTTTACAAGCCGTCGTGAACAGCTGTTTTGTCAACTGCTTAGCGTTAAAAGTCCATTAAAATTGGCAAATTGTGTTACAATGTTATTGATTGTTTATAGTTCGTAGTTGCATAGACTATGTTTGCTGTAATGTAGTAGGGAACAGTAAACTATGTTATAGTATGAACTTACTTGATGCCAGTCAGTAATTACGTTAGCTGAGCGCTGAAAGTAAACAAGGTAAGTTGGTAGCTGAAGAGTGAGCTAGTGAAGCACTCATGTGATAGGGAAATAGAGCACGTACGTGATTAACTCTAAGAAGTGATGTAGCTATTTTGTGTGTGAACTAAATAGTGAATACATTCGAGGAACTGGGAATTCATACGAAGGTAAGTTCTTCAGTGGTGCTAGAGAGATATACGATGTTGTTATTACGTATATACTAGGTCATGTTGAGTACTACTTCTATGAATAATGTACCGACCGCCGAAGTGGTTCGACGCGAGATAACATGGCATTACCGTCGCGATGTACAGGCGTTCTTCGTGCTATTCTTTCCTGTCCCGTTCTATCCATACTTGCGTGGGTACGTCAGTGCTGATGTGAGGAAAGTATGGAGGAACAAATGGAGGACGAATGAGATTCGGGGACGAATGGAATATGAGGATTGCGTGTGAGTTATTCTTGTATGAGACTGGTATAACCAGGCCAGTGAAGTTTGGCCACTGCCAAAGCTAATCCTCTTGGAAAGGCAGAACTGGGGAGAACCTTGAACATGCGGGAAGCATGTTTTCGCTGGAAAGACTTCTTGACTCTAGGGAAGAGTCTAACAAGAAGAGTTTCGCTATAGAGTGGGCAGGAGGTCCCACTAGCGAAATGGAAACTGTAGATATGTTATATGGTTTGGTATTGTTACTATATCCCAAGTGATGGTGCCTTGATCATTGTTGGTTTATGATTAGATGTATATTGAAAAGGGGGGGGGGGGGGGGGTCCAGGGACACCTTACCTTGATGTTTAGTTCCAGTTAACTCTTGAACAACTACTGAATGACTTTAGCGACAACCGTTATGTGAATGTTGTTTGTCCATCAAGAATGATGATGACCATTCATTTCATCCAGTGGGGTTGAAGGTGTGGAGCCGTGGGTTCTAAGATGGCTGATAAGGCCTATTTTGGCTCGAAATGTTCTTTGACAATGTGGACAAAGAATGCTTGATGTCTCTGGAGGAGGATTTCCTGCAGTGGTTTTTCTGTCCTGCCTTTTCTTCACAGCTCTTGCAGTCCTGGTTGCCTCACATATGACTGCACCCTTGCGCAATGATGCACGCCACGAATTTCGGTCTCTGGCTGCAGCCTCCCAGGTGTCATGATGAATTCCAAAAGCATTCAGTGAAATTTTCAGAGTGTCTTTAAAACGTTTCCTCTGGCCACCTTGGGAGCGTTTACCACAACGCAGTTCGCTGTAAAAAATTCGTTTAGGGAGCCTGTGATCTGGCATGCGAGTCAGGTGACCAGCCCAGCGAATCTGATTCTTCATCAGTAGAGTGTGGATACTGGGCATGGATGCTCTTTCTAGGACTTCAGTGTCTGGAATCTTGTCTTGCCATTTAATCTTCAGTAGCTTCCTTAGGCAGACTGTGTGGAAGTGGTTTAATTTCCTAGCGTGTCGCTGATAAACAGTCCAGGTTTCACAAGCATATAGCAGTGTGGATAATACAACTGCTTTGTAGACTTTTAGCTTTGTTTGCAGGCTTATTCCAGTTCTATCCCATACATTCTTGTACAGTCTGCCAAAGGCTGCACTGGCCTTGGAGATTCTTGCATTCACTTCGTCATCGATTGTGGCAGCTTGTGACAGGGTGCTGCCAAGATAGGTAAATTTGTCCACAACACTTAGTCTATGATCATTCACTTTGATATTCGGCACAGTGTGATTATTCCCTGGAGCTGGCTGGTACATAACTACAGTCTTCTCCAAGTTGATATTGAGCCCAAAGTTGGCACAGGCATGTGAGAAAGCTGAAACATTATGTTGCATGTCCGCCTCTGAGTTGGCGTATAGAGCGCAATCATCAGCAAACAGGAGCTCTCTGACGGTGCCACTGTTAATTTTGGTTTTAGCTTTCAGCCTTCTGAGATTGAATAACTTTCCATCCATACGGTAGTTGATGTCTATTCCAATGTCGTCGTTCTCGAAGGCATTCATCAACATGGCTGAAAACATGAGGCTGAACAGTGTTGGTGCCAGGACACATCCTTGCTTCACTCCATTGGTGACAGGAAAGGGTTCAGACAGCTCACCATTTTCCTGTACTCTTGCCTGCATGCCGTCATGAAATAGCCGCACTATTTGGACAAACTTTCGTGGACAGCCATATTTTGCCATAATCTTCCACAGTCCTTCTCTGCTGACTGTATCAAAAGCCTTGGTAAGGTCAATGAAAGTGGAGAACATTTCGCAGTTCTGTTCCTGACATTTCTCTTGCAGCTGCCTTGCAGCGAAAATCATGTCAACAGTTCCACGTTCTTTTCTGAAGCCACATTGACTCTCAGGAAGAAGACCTTGATCGAGATGGGCTGTGAGGCGATTGAGAAGAATTCTGGCGAGTATCTTCCCTGCAATTGAAAGCAAGGAGATGCCTCGGTGGTTGTCACAGGATTGGCGGTTTCCTTTACGTTTGTAAAGGTGGACTATTGACGCGTCCTTAAAATCTTGTGGCATGGTCTCGTTCATCCATATGTTTGTGAAGACTTGGTGAAGCTGCTCTGTTAGGACCGGCCCACCTGCCTTGTATATCTCTGCTGGGATGGAGTCAGGACCAGGTGCCTTGCCGCTGGAGAGTTGCTGGATGGCTTTGTTTATTTCCACTATGGTTGGCAGGTCATCAAGAGTCTCATTGGTGGGAACTTGAGGAAGGCAATTGATGGTTTCATCATCGAAGAAGGAAGTTGCATTTAAGATTTTGCTGAAATGCTCTGCCCAGCGTTGGAGGATTTCTTTCTTATCGGTGACCAATGTTCCCCCGTCTGCACTGAGGAGGGGAACTATGCCTGGTGATGAAGGACCATAGACCGCTTTCAGTGAGTCGTAGAAGTTTTTCATATCGTGTCTGTCAGCAAAGCCCTGAATTTCATCAGCTTTGCTGCTCAGCCAGGAGTCCCGCATGTGCCGAAGTTTCTGCTGCACTACTCTCTGAATGTTCTTGAAAGCATCTTTTTTTGATGTTGACTTTGGGTCATTCAAATGTGCCTTGAGGAGAAGATGTTTCTCGGCCAGCAATTGGTTGATGTCTTCGGAATTTTCATCAAACCAGTCTTTATGCTTTCGGGGGGCTGGACCCAGGATTTCCATAGCAGTGTTGTAAATCGTGTCCTTTAGGGCTCTCCATTCTGTTTCTGTATCCTGTTTAGCTTCAGCATTGGGCTTGAGGCGGTCTTCCAGTATATTTTCAAACGACTGCTGCATTTTCTTGCTGTTTAGGCGGGTGACATTTAGCTTTGTTTGCATTTTCGCCCCTTGAGGACGCCGTGGTGGCCTGATGTGGATGTTCATTTTCGAGACAATGAGACGATGGTCTGTCCAACATTCGGCACCACACATGGATTTTGTCACTCGAACGTCTTGTCTGTCACTCCTCCTGACGATGACATAGTCAATGAGGTGCCAGTGTTTCGAGCGAGGGTGCATCCACGATGTCCTATTTCTCATGGGGAGACGGAAAATTGTGTTCGTAATCAGGAGATCATGTTCGGCACAAGTCTGAAGGAGGCGGAGTCCATTGCTGTTACAATTTCCGACTCCATGCTTTCCAATAATGCCACTCCAAGAGGTGGTGTCCGTGCCTACTCTGGCATTGAAATCCCCAAGGAGTATAAGTTTGTCTCCTTTGGGAACAGATGTTAATACATTGTGCAGGTCCTCATAGAACTTATTCTTGACATCATCTTCGTTGGTCATAGTTGGTGCGTAGACACTCACAATGGTTGCGTGCTTCCTTCCATTCAGCAGAGGCAACTTCATGGTCATGAGCCTGTCGTTTACAGCCTTTGGAAATCCAGCTAATTTGCCGACCAGGGCCGACTTAATGGCAAATCCCACACCGGATTGGCGTCTTTCCTCGCTTTTCCTTCCACTCCAGAAAAATGTGTAGCCGGCACCAATTTCACAGATTTGGCCTTCTTCTGCAAGTCGTGTCTCGCTCAAGGCTGCAATGTCGATGTTGTACCTGCCGAGCTCTCTCCCAATCAGTGCTGTTCGTCTCTCTGGACCCGACGCGCCGTCTCTGTCAAGTAGGGTGCGTACATTCCAAGTTCCAATTGTTAAGGGAATATGGTTTACTCTTTTAGCTTTGCTTGTTTTATCTTTCTTTGTATGTCGACCGCAGTTTAGGGTACCCACCAACCGCGGCTAGCTGGTTAGGTAGTGATGAAGCAGACAATGTTTAGGGCACCTTTTCTAGCCCCTTCCTCATGCTATGGAGGTGAGCAGTGTGTTCCTATAGAGGGCTGCTCAGTCGCTCAGGGGGCTGCCGAATCCCACTGCTGCTCCGGTCAGTAGAAGACGACCATATGGCCTGAGCCGCCTGTGTGCAGGTCTGCGACTACGGCTGCCAGCGTACCCACGCCTGCCGCTTTGCCGCTCGCCCATCGCCACAGGGCTTGAAGGTGATATGTGACGTTGGATGAAGAATGACTTGCGCGATGACTTGGATTAAAGTGAGGAAGAGTTGCGCAATTCGTCGACCTCACTCTCTCGCCTGAGTCCATCTGAGTCCAGTGGCAAGACAAGTCGAGACGATTGGAGACGAATACAGGTGCAGTGGATGACCAGGGCGCTCTACGTGCCTTGCCGTGCTCATTACGTTCCACAACGCTTTGCAGGTAAACGCCGTCTTGCCCGTTGAATCAGGAATGATTTCTTCCGCGCAGTCTGCCGAATCCTGTCTTCACATGCTGGGTAGGCATACCCTAGTTTACCTCTTGGTTTGACACCAAATCGGATACCCATGCCTGGTTTAGCCAGCCTCTCACAGCTGTTGCCCGGGGGGTGGCCGCTGTCGCATGCTGACAGCTACTAGGAGCCACAGGCACGAGCTGGGTGTCAGACTTGGACCAGTGGGGGATGGGTCCTGAAAGGACATGAGAGCCATCCTTACCAAAGGTGCTACCAATGCCTGACACCCCGTACCCCCCGTGAATGTGAATAGGGTTAGGTGAAACGTTAGATCAAACTCGCCATTCTTGATTCTCAATCTGTTTGACGGGCGGTTCTCTGAAAGGCCAGCGGACATTGGACTGAGCATGATGCATTAATACTATCAACTTAGAGATGTTGCTCTACTTAGTTGTATAACTAGGTAGCTAGACTGAAGGTTGATTTTTCAGGGTTTTGATGCACATGAGCCAATGTTTGGGCCGAATACTTTCACCGATCGCTCTTACTTTCAGGTGTTGCCTGTTAGAATCAACCTATTACTAAGTTGCCGGAAACCACTACGTGATCCATGGCGAAGGGTCACAATACCTACTTTACCACGCCTGACTGTACTACATTATGCAAGAGGGAGAATCACCATGCATGACTCATACTCACCACCTGTACTTCAGCAGCCGGGTGTTCTTGTCTGCATTTTCTGTCTAGGAATAGGATGTACAGAAATCTGCTGGTACTTCTACCCACTCCTCGCCAGGTTCTAAGTCCTCAAGTGAACAGACCTGTTGAAGAATGTCTTCGGCTTGACGCATCCACGACTTTTGATCCTTTTTAACCTGCTGCCCTTCACCTTCTTCTCGCTATGCAGTGGATGTTGTGTGTTTGCATTGACCCTGAGGTAGGCACGTGCTCGACAGATCTGAACTGCCAGCCTTACGCTCCCAAAGTCTTGAAGTCATTTCCGGACTATGTCATTTGGTTCATGGATTCAATTTTTTCGGAGGGTACTGGGACTCATCGCTGAAGCTACGAAATTCGTGCTCTGTGTTGTGCTTTCAGGAATGCCTGGTTAGTTAACTTCATATTTTGGTAATCTCATGGTAGAATGTGGCAGAGTTAAATTCAACTTTCGAAGCGCAGTATTTCACCAGACGTCAGACTCAACTAGGTGGGACTTGCAGGCAGCACGCCCTGTTCTGACATCTGCCACTTGTTCCAGCCTGGAAACATGGCTGCCCTCAATCTCTCTGCATGCTTGCTTCCATTCACAGAAAGCCACATACTTGCAAAATAGTTCGCTGAAAAAGACCGATGTATGTCAACAGTTTAATAACTTATAAACTGTTTAAACCACATTTCAAAGCTTGTTAATTTTCTTATAAATCAAAATTAATTAACTGATTCAGCGCCAATATGTTCGAAAGATGAGTAATTAGAAAGGCCGAATGTAAGACAGGCCAGCGTGCCCAATTCGTGACCATTTGAAAATAAAGTTTATTTCGTTCCCTACAGGTGTTATTTCATTGTCAAGATACCACCCCCACACCCCCTGCGGCCCCCCCCCCCCCAATTTCCCGAGGAGGAATAAAAGGGTGGTGGGCTGGGCTTGTAAAGACGCGGTTGTAGACTTTTGAGCGTCTACACAATTAGTTAAAAATATGTTGTCTTTTTAATTTTTCAGAGCCAGTAGAGAACATTCACCTGAAATTTGGCACATCTGACCCAATCTCTAGAAGTTTAGTTGAGCCCGTTGAGGTGGACAATGGCAACTACCCTATTGTGTGCACGGCAGACGGAAGCAACCCCGCCGCTACGGTCCAATTGAAATGATATCAACTCAGACCACCAAACTTGGGTCAGAGTTCAGGTAGAGTACCATACAGTTCTCAGGAGCGTCCCTGGCTATTGAAGTTGCTCGGTGTTGAAGTATCGGTCATCATCGTGAGGTCTTGTCCACTGGTGGCAATGATCACTAATATTCGCAACCCTTGGTCTCTTCTACTATTGAACACATCATAATCTGATATATTTGCTTGTGTCAGCGAAGGCTGCCTGGTGTTGTCTAACCGATGTTGATTACATTTTGTGTTATTTAATTAATTAATTTAGTTGCATGTCCTTCACATGACATAGCAGTCAACCCCAGCATTTTGGCTGGTCAATTCCTGTTCAAGTTTTATTTTCAGTAGTTTGCCATTGCTTTTTGAACGACCGGCACCTATATCTTTTTCGAAAAAAAAAACCCACAGCACCGCTGTATTTTGAACCCGGGTATATGGAATTTAGAATCGCCTTCGCCACGAGACCGATTTTGTATTATTACTTATTATTATATTGGTGAAATTTTGTTTGTCTACTCGTCACATACCCAAGCGTGGTGTTTTATTATTCCATCTTTGACCAGTGTCCTGTTTATTGAAAGTAAGATATAAAGATTAGGAGAAGAAGAAGATAAATCTGGACAATGACAGAAAAAGAGAAAATAAAAATCACAAAAGAAATGAGATTCCTAAAAAGAATACTCAATGTATCAAGATGAGATAACATCAGAACTGAAGAAATCAGGACTAAAGTGGGGGTTAAAGCAGCGTTAGATTTTATTAGAAGGCAACCAGTCAAATGGTTTGGCCATGCAAGTAGGTTACCAACTAACAGTATACTACAACAAGCAATGATGTACAGACAGATGGAAGCAGAGGAAGAGGCCGACTACGTAAACGATGGACGCAGGGAATAACAGAGTCAGTGGGAATATCGATACATGAAGCCCATAAGCGGACAATCCCCCTATGTTTATACTTCACCTCGACACGGCAAGGTACAAGGGAATATGATGAGATGATATGAGATAACGAAAAATGACAAAGAAGTGGAATCAGATGTAGAAAGAGGAAGAGGGGGATGGGGGAGGATGGGAATGAGGAGGAAGGAGAGGACGTGGAATAAGCTGAGAAACAACAGGAAAACTTATGAGTGGCTATCTGACTGATTGTGTGTGAATGTCCGATGGATGGCTGTGCGTGGCTTTTTGGTGGTTTGTTGTGTGTGGCTTTCTGGTGGATTGTTGTGTGTGGCTAACTTACTGGTGATTGTGTGTGATTTTCTGATGGCTTTGTGTGATTGTCTGGTGGCTATGTCTGATTGTTTGATGGTTACGTGTGATTGTATGATTCTTGTGTGTGATTGTCTGATTCTTGTGTGTGAATGTCTGATTCTTGTGTGTGATTGCCCGATGGCTGTGTGTGATTATAGGATGAGTGTGAGTGACTGATGGCTACATATGATTGTCTGATGACTATGTGTGAGTGCTTGGTTGTCTATAACTGTTTGATGCCTGGATTTGTGTCTGAATTAGTAGCGAGCCATCCTCCAGCAAGCCACAGTGATAGTATTCTATGTATTTGTCCAGACACTTCTGTTAAGCCAATTCTATGTGCTTTGTTTATTTCAGAACCGTAGTGACAGGTATTGTGCCGATTATATTTTCAAATTACCCGGGCAGTATTGAATGTGTGGCCGAATCTCGAGTTGGAAATAACCTTAGTGTCAAATTTCCATTCAAGACAAAAGTGTGTAAGAAAACATTTCATTTTGTAAGATATGTTACAATGTTAAACATTAAATACGACCACGATGCTCACTCGAGTGATGTGATTATCTACACAGATGGTTCGGTGTCAAGAGGTGAGAGAAGTGGCTGGGGTTTCATAGCCAAAGCTAATGGTCTATGTTTGGGGCAGGAGAGCCTGGCATATGATACCACAACATCCAGCTTAAGAATGGAAGTGGAGGCAGTCACTGCGGCTCTCCGCTGGATGGAGAATACGACACACACACACACATCGTGATTGTAACTGACTCAGAAAGCATGCTGACGAGGGTGAGGACGGGCAGACTTCGTGCGGAGTGGCTTGCTTCGCTTCGGAGGTCACGGGTGACAAGCATCGCCTGGATCTTTTCTCCGGGGCATGCCGGTGTGCTGGGAAATGAACAGGCGGACAGATTGGCTGGCTCTGCAGAACTTGGTGGAGTATTGATACATGACAAGGCAGACGTGGTTGCGGCCTTGTGGGAGCACTTGCACACCTCGGAGGAGCAAATGGATTACCATGGTCTGGCAAGAATGAGACGAGGAGTGACGAAGGGATCTGGCCGACGCTCAACGCTCAAAGGAAAGGCGAGACGGACTTATAATCAGATTGCTACTGGTACTATTAGTGTTGGAACTCTTCGCTGGCTGCTGAGGATGGGGACGGAGCACTTATGGGAATGCCCCGAATGCTGTGATGTCGATTCCTAAATCAATCAATCAATCAATCAACGAAAGTCAAGAATCTTTTAGTTATTTCAGATGTGAATATTCTACAATACCCATCTCAAGTTGGTCAGCCATTAGCTTGTCGCTTTTCCATTCAAAACAAGTGTAAGAAAACGTTTAATTTTGTAAGGTATTTTACAATGTCTAAAATTAAATTAGATAGCTGAAGTCGCAAATCCTTTAGTTATTTCAGATTTGAATTGTATAATATCCATCTCTAGTTGGCGTGTCATTAATTTACCGCTGCCCTGTTTGTTCGCCTTACAATTGGTACTTTGCGTTTGCATTTCCATCTTTGTTACACAGTTCTGTGGTGATAGGTCTTATGTGCTCGTACTGACCTATCATCATCAAGTGCTATTTTCAAATTTGACTGTAATGGCTCTGCAAGACTACTTCGTCTATCTTCACCGTGCACTTCTTGTTTCGTTCGCATGAAATGTCTATATCTGCAGTATTGTCTCTTGTAATAACTTCTGTTTTCTAGCTAGCTAAGTGGTCCTTAGTTTATCTACAATTGTTGTTTTTCTAGCCAGAAGGGTTGTCTAGATGTTTCGTATTTTGGGCAGTCTTGGAGTATGTGATCTGTGTCTATGGTGCCAATCTACATCTGCACATGGCTGATTCGCCACATTTGAATTTTGCATACATGTACTGTAATTTATCTCCTCCAGCTATACTAGCAATTTGAAACCTTCACGGTGCACTAATAGTTTCTTACCTTACAGCACATCGCTTGCTGTCGTATACGCACTGTTACGGTTTCTTCCAGCCTATTTGTATACGCACTGTAACGATTTATTTAAGCCCATCGCTTAATTTTGTAAACGCACTGTAACGGTTTCTTCCAGCATATCCTTAATGCTGTATACGTGCTAACGGTTTCTTCCAGTCCATCGCATGACGTTGAATACGTACTGTAACGGTTTCTTCCATCGCTTGCTGTTGTATATGCACTGTAACGATTTCTCGCAGCCCATCGCTTGATGTTGTTTACGCACTGTAACGGTTTCTTCCTATTGTATTCTTTCTCCTTACTTTTCCTCCAGCACATCCTTTGGCAAGGACGTCGCGGTAGCGCAGTATGCAGCACGCTTGCCTGTCGGCTCGGAGTTCACATGTTCGATTTCCGCTCGAGGCGTGGATATTTTTAGGGACTTGTACTCCCAGATTGACCCAACCTACAACAGGAACGAGGGAATTCCATGGGAAGTCAAGGGAATCGGTGTGATATTCACCATATCACATGTCCAGTACCGTTTGGTGTGTAATAAATGAGGTTGGCACCATATAGCCAATTCTTCTCAAGGTTTACAAAAGGGTTCTTATCGAACTGGAAGTAGAAAGCTCGCTGAGTGGACGTCGTCTGCAGACCGACAGTTCCTGGTTTGTGCGGGGAGCGGCCTGGGCGAACGAAATGCCCGATACATGGAAGTGAGGAATTAAAGCAGTCATGTGCAGGACGTGCATATTCCTTGGGAGAGCCCAGTACCAGAGCGCTATGTATCGGCTTTGCAATTATGGAAGCCTCCTTGGATGGAGGTAAATGCCGATGGAATGTCCCTGCCTTCCCTTGAGGGCTGACCGTGAAGTCTTCGACCGTTCTAACTTCACCAGCTGGGACGTGGACGGCAACACAACAGTGAAAGTCCAGAACGGCTAACCTGATTTTAAAAGAAAAAAATAGCCCTCTAAAGTCGGATCTGTTGGCCTAAGGGTTTTGGCCCAGGAGTGCATAACAAGACACACCGCAATTACGCCTAAATTAAAAAAAAAACAAAAACATTCCGGATGAACGCAGCAGAAGAAGAAGAACTGGAAGTCCAGGGTTAATTTGTTTTTAAAATGTCCTCACCTTAAGGCATGCGAACACATGATAAACAGGCGGAGAAGCAAGCTTGCTTGGTTCCATGCCACGGCTTCCTGCGGTGTTTGAAAAGCTGTTCATTATTCACATCGGTATGTTGCAACTGTGAGAAAAGTGTTGAAGTGCTACATGGAACCTGTACAGTTATATACATGCAAAATATGGACAATAACCAGAGAAACTGAGAAACATCTAATGGCAATGGAAATGTTGTTTCTACGAAAAATGCAAAGAGTACCATGGTCGAACTAAAAAAACAACAACCGATGAGCGAGTTATACAGGAAACAAGTATTGATTCGGGAAATTAAGCGTAAACAGTCAGGATTTATTTCAGCACATAATGAGAAGAAATAATGACAACCGGCTAGTATAGTGGGCAAAGGGCAAAAGAAAGGCAGCGGTACATACCTGGATGGTTTAACCATCTGGTATAATCGAGCCACCGGTCTCCTGGCGAAGGTATTAACGACTTTCTCCGTATTCCCGTATATCCACGTGAGGAACACAGCTGCGCGAGATTCAGCAGTGGTTCGAGTCGCGTTGGTTACTTACGGGGTATGTAAGCCGATCGATCAGAAAGCACTAGCAAACTACTGAGTGTAATCTTGCAAGAACATCAACAACTGAGAAATACTGGTGTTGACTGCAACGTCATGTAAGGGATATGCAACTTAACAAGAAAATAATCGAGACAAGAACAGACCTAATCCTAGACTCTTGGATCGTGAGAGATGGCGAACCATGGCCGCATACGCTTATGGGCATGGCACATGATGTAACTGCCATCGACCAGTTATAATCATTTTAAGTTATATCACGTGTTTGTAATGTCCCACTATACTTTGTATGTAGAACAAATTTAATGTCATGAAAATATGTGCTAAGAAATTCATTAAATTAGTTGAATAGTTACTGCTATGATCTAATGCTGTTTTGGGGAAGCTGGACATTACCAATGAAGTATTCATTATAACAGGTGTTGGAAATGTTCACCACGGGCTTCAAGACATGACTGTACATGTCTCTTTATATTGTCAAATACCTTCTGCAACGTGTCTGTTGTTATTTCTTGAATGGTAATTCTGGTTGCTTCTTTCAGGTCCTCACCTGTGTACATTGTTTTTGTAAGCATTTCCTTTCAAGAAGCCCCGTAGAACTACTCCAGCAGACGATAGCCATACGTTGCATATTACTTCACGATGAACTGTGGAACACATTTTTTGATGTCATCAAATTCGTTCTACATACAAAGTGTAGTGACACTTTACAAACACCCTATACATTGTCAGACTGTGAATAAAGTGCCGGTTAATGATAAAACACTGCTATTAAACCCACAGATGATCCGGAGTGTGACTAATCGTCCCTGGAGGAAGATGGACTCGACCAGCACACTTTTAATATCCTTCTACTATTGGAAGTATTGAATGACTTTTGTCTACACTCCTCCCTTCCGTCTTTCATACACTATATCTCTCTCTCTCTCTCTCTCTCTCTCTCTCTCTCTCTCTCTCTCTCTCTCTCTCTCTCTCTCTCTCTCTCTCTCTCTCTCTCTCTCTCTCTCTCCTTCATAACATACCCTGACAACAGTTTCCTCCAACAATGAATAACCTGTTTATTGTTTAAAACTATGTCAGTTGTATGTATTGAATGTGTATCTGTAGTTGTTAGTGTCTGCTAATGTGAGTGCAAGATAGGACTTTTAGACGTTAGTCTTCGTAGTTTCTCCAGCATATTCAAACGGCCAAAACATCAGACATTACACATAGACGTGGAACGGTCTCACCTTGAATGTTCCTTTCCGGCTTGAGTCTGGGCGTAATCCAATTATTGAAAATAATTGTCAATGTTTTATCATCAGAAACATAATCCAATAAAGGTAAGTCACTGAAGTTCAGATATGTTCTGTTTTGGAAGGTAGTATAGTCCACCACTGAATACACATTATCACTGTATATAAATGTCTATTTCTATGTGAAATGTTATCGTGTTCTTCAATGTTTCTTTTAGGTGATTACCTAATTGCACTATATTCTAGCCTATTTTCTCTGCTTGAATAAAGGTCTTTCACTGAAGTTCACCAAAACATATTTCTTTCCATTCGTTATGTCAACCCCTCTTATTGACTGGTGAGGTTGAATTTGCTATAGTGCCATATTTTCACTTCACCTGTGAAGTAACTGGTTAAAGTGACCGTTCGTTCTTTCCTTTATTATCAACACAGCTTTCTCTGTACAAGAGATGTACTGGTTTATCTTCTTTGATATGTCAGGCTGTGTAGTGGAACCTGGGTAATAAACATTAAATCAGATGATTTAAGTCTGCTTCATATTACTGTTTATGTGATTGTCTTTCTCCAGCCGTAATGAACAGCTTCCGAAAGAATACTCTGACAAACAGCAGAATTCACTAAAGTCTAAACTATTCCCTAAATAGAAAGCAACAGTAAACCCTAAGCACAAACACATATATCCCTATGCTAATATTACTCTAATATTAGTTTTACCTTATATATATATATAATTAATGTAAGTCCCCGAATCGAAATTTATCCGCACATAAGCACTCTATCCCATTGTAAGGGAGGATATTTCTTTTCATTACGGGACACATACATCCATCTTTCCGTCCAGTTTGGTAGCACACTAAGCAGAAACCCCATTTTCTGCTATTTATAACGAGTGTCCAATCCTCCGGTGATTGTTTGATCTACCATCCTCAACCCTCATCTCTTGACGTATCCTGCCCATCAAAAGCGGTGAAATCACGTAGTGGTTAGTTATTCGTTTCTCTCCGTTGTCACGCTGTTCCCCTGAGTTCCCCGTACGCTGATACTTCAAAGCATTCTCCGTTCAATTTTCCTCCACGCGATTTCCCCGGTACTGACCTCGGTGAGTACCTGTATCCTATTTTTATATTCGGAGGTCAATGATCTTTACTTTATTCCTCCTCTCAGAATGAAGTACACAATTGTTAACCCTACTCCTATCTTGCCATTATGTATATGTAAGTTATCTAGGGAATCACTAAACTATCAGTCATTCTGTGACAAAGGCCCCCTCTTAAGAGAGTTGACCGCGTCGACTCTTCATTAATGTAGTTTTGATTCCTATGATCCTCCAACTTATTCCTCTTCCTCTGGAGTTGGATGTCTAGATAAGAAATCTGCTCCTACATTCTCCTTACCAAGGATGTATTCCACTGTGAAGTCCTGTTGCAGCAACAACGTCCATCACATCCACCGTGCGTTGAGCTTCTGCGAAGTAGCTATTAACATCACGTGTTGATGATATGATTGGATCCTCACATGGATCAACACCTCATCCAGTAGGCGACCTCATATGCACCCTACCATACTACTCATGACTTAAACTAGTGTTGGCTCATCGCTCCTGTACGTTCAGTCGACCTCCTTTCCGACTGGCGTAAGCGATGGCTCACAATACAGACGGATCGTCCCATCCTGACTGTAACACTGTTTCCATATTCTCTTGGTTTCCCCCGGCTTTTCCTCTGGGGATGTTCCGCCTCGTCCTCGTTGGACCGAGTCGTCTTTCCCAAATCTCCTGGACTTTTGCTTCCAGGACCATCTTGGGCGATATTGTATCTGGTCAGCCAATCTTCGGTTGGAGTCCTGGGTATTTCTCGCCTTTCCCGACGTTACCCACCCCTTTTGAACTTGTTTACTATTGCAGGTTTCCCTCTTGTCCTTTCCCTGACGTGCGATTTCCCTACTCCTGTCGTTGGGTAAATCTGACCTATCACGTACTGTCCCATAGGCCCTCCTATGTTGTACTGGCGATCTCTGGTCTTCGTCTGGACTGGTAACCTTTGTCCCAATGGCTGCCATCACCATAAAGTGCGAAGCTTTGCTCCCGGATCTCTCCTCATATTTCCTAATGAGATGTCTAGGGAGATTTTTCTGCTCTTCCCCGATCCGTATTTTGTAGATGTTCTTGGACACCACCTTTTCCACAGGATAAGGTCCTTTCCATCCTACTTGAAGTATATTGGTCTCTGCTGGACTCCACACTTCCACTTTGTCTTCCACTTTAAGAGCTAGGTTACTCTTAGTCCGCTTGTTGGGTGGTGCGTTCTGGCACTCCGAACAAGACTTCAACCACCGGCGTACATCTCCGGTCATTCCTGGCCAGCAATAATGGCCGGAAATTTGCTGCAAGGTCTCTCTGACACCCATATGTCGGTTCTCGCCTATGATGTGTCCCCTCTGAAGAATGTGAGGACGGTGGGTCTCTGGAACCACCCACTGCTCGTGCAGGTTATCTCCCCTCCCAGCTCTCCGATAGAGTAGTCGATTCTTCAGAAAGTACTGTCCCCGTTCTGGTGGCTCAGCACTTCTTTGCAGCTTCCTGTAGCAAGGACGCAACGTAGTATCCTTCCTCTGGGCAGTATGCAATTCTCCTATCTCTGAGTTGTCGCATAGTGTCTCTGCCTCTTTTTCCTTCCCTTGAAATCCACTGGCAACTGCTCCCTTGTGGGCTGGCTGTTTGGGCATCCCCAAAAAGACATATTTCGTGCCAATGATCATTGGGAATAGGGAGTCAGCTAATACAGCCGCAAGAATAATGCCCGTGACGTACCTGGATTTAATCTCCACCTTGGCGATTGGCAGCGTCATGGTAACAGCACTCCTCATTGCCGGCTGTATTTCTATGGTCTCCCCTGTAAGTTGGTCTGGGCGTACCAAGCTGGCGTCTATCACAGCTTCCCCATCCAAACCGGTATCGTAGAGACAAACAACCTGCTGGCCATTGACTTCAATCAGTTCGACCACAGGTGGCCTCTCTTGGTCCGGAGTGTCTTCCGTCTCCTTGACCGTTTCCTTGCCTTCCTCTTTGGATTCCTCGAGGTTGGTTATGCAATTGGCGTCTTCTGCCTTGCATCTGCAGTCCACAGTATTATGTGTTGTCGACTGGCAGTGTGTACACCATGTTCCCTTCCTAAGTTTCCGTGTGTCCTTTGTGTTCCTAGCTCCTTCGCCGACCTCAGCCTTGTCTGTGATCACCGTCGTAGGAATCGCTTTGCATGCTGCGAAGTAAGAACTTTTAGGTTTCGATCTGCAGTCCTTCGTGTTATGAGATGGCACCTTGCAGAATGAACACCACTTCTCAGACCACTGTCGTTTCGCTGAAGAATTCGAGGTGTTCTGGTTTCCTTCCTTCACCTTCTCTGAACTCTCCATTGACGCCTTTATATAAGGTTCCCCTTTTTCTCCTTCCCAGTTGTTAGGTTTCTTTTTCTCTTGTTTCTCCTGACTTTTGGTTTGTGTACTTAGTTCCTCAGTCTCCCCATGTACCTCTACGAATCGTTCCGCCAGCTTATTCACAACATCAATCCGTTCCGCCCCTTGTTCTCCCAAGAAGGTTCTGAGAGGTTTCGACATTTGCTTCCGCATCTGGTCGACCACCATCATCTCTTCGAGACTCTCATAATCCCTCTGGAATTCTGCCAAGTCCATCCATTTCTGGAGATAGGATTTCAGCCTCACACTGTAGGCGGCGAATAGCTCTCCAGTCTCTCGTCTAGACGATCGAAATTTCTTCCGATACGTTTGTGCCAAGACCTCATAATGCTTCACCAAAGCGGCTTTTAATTCCTCGTACTGATTTTCATGTCCTGGTGGTAGGCGTGTGTAGACCTCGTACCCTGAACCACGTAAAGCCTGGGATAATTTAAGAGCCCATCGGCTTCTATCCAGTCCCATAGCGACTGCCATAGCCTCGAATCGATTCGCAAAGTTGTCAAATTTTTCTTTAGACTCCTCATAAACAGCTAAGGGAAACTTCATTGCATGGTAGCTAGATCCACTCATGTTGGTTGAACCATGTAACGATGATCCGCCTTCTGCGCCCTCTATCTCTCCCTTAGTTTGTGTTTTGAGTTCTAGCTCTTTCATGCGATATTCATGTTGTCTAATCTTTTCAGCCTCTTCCATTTCCAATTCTAGTCTCTTGGCCTCCTTTCGATCTTCTCGTTCCGCTTGACGAATTTCCCTCTCTCTTTCCTGTATGTAATCAGTTAGTTCCGAACCAGCTAAACCAATCGCCTCCCCGTTGGCCTTTAGTTCTGCTGTCGTTACTTTAGGAGTTGCCATAGTTAAGAATGTAAGTCAGCCGGCTGAGTAAAGACACCTTAAAGCAGTAAGAAGTACTCCCTATAAACAGATAATCTACCTAGAACCTATATCATTTATCTATGTCTATTTAATATTATTAATCTACAACACCACACAGTACATCACAACCACTCTCTCATCCACAAGAGGAGATATAGGATAAAGACTTATGTAGACGTGTGACCGCGTGACTAGGTATGTAATGTGTCTTACCACCTATCCACATTCACCCTGTCTGGAACTTTCTCACTGTAAAGTCACCAGCATTAATGAAATGTTTCTACCATAAATGTAATGGCACCATATATCCAATGGACGTCCTTCCATTAAAAGTCATCAATGTATACTTATATTTATTCCAATCAGTATGTCCCAACATGCAGGTACTCCGCTATGCCTGTGCCAATATGCAGCTACCCCTCTATGCATATGCCCTGTTATGCCTCCAGTTCATATGGGTATTATGTAGTTACCCCGCTCGCTCCACCAATTATGTGACTAATCGTCCCTGGAGGAAAGTGGACTCGACCAGCACATCTTTAATATCCTTCTACTATTGGGAGTATTGAATGACTTTTGTCTACACTTCCTCCCTTCCGTCTTTCATACACTATCTCTCTCTCTCTCTCTCTCTCTCTCTCTCTCTCTCTCTCTCTCTCTCTCTCTCTCTCTCTCTCTCTCTCTCTCTCTCTCTCTCTCTCCTTCATAACATACCCTGACAACAGTTTCCTCCAACAATGAATAACCTGTTTATTGTTGAAAACTATGTCAGTTGTATGTATTGAATGTGTATCTGTAGTTGTTAGTGTCTGCTAATGTGAGTGCAAGATAGGACTTTTAGACGTTAGTCTTCGTAGTTTCTCTAGCATATTCAAACGGCCAAAACATCAGACATTACACATAGAATTGGAACGGTCTCACCCTGGATGCTCCTTTCCGGCTTGAGTCTGGACTTAATCCAATTATGGAAAACAATTGTCAATGTTTTATCATCAGAAACATAATCCAATAAAGGTAAGTCACTGAAGTTCAGATATGTCCTGTTTTGGAAGGTAGTATAGTCCACCACTGAATACACATCATCACTGTATATAAATGTCTATTTCTATGTTAAATGTTCTCGTGTTCTTTAATGTTTCTTTTAGGTGATTACCTAATTGCACTATATTTTGCCTATTTGCTCTGCTTGAATAAAGGTCTTTCACTGAAGTTCACCAAAACATGTTTCTTGCCATTCGTTATTGTCACCCCCTCTTATTGACTGTTTAGGTTGAATTTGCTATAGTGACATATTTTCACTGCACCTGTGAAGTGACTGATTAAAGTGAAACACTGCTTTCTCTGTACAAGAGATGTACTGGTTTATCTTCTTTGATATGTCAGGCTGTGTAGTAGAACCTGGGTAATAAACATTAAATCAGATGATTTAAGTCTGCTTCATATTACTGTTTATGTGATTGTCTTTCTCCAGCCGTAATGAACAGCTTCCGAAAGAATACTCTGACATAAACAGCAGAATTCACTAAAGTCTAAACTATTCACTAAATAGAAAGCAATAGTAAACCCTAAGCACAAACACATATTTCCCTATGCTAATATTACTCTAATATTAGTGTTACCTTATATATATAGAATTAATGTAAGTCCCCGAATCGAAATTTATCCGCACATAAGCACTCTATCCCATTATAAGGGAGGATATTTCTTTTCATTACGGGACACATAAATCCATCTTTCCGTCCAGTTTGGTAGCACACTAAACAGAAACCCCATGTTCTGCTATTTATAACGAGTGTCCAATCCTCCGGTGATTGTTTGATCTACCATCCTCAACACTCGTCTTTTAACGTATCCTGCCCATCAAAAGCGGTGAAATCACGTAGTGGTTAGTTGTTCGTTTCTCTCCGTTGTTACGCTGTTCTTCCGTTCATCGCTGGTCGTACTTCAAAGAAATCTATGCTTTGATCACCGTCTCCCGCTGTGTTTGTCCGGTGTCGAAGTTTCCCCCAGCGCGATCATACCGTTTCCCGTGTCCGGTCAGATCGTCAAGCAATGAACTTTGCGAACACCTGTTTCCTATTTTCATATTTGTCGGTCAATGATCTTTTATTCGTCCTCATCTCAGAATGAAGTACACGATTGTTAACCCTTCTCCGATATTGCCATTAATGTTATATTTAATTTTATCTGGGAATCACTAAACTATCATCATTCTGTGACAAAGGCCCCCTCTTAAGAGAGTTGACCGCGTCGACTCTTCATTAATGTAGTTTTGATTCCTATGATCCTCCAACTTATTCCTCTTCCTCTGGAGTTGGATGTCTAGATAAGAAATCTGCTCCTACATTCTCCTTACCCGAGGATGTATTCCACTGTGAAGTTCCTGTTGCAGCAACAACGTCCATCACATCCACCGTGCGTTGAGCTTCTGCGAAGTAGCTATGAACATCACGTGTTGATGATATGATTGGATCCTCACATGGATCAACACCTCATCCAGTAGGCGACCTCATAGGCACCCTACCATACTACTCATGACTGAAACTAGTGTTGGCTCATCGCTCCTGTACGTTCAGTCGACCTCCTTTCGACTGGCGTAAGCGATGGCTCACAATACAGACGGATCGTCCCATCCTGACTGTAACACTGTTTCCATATTCCTCTTGGTTTCCCCCGGCTTTGCCTCTGGGGATGTTCCACCTCGTCCTCGTTGGACCGAGTCGTCTTTCCCAAATCCTCCTGGACTTTTGCTTCCAGGACCATCTTGGGCGATATTGTATCTGGTCAGCCAATCTTCGGTTGGAGTCCTGGGTATTTCTCGCCTTTCCCGACTTTACCCACCCCGTCTGAACTTGGTTACTATTGCAGGTTTCCCTCTTGTCCTTTCCCTGACGTGTGATTTCCCTACTCCTGTCGTTGGGTAAATCTGACCTATCACGTACTGTCCCATAGGCCCTCCTATGTTGTACTGGCGATCTCTGGTCTTCGTCTGGACTGGTAACCTTTGTCCCAATGGCTGCCATCACCATAAAGTGCGAAGCTTTGCTCCCGGATCTCTCCTCATATTTCCTAATGAGATGTCTAGGGAGATTTTTCTGCTCTTCCCCGATCCGTATTTTGTAGATGTTCTTGGACACCACCTTTTCCACAGGATAAGGTCCTTTCCATCCTACTTGAGTATATTGGTCTCTGCTGGACCCCACACTTCCACTTTGTCTTCCACTTTAAGAGCTAGTTTCCTCTTAGTCCGCTTGTTGGGTGGTGCTTTCTGGCACTCCGAACAAGACTTCAACCACCGGCGTACATCTCCGGTCATTCCTGGCCAGCAATAATGGCCGGAAATTTGCTGCAAGGTCTCTCTGACACCCATATGTCGATTCTCGCCTATGATGTGTCCACTCTGAAGAATGTGAGGACGGTGGGTCTCTGGAACCACCCACTGCTCGTGCAGGTTATCTCCCCTCCCAGCTCTCCGATAGAGTAGTCGATTCTTCAGAAAGTACTGTCCCCGTTCTGGTGGCTCAGCACTTCTTTGCAGCTTCCTGTAGCAAGGACGCAACGTAGTATCCTTCCTCTGGGCAGTATGCAATTCTCCTATCTCTGAGTTGTCGCATAGTGTCTCTGCCTCTTTTTCCTTCCCTTGAAATCCACTGGCTAACTGCTCCCTTGTGGGCTGGCTGTTTGGGCATCCCCAAAAAGACATATTTCGTGCCAATGATCATTGGGAATAGGGAGTCAGCTAATACAGCCGCAGGAATAATGCCCGTGACGTACCTGGATTTAATCTCCACCTTGGCGATTGGCAGCGTCATGGTAACAGCACTCCTCATTGCCGGCTGTATTTCTATGGTCTCCCCTGTAAGTTGGTCTGGGCGTACCAAGCTGGCGTCTATCACAGCTTCCCCATCCAAACCGGTATCGTAGAGACAAACAACCTGCTGGCCATTGACTTCAATCAGTTCGACCACAGGTGGCCTCTCTTGGTCCTGAGTGTCTTTCATCTCCTTGACCGTTTCCTTGCCTTCCTCTTTTGATTCCTCGAGGTTGGTTATGCAATTGGCGTCTTCTGCCTTGCATCTGCAGTCCACAGTATTATGTGTTTTCGACCGGCAGTGTGTGCACCATGTTCCCTTCCTAGGTTTCCGTGTGTCCTTTTTGTTCCTAGCTCCTTCGCCAACCTCAGCCTTGTCTGTGATCACCGTCGTAGGAATAACTTTGCATGCTGCGAAGTAAGAACTTTTAGGTTTCGATCTGCAGTCCTTCGTGTTATGAGAGGGCACTTTGCAGAATGAACACCACTTCTCAGACCACTGTCGTTTCGCTGAAGAATTCGAGGTGCTCTGGTTTCCTTCCTCCACCTTCTCTGAACTCTCCATTGACGCCTTTATATAAGGTTCCCCTTTTTCTCCTTCCCAGTTTTTAGGTTTCTTTTTCTCTTGTTTCTCCTGACCTTTGGTTTGTGTACTTAGTTCCTCAGTCTCCCCATGTACCTCTACGAATCGTTCCGCCAGCTTATTCACAACATCAATCCGTTCCGCCCCTTGTTCTCCCAAGAAGGTTCTGAGAGGTTTCGACATTTGCTTCGCATCTGGTCGACCACCATCATCTCTTCGAGACTCTCATAATCCCTCTTGAATTCTGCCAAGTCCATCCATTTCTGGAGATAGGATTTCAGCCTCAGACTGTAGGCGGCGAATAGCTCTCCCGGCTCTCGTCTAGACGATCTAAACTTTCTTCCGATACGTTTGTGCTGTGACTTCATAATGCTTCATCAAAGCGGCTTTTAATTCCTCGTACTGATTTTCATGTCCTGGTGGTAGGCGTGTGTAGACCTCGTACCCTGAACCTACTTAAAGCCTGGGATAATTTAAGAGCCCATCTGCTCCTATCCAGCCCCATAGCGACTGACATTGCTTCAAAGCGAGAAGCGTACTGGTCAAAGCGTTCCTTAGACTGATCATAGACAGCTAAGGGAAACTTCATGGCATGGTACCCATGTCCAATCATGTGGGTTGCACCAGGTGAAGAAGAACTTCCTTCCACTCCATCTATTTCTCCCTTAGTTTGTGTCTTGAGTTCTAGCTCTTTCATGCGGTATTCATGTTGTCTTATCTTTTCAGCCTCTTCCATTTCCAATTCTAGTCTCTTGGCCTCCTTTCGATCTTCCCTTTCTTCTTGACGAAATTCTCGCTCCCTTTCCTGTATGTAATCAGTTAGTTCCGAACCAGCTAAACCAATTGCCTCCCCGTTGGCCCTTAGTTCTGCTGTAGTTACTTTAGGAGTTGCCATAATTAAGAATGTAAGTCAGCCGGCTGAGTAAAGACACCTTAAATCAGTAAGAAGTACTCACTATAACCAGATAATCTACCTAGAACCTATATCATTTATCTATGTCTATCTAATATTATTAATCTACGACACCACACAGTACATCACAACCACTCTCTCATCCATAAGAGGAGATATAGGATAAAGACTTATGTAGACGTGTGACTAGGTATGTAATGTGTCTTACCACCTATCCACATTCACCCTGTCTGGAACTTTCTCACTGTAAAGTCACCAGCATTAATGAAATGTTTCTACCATAAATGTAATGGCACCATATATCCAATGGACGTCCTTCCATTAAAAGTCATCAATGTATACTTATATTTATTCCAATCAGTATGTCCCAACATGCAGGTACTCCGCTATGCCTGTGCCAATATGCAGGTACCCCTCTATGCATATGCCCTGTTATGCCTCCAGTTCATGTGGGTATTATGTATTACCCCGCTCGCTCCACCATTTTATGTGACTAATCGTCCCTGGAGGAAAGATGGACTCGACAAGCACATCTTTAATATCCTTCTACTATTGGGAGTATTGAATGACTTTTGTCTACATTCCTCCCTTCCGTCTTTCATACACTATATCTCTCTCTCTCTCTCTCTCTCTCTCTCTCTCTCTCTCTCTCTCTCTCTCTCTCTCTCCTTCATAACATACCCTGACAACAGTTTCCTCCAACAATTAATAACCTGTTTATTGTTGAAAACTATGTCAGTTGTATGTATTGAATGTGTATCTGTAGTTGTTAGTGTCTGCTAATGTGAGTGCAAGATAGGACTTTTAGACGTTAGTCTTCGTAGTTTCTCTAGCATATTCAAACGGCCAAAACATCAGACATTACACATAGAATTGGAACGGTCTCACCCTGGAATGCTCCTTTCCGGCTTGAGTCTGGACTTAATCCAATTATGGAAAACAATTGTCAATGTTTTATCATCAGAAACATAATCCAATAAAGGTAAGTCACTGAAGTTCAGATATGTCCTGTTTTGGAAGGTAGTATAGTCCACCACTGAATACACATCATCACTGTATATAAATGTCTATTTCTATGTTAAATGTTCTCGTGTTCTTCAATGTTTCTTTTAGGTGATTACCTAATTGCACTATATTTTAGCCTATTTGCTCTGCTTGAATAAAGGTCTTTCACTGAAGTTCACCAAAACATATTTCTTGCCATTCGTTATGTCACCCCTCTTATTGACTGTTTAGGTTGAATTTGCTATAGTGACATATTTTCACTGCACCTGTGAAGTGACTGATTAAAGTGACAGTTCTTTCCTTTATTATCAACACGGCTTTCTCTGTACAAGAGATGTACTGGTTTATCTTCTTTGATATGTCAGGCTGTGTAGTGGAACCTGGGTAATAAACATTAAATCAGATGATTTAAGTCTGCTTCATATTACTGTTTATGTGATTGTCTTTCTCCAGCCGTAATGAACAGCTTCCGAAAGAATACTCTGACATAAACAGCAGAATTCACTAAAGTCTAAACTATTCACTAAATAGAAAGCAATAGTAAACCCTAAGCACAAACACATATATCCCTATGCTAATATTACTCTAATATTAGTTTTACCTTATATATATATAGAATTAATGTAAGTCTCCGAATCGAAATTTATCCGCACATAAGCACTCTATCCCATTGTAAGGGAGGATATTTCTTTTCATTACGGGACACATAAATCCATCTTTCCGTCCAGTTTGGTAGCACACTAAACAGAAACCCCATGTTCTGCTATTTATAACGAGTGTCCAATCCTCCGGTGATTGTTTGATCTACCATCCTCAACCCTCATCTCTTGACGTATCCTGCCCATCAAAAGCGGTGAAATCACGTAGTGGTTAGTTATTCGTTTCTCTCCGTTGTCACGCTGTTCCCCTGAGTTCCCCGTACGCTGATACTTCAAAGCATTCTCCGTTCAATTTTCCTCCACGCGATTTCCCCGGTACTGACCTAGGTGAGTACCTGTATCCTATTTTTATATTCGGAGGTCAATGATCTTTATTTAGTCCTCATCTCAGAATGAAGTACACGATTGTTAACCCTTCTCCGATATTGCCATTAATGTTATATTTAATTTTATCTGGGAATCACTAAACTATCATCATTCTGTGACAAAGGCCCCCTCTTAAGAGAGTTGACCGCGTCGACTCTTCATTCAATGTAGTTTTGATTCCTATGATCCTCCAACTTATTCCTCTTCCTCTGGAGTTGGATGTCTAGATAAGAAATCTGCTCCTACATTCTCCTTACCAAGGATGTATTCCACTGTGAAGTCCTGTTGCAGCAACAACGTCCATCACATCCACCGTGCGTTGAGCTTCTGCGAAGTAGCTATTAACATCACGTGTTGATGATATGATTGGATCCTCACATGGATCAACACCTCATCCAGTAGGCGACCTCATATGCACCCTACCATACTACTCATGACTGAAACTAGTGTTGGCTCATCGCTCCTGTACGTTCAGTCGACCTCCTTTCCGACTGGCGTAAGCGATTGCTCACAATACAGACGGATCGTCCCATACTGACTATAACACTGTTTCCATATTCTCTTGGTTTCCCCCGGCTTTGCCTCTGGGGATGTTCCACCTCGTCCTCGTTGGACCGAGTCGTCTTTCCCAAATCTCCTGGACTTTTGCTTCCAGGACCATCTTGGGCGATATTGTATCTGGTCAGCCAATCTTCGGTTGGAGTCCTGGGTATTTCTCGCCTTTCCCGACGTTACCCACCCCTTCTGAACTTGGTTACTATTGCAGGTTTCCCTCTTGTCCTTTCCCTGACGTGTGATTTCCCTACTCCTGTCGTTGGGTAAATCTGACCTATCACGTACTGTCCCATAGGCCCTCCTATGTTGTACTGGCGATCTCTGGTCTTCGTCTGGACTGGTAACCTTTGTCCCAATGGCTGCCATCACCATAAAGTGCGAAGCTTTGCTCCCGGATCTCTCCTCATATTTCCTAATGAGATGTCTAGGGAGATTTTTCTGCTCTTCCCCGATCCGTATTTTGTAGATGTTCTTGGACACAACCTTTTCCACAGGATAAGGTCCTTTCCATCCTACTTGAGTATATTGGTCTCTGCTGGACTCCACACTTCCACTTTGTCTTCCACTTTAAGAGCTAGTTTCCTCTTAGTCCGCTTGTTGGGTGGTGCTTTCTGGCACTCCGAACAAGACTTCAACCACCGGCGTACATCTCCGGTCATTCCTGGCCAGCAATAATGGCCGGAAATTTGCTGCAAGGTCTCTCTGACACCCATATGTCGGTTCTCGCCTATGATGTGTCCCCTCTGAAGAATGTGAGGACGGTGGGTCTCTGGAACCACCCACTGCTCGTGCAGGTTATCTCCCCTCCCAGCTCTCCGATAGAGTAGTCGATTCTTCAGAAAGTACTGTCCCCGTTCTGGTGGCTCAGCACTTCTTTGCAGCTTCCTGTAGCAAGGACGCAACGTAGTATCCTTCCTCTGGGCAGTATGCAATTCTCCTATCCCTGAGTTGTCGCATAGTGTCTCTGCCTCTTTTTCCTTCCCTTGAAATCCACTGGCAACTGCTCCCTTGTGGGCTGGCTGTTTGGGCATCCCCAAAAAGACATATTTCGTGCCAATGATCATTGGGAATAGGGAGTCAGCTAATACAGCCGCAGGAATAATGCCCGTGACGTACCTGGATTTAATCTCCACCTTGGCGATTGGCAGCGTCATGGTAACAGCACTCCTCATTGCCGGCTGTATTTCTATGGTCTCCCTGTAAGTTGGTCTGGGCGTACCAAGCTGGCGTCTATCACAGCTTCCCCATCCAAACCGGTATCGTAGAGACAAACAACCTGCTGGCCATTGACTTCAATCAGTTCGACCACAGGTGGCCTCTCTTGGTCCTGAGTGTCTTCCATCTCCTTGACCGTTTCCTTGCCTTCCTCTTTTGATTCCTCGAGGTTGGTTATGCAATTGGCGTCTTCTGCCTTGCATCTGCAGTCCACAGTATTATGTGTTTTCGACTGGCAGTGTGTGCACCATGTTCCCTTCCTAAGGTTTCCGTGTGTCCTTTTTGTTCCTAGCTCCTTCGCCGACCTCAGCCTTGTCTGTGATCACCGTCGTAGGAATCACTTTGCATGCTGCGAAGTAAGAACTTTTAGGTTTCGATCTGCAGTCCTTCGTGTTATGAGATGGCACCTTGCAGAATGAACACCACTTCTCAGACCACTGTCGTTTCGCTGAAGAATTCGAGGTGTTCTGGTTTCCTTCCTTCACCTTCTCTGAACTCTCCATTGACGCCTTTATATAAGGTTCCCCTTTTTCTCCTTCCCAGTTTTTAGGTTTCTTTTTCTCTTGTTTCTCCTGACCTTTGGTTTGTGTACTTAGTTCCTCAGTCTCCCCATGTACCTCTACGAATCGTTCCGCCAGCTTATTCACAACATCAATCCGTTCCGCCCCTTGTTCTCCCAAGAAGGTTCTGAGAGGTTTCAACATTTGCTTTCGCATCTGGTCGACCGCCATCATCTCTTCCAGACTCTCATAGTCCCGCTTGAACTCTGCCAAGTCCATCCATTTTTGGAGATATGATTTCAGCCTCAGACTGTAGGCGGCGAATAGCTCTCCCGGCTCTCGTCTAGACGATCTAAACTTTTTCCGATACGTTTGTGCTGTGATGTCAAAATGCTTCATCAAAGCGGCTTTTAATTCCTCGTAATTATTTTCATGTCCTGGTGGTAAGCGTGTGTACACCTCGAATCCCGAACCTATTAATCCCTGGGATAATTTAAGAGCCCATCTGCTCCTATCCAGCCCCATAGCGACTGACATTGCTTCAAAGCGAGAAGCGTACTGATCAAAGCGTTCCTTAGACTGATCATAGACAGCTAAGGGAAACTTCATGGCATGGTACCCATGTCCAATCATGTGGGTTGCACCAGGTGAAGAAGAACTTCCTTCCACTCCATCTATTTCTCCCTTAGTTTGTGTCTTGAGTTCTAGCTCTTTCATGCGGTATTCATGTTGTCTTATCTTTTCAGCCTCTTCCATTTCCAATTCTAGTCTCTTGGCCTCCTTTCGATCTTCCCTTTCTTCTTGACGAAATTCTCGCTCCCTTTCCTGTATGTAATCAGTTAGTTCCGAACCAGCTAAACCAATTGCCTCCCCGTTGGCCCTTAGTTCTGCTGTAGTTACTTTAGGAGTTGCCATAGTTAAGAATGTAAGTCAGCCGGCTGAGTAAAGACACCTTAAAGCAGTAAGAAGTACTCACTATAAACAGATAATCTACCTAGAACCTATATCATTTATCTATGTCTATCTAATATTATTAATCTACGACACCACACAGTACATCACAACCACTCTCTCATCCACAAGAGGAGATATAGGATAAAGACTTATGTAGACGTGTGACCGTGTGACTAGGTATGTAATGTGTCTTACCACCTATCCACATTCACCCTGTCTGGAACTTTCTCACTGTAAAGTCACCAGCATTAATGAAATGTTTCTACCATAAATGTAATGGCACCATATATCCAATGGACGTCCTTCCATTAAAAGTCATCAATGTATACTTATATTTATTCCAATCAGTATGTCCCAACATGCAGGTACTCCGCTATGCCTGTGCCAATATGCAGGTACCCCTCTATGCATATGCCCTGTTATGCCTCCAGTTCATGTGGGTATAAAGTATTCCCCCGCTCGCTCCACCATTTTATGTGACTAATCGTCCCTGGAGGAAGATGGACTCGACCAGCACACTTTTAATATCCTTCTACTATTGGAAGTATTGAATGACTTTTGTCTACACTCCTCCCTTCCGTCTTTCATACACTATCTCTCTCTCTCTCTCTCTCTCTCTCTCTCTCTCTCTCTCTCTCTCTCTCTCTCTCTCTCTCTCTCTCTCTCTCTCTCTCTCTCTCTCTCTCTCTCCTTCATAACATACCCTGACAACAGTTTCCTCCAACAATGAATAACCTGTTTATTGTTGAAAACTATGTCAGTTGTATGTATTGAATGTGTATCTGTAGTTGTTAGTGTCTGCTAATGTGAGTGCAAGATAGGACTTTTAGACGTTAGTCTTCGTAGTTTCTCCTAGCATATTCAAACGGCCAAAACATCAGGACATTACACATAGAAGTGGAACGGTCTCACCCTGAATGTTCCTTTCCGGCTTGAGTCTGGGCTTAATCCAATTATTGAAAACAATTGTCAATGTTTTATCATCAGAAACATAATCCAATAAAGGTAAGTCACTGAAGTTCAGATATGTCCTGTTTTGGAAGGTAGTATAGTCCACCACTGAATACACATCATCACTGTATATAAATGTCTATTTCTATGTGAAATGTTATCGTGTTCTTCAATGTTTCTTTTAGGTGATTACCTAATTGCACTATATTCTAGCCTATTTGCTCTGCTTGAATAAAGGTCTTTCACTGAAGTTCACCAAAACATATTTCTTGCCATTCGTTATGTCAACCCCTCTTATTGACTGTTTAGGTTGAATTTGCTATAGTGACATATTTTCACTGCACCTGTGAAGTGACTGATTAAAGTGACAGTTCTTTTCCTTTATTATCAACACGGCTTTCTCTGTACAAGAGATGTACTGGTTTATCTTCTTTGATATGTCAGGCTGTGTAGTGGAACCTGGGTAATAAACATTAAATCAGATGATTTAAGTCTGCTTCATATTACTGTTTATGTGATTGTCTTTCTCCAGCCGTAATGAACAGCTTCCGAAAGAATACTCTGACATAAACAGCAGAATTCACTAAAGTCTAAACTATTCCCTAAATAGAAAGCAACAGTAAACCCTAAGCACAAACACATATATCCCTATGCTAATATTACTCTAATATTAGTGTTACCTTATATATATATATAGAATTAATGTAAGTCCCCGAATCGAAATTTATCCGCACATAAGCACTCTATCCCATTAGTAAGGGAGGATATTTCTTTTCATTACGGGACACATAAATCCATCTTTCCGTCCAGTTTGGTAGCACACTAAACAGAAACCCCATGTTCTGCTATTTATAACGAGTGTCCAATCCTCCGGTGATTGTTTGATCTACCATCCTCAACCCTCATCTCTTGACGTATCCTGCCCATCAAAAGCGGTGAAATCACGTAGTGGTTAGTTATTCGTTTCTCTCCGTTGTCACGCTGTTCCCCTGAGTTCCCCGTACGCTGATAGTTCAAAGCATTCTCCGTTCAATTTTCCTCCACGCGATTTCCCCGGTACTGACCTCGGCGAGTACCTGTATCCTATTTTTATATTCGGAGGTCAATGATCTTTACTTTATTCCTCCTCTCAGAATGAAGTACACAATTGTTAACCCTACTCCTTCCTTGCATTTTGATATGTAAGTTATCAAGGAATCACTAAACTGCAGTTTTTCCGTGACATGGAGGTAACCTGCAATGATACCGAAGCCTATCCAGGGCAGAAGAATCCAGTAATCACGTGCATTGTGGACTATGAGGGTCTCAAAATCAAAAGCTTTAGATACGAGCTGGCGGAGAAAGATTCCGGGAAAACTAGTGCCGTATTTGAAGAAGTTAGCAAAGAGGTATTCTTGCATACGTACAGCGTATATACACTCACAAGGGCATACACATCTATACGTACAGCGCATATACACTCACAAGGGCATACACATCTATACGTACAGCGCATATACACTCACAAGGGCATACACATCTATACGTACTGCGCATATACACTCACAAGGGCATATACATCTATACGCACTGAGCACAGACAAAGACCACATACAGATATATGCATAAATAAAACCAGGTCTTAGTCAGAAATAACTAAGCTACCCTATGACAGTAGGCGGTACCACTTGCTTAATGTTAGCGCCGAATGTTGGGCTGTGCTAACCAAACCCACGCCCACATTGTGTGCCAACGGCTTTGGGCGGAGGTGTGCAACTGGGAGAGTACAAGCCGTACCCTAGTGCGAGGAAATGCAACCTAAAGACTAAATTTCCTAGCTGGGCAGATCAGGTCCTAAGCTTTGGTTAGCAATTAGTATAGAATCAAAGCTCAGACAGGCGAACAGTTAGTGCATTGCTTTGCTGATCTGGCAGCTTCTGCATCTTGTCTTGTTCCAGATGTATTGGTGTTACCTTTCCTCCGGAGTAAACTAGGCAGGCCGAGAGAGGGATCATGCTGCATGGGCAACACATCGTCTCTACAATTTGGCCCAGGCTTAGTGCTATGGAGAAGTTCATCATCATCATCATTTTCCACTTCTGCCGTGAAGCGTCGGGAGTTGGGGTGGGGGGGGGGGGGAGATAATTGGCGCTCCAGAGCCCGATGGGTGGCTTCAGTTAGTATCATTCCGTGTGATTGTAAATGTTTTTGAAGTCAATTCATTTACTTCTCGGGCTATTCTTGCTCTCGTCGCATATGATCTTTGCTGTAGGACCAGTGCTGTTAGATGATGGTGTTGCATTCTAATGAGATGGCTAAACCACTTGATCTTCTGTCTTTCAATAAATGTGGCATAAGGTGTTGAACCTACTGTCTGTCTGATAATATTTCTTAATCAGTTTCGGATTGTTAAGTTGGCAGCTCTCCTCATGCATCTCATGGAGAGGTTATTAGTTATCTTTTTCTTAAAGCACAATGTAACAATCATCTGTCGAGATAACATGGTGCCAGTAGTAGCAGTAATATGTATGTGTGTGTATACATATGTATCTACACACACGAAAACTATTGTATGAATGTAAACAATATTACGAAATTCACCATGTCAAGTAACTTGAATTACTAAAGTAATAAAGTCGAAAGGCTCGACTTCATTGCATGGGGTTTTGCTTGGTCTCTCTCCGCATAATGACACTCCGCTTGCCAAGAGCATCGCACAAAGCACGAACTCCGTAGCTACAATGAGTCTCTTGAAAAAAAAAAAACGACGCACTCCGGGGAACAAACCCACGACCTTCCTACGAGGCAGACGGTTTAATCATTTCATCACGGAGAACACCCCCTCCCCCCATTTTCCACACCCTTTAACTCTTTATTTTCGTTTACTGAATCATGGACCACCTGCAAATAATTTTGGCTTTGTTTATCTGATATTTTTGTTCAATTGCCAGGCACTGTCAAGCACCAAGACGAGAGTGCAACTGAAACTGAAAACAGCAGAGGACTGGCACTTTGAGACCGAGTTCTACATGGTAGTTGAGCATGAAAATGGACATATTACTAGGCAAACTGTCAGACTGCATAAAGTTCCAGGTAGTCATATTCAGTGGTATTAGAACATGATAGTCAGAAATAGAACACATTACATATTATTTATCATGTATAGAAGGGCTCCGTGGCTAAAGGCTTGCGAACGCGGTTCGTGAGCCGGGTACGAGGCGTTCGAAGCTCAGCTGCGACCGATTTGTGCAGCAGACCGTGTTGCGTTGTGTTATAACGTGCTGGTATGGGAGCCGGTCGTTCAGAAAGCAATGGCAAACTACTGAACGTAACACTTGCCTAGTACATCAACAGAATCTGAAAAGATCAGCTGGTGTTGACTGTTACGTCCCGTAAGGGATACGCAACAAACTTTTTTTTATAGAAGGGCTTGCAAACGTGGTTTGTGAGCCCGTATACCCGTGTTCAAAACACAGCGGTGCTGGTTTTTTTTGTTCGAAAAAGTTACAGGAGCCGGTGGTTCAGAAATCAATAGCAAACTACTGAACGTAAAATTTGCCCAGGAATCACGAACAGCGAAAATGCTGGGGTTGACTGCTACGTCCTGTGAAGGACATGCAACTTAATTTTATCTTAATAGGCTCTTGCCACACCTCACCTCAGAGTGCCTGCTTTGCACATCATCTTCTTATATCGCTGTCGAACATCGGTTCTGAGTGTAGTTGAGTCAAAAACAGATATCACAGCACCCGGATATTCCTGAACGCGCTGTCTTCATCTTCAACAACCAGCGAAGAGTCTCAGTACTAATAGTACCGTTACAGTCTGATTATGCCCGTCTGGCCTTTCCTCGGAGCACTGCGTGTCGGCCAAATCCTCTAGTCCAGAGGTTATCAACCTTTCTTTGGCCCATGCACCCTTTCACCATATGCCAGAATGTCATTTCCCCCTTTCCAACGAACGAAAGAAGAATTGCATCCTTTCCAAAATTGTCAGCCTCAAAAGGTGCATTAAAAATAACATGCCTATAATACTGAAAATCCTTATTTTCTTCCATATTTGTACATAACCTTCACATGCATAGATTAATTTTATAGAGTAGTAAAACGTTAAAGAATTGTCACTTAATACACGGCAACAGAATGCCAGAGAATTGTGCTTCATTAAACAAAACGCTCAACAGAAAACCAGGACATTTTGCCTCAAGTCGTATTGAGTCTGCCAATCTGTGGTCTTAGTTGAGTTGAGTCAAGAACCGACATCACTGCACTAAGGACATTCCCAGACGTGCTCAGTCTCTCCCCCCCCCCCCCCATTCAACAGCCAGAGAAGAGTCATACTACTAATCGTTCCCCCCGCTATCTGATTAAATGTTCTCCTGGTCTTCCCTCTCAGTTTAGAGATTCTTCCAGAACCCCTGCCGATCCCCCGCAATCTCATTCTTTCTACATATGGGTTCTCAAACTGTTCCTCCGCCTTCTCCACCTGGTCCCACAAGCACACTACCACCTCCCCCTTGTCCATAGGCAAGATACCACCAAGAGGTGCAGTCCCTGCTAGCCTATCAGCCTGTTCATTCCCTCGTACACCCGCATGGCCAGGGCAAAATATTCATACAGTTCTCACAATCTGTGATCTCTGAAGCGTCGAGAGCCATTCCACACGAAACATTCCTTTCTCCACCTTGCTAAGCATATTCTTTGGATCCGCAATGAACACATTGTGTTGCAGTAGTCTCCTCTAGCCACCAGAACGACGCTGTTACTGCCTCCCCCTCCATTCTCATGCTGGAGGTCGTAGTCTCATATGCCAGGCTCTCCTTTTTCAAGACTCGCCATTAGCCTTTGCAATAAAGCCCCAGCATGGGTGGCCATGACTCGCCATTTTACTTTCCATTTTACCTTCTTCTCTTCTGTCTTGGTTCTTGATTGTGTTGGGCTGTCAATCTTCTCCCTCGTGGTAGCTTCAGTAATAGCTGTAGTATCAGGCTCTTTGATGCAGCTAGTAGGTAGGCTCTCCACGTTGTTCTTCTTGTTGCAGGCTCCCACGCTGCACATTTTGGCCGCAGCGTGTTTCTTGTTGTTGGACTTTCAACGTGACATTTTCCCGCGTATCAGGCTTCTTGACAGAATAATGCGACTTGACTTGTTAGCTCTCGCAGTGCGAATGACGATGTCAATTCTCAAATGCTAAATTAACTTTATAGTTGAGGTGACAATTCATATATACTAGATCTATTTTATACATTGGGTAGCATTTCCCATATATTAGTTATATTTTACAGATGTGATAATTGACATATACTAGATCAGTTTACAGACGAGATAGTTTACTAAGTTTTATAGTGATATTTTTCTTCTTCTGCGTTCATCCGGAGTTTTTTTTCAGACGTGATTGCGTTGTGCCTGTTTACAGCAGAGCTGCGTTCTTGCGCCGTTAGGCCGACACATCCGACTTCTGCGGGCATTTGTTGACCGGGTTAACCTTCCCGGGGTTATAGTGATATGACAATTCGCAGACATTGGGGGAGTTTTCAATTCAAATTTACTAAATCAGTATACCCATTTAAGGCCGGGTCGGTCTGGGAATCCAGGTAATTAAAATGAACACATCTTATCTATAAGATTTATCTAGTATATAGTGAATTGTTACATTATTGGGTATATGAGGTGAGGTGACCTTTAATTATACTAAGTATTAACGTATAGACTATAATTTTTTCCTTACCCTGATATCTGTCAAACTATCCTGGTTATATTCTAAAAGAAACTTTTTTTTTTTAAATTGCAGGCTCTGGAGACAACCCTCTCAATAGTAGCCCACCATTGGTTGTCTTCCTCACATTCCTTATGTGGCTGTTATAGGAGATATTCAGTTATACATGCTTGTCATTTATTACATTCACACTAGACTTGATGGTATATTTAACCCAATTACAATGTGTACATACTAATACTGGAATATTTAACCCAATTTCAACATGTACATTCTAAAAATGTTAACGTCCTTTGCAGGACCTTGCGATCAACCTCAGCCCTGGGTTATTTTTTATTCAATATTTACGTTGAGTAGTTTGCCATTGCTTTCTGGAGGAGAAGTCAACTATTAACTCCGACTGATCGGTGTAGGAAAAGATTGCGCAGTGAGCGCACTAAAAATTTAGGCATAAGGGAATTAAACCCCTCTGCCACGCAGGCCTATGTGTGCGTATTAGTAGCGGACTGTTGTGTTGGCATTCTGGCAGAGGCCTTATGCATGTGTGCGAGCTGTTGGTTTGCTAGGACTGCTGTCTGTTCATCTTTTCATATGAAACAGTGAAGAGCATTTTATTTGATATTCACTGGCGCAGGGGCGGAGCATTACAGGGTGATCCTTTGCCGTGAAGTTCGAACCGCGACTAACGACTAACTAGTGCCGCCATATTTACTATTAAAAAATCACCAATGTTGAACTAACAGAAGAAAGCACGCAACCCAAGGGAATACCCAGTGGCACTAAATGGGTCGCGTAAAGAAAAACAGTTCATGATATATAGAACTCTCATGGGCTTAAAGAAAATAAGGCCGGGCTGGATTCAGTAAAGGGAATCGCTTTAGTGCTGTGGCATGCACGCTAGTGTTTCAGACCGGTGGTCATTGTTCGAATCTCATTGAAAGCAGATTGTGTTCCCAACTCTCTGGGCTCCAGGGCCGACCAAGCCTAAAGTGAATACTAGGAAATTTGCTAGGAAGTGACGACTTCCGGCAAGCGCTTATCTATGGGGAGTTTAGTCAATTTGCCATGTTTGGCGCTGCTATATAGGGGTCGGTAAAATACTAATCAATCAGGGGCCTTAATTACAATGAAGATTGGCTGCAATAGTTCTCCAACACTGCCTCTCGCTTTGGTTGTACACTCTCTGTCTGCTGCTCGTTCATCTCTTTATCTTCCCACTTGTATCGTTGTCTACCTCTTGCTCGCTTGCCTTCAACCTTACTCTCCAATATAGTTTTTATAAGAGTTAGTCTTTTAACGTGGCCAAAATATTTCACTTGCCTCTTTTATTTTTTTGTTTTTTAAATCACCACTTTTCATTCCCAGTTTTGATAGAACATCTGTATTTGATTGTTTTTGTTTACTTTAAATACGACATATTCGTATGTATATCCACATCCCCACGGCCTTCATTTGACTTTCTATTCTTCATTTTCCAGGCTTATGCGCCATATAGTAGTGTTGAATATACATAGCATTTGACAATTGTTTCTAATGTCAATCTTTAGATGTTAATGATGACTTCATGCTGATTAAACTATTTTGACCATTCCTATTCGCTTTTTGATTTGTTTCACTTCTATCATCATTGATATCTTCTCCTTTCCACTGCTAATTAGCATAGGCTTCGTTTATATATATATATATATATATATATATATATATATATATATATATATATATATATATATATATATATATATATATATATATATATATATATAAAACATCTAAGCCGCATTCTGCACAATGCCTGTGTACATATCCCACTAGGCTTTGTAACTCTTGCTCGCGTTCTGCTAGCATGCCTAAGATCGTTTCACTCTTCCATTGATGTTACGTGCAGACAATTCTGCAACTTGTTTAAAAAATAAATTCTTTCTGTATTAATTACTAAAGTTACAACAGTTAATTGCATTTCCTTTACCGGACGGTTACAGTCAATAGCAGCATTGTTTGCTGCTGCTGTTGTTGTCTTGGCAAGTTTACCTTCAGTAGTTTGCCATTGCTTTTTGAACGAGCGGCACCCATACTAATTCGTAACAAATCAGCGCAACATGGTCTGCTGCCAAATCGCGCGCAGCTGTGTTTCGAAAGCGGGTATACGGGATTGCGAACCTCGTCCGTTCTGCCTTCGTCACGGAGACCGCCTTGAAGTACTAAAGAAAAGACATATTATTTGTATATATTCAACTTATCATCCACATTTATATTGTATGTATTACATTTCAAATTGCCTTGTTAACCAATTTAAGGATGTATTGTTAATGAAACATTAACAAAACGAAGATATCTGTCAATCTCTCTATGACCTATTGGTAATTTCACGGTGACTAATTGCTGTTCTCGGTACACATTTACCCACGCATGTTTGCTTAGCGACTACGTGAGTATGTTAATGGACTTCGAGATTGGCTGGTCCAGAAGCAGTGGCTTGAATCTCTGAGAAGGTCAAAAGTAATATCAGATTCATTTATGTTCTAGTGCACGCGGGTGTAAGAAGAAACGAAGTAGCAGATAGGCTTGTAGGTCTGGCTGCTGTAGAGAGCCGATGAGCAATGGACCAGGATGACATTCTGAACACCCTTAGAATGGCAGGATGAGTAAATGACTCGAGGGATGGATGTGATTCTATGTCTTTGACCAGACTGCAAGAACACCAAGTGGAACGTGGTCTAGCTAGAGCGCCATGCGGAAAGCCAAAGAAAATTCAACCAGCAGAGATCTGGTGTCGCCAGCCGCTACACACTGAGTGGGAGGTACTGAGAAGATCTGAGCAATTATGGGATAACAGTTCCAAGAGCAATGAGGATATTATGCTGACTAACTTTCCTCTCATTCAATTACAACCAAGCTCTGTGTTGCTTCAGAAACAAAAACTGTTTACTTTGTAAAATATACTGTACATGTTTATTTGTTGAGATAAAATATTGCACAAAAATTATATTTTGTTTTTAAATGGCAGTGTTGTGTAATGTGTTTTTAGTATGTATCAGATCCGAATACTAGTCGTGTATATTGAGTTTGTTAGTTGCATATTCTTTACTGAGTACTCGGAAATGTTCTGAGATGTTATGGTAGCCTACATGTTATCGATCACATCATCCGCCCAGTGATGGTGGGTCTACCACCATATATTCAGTATATCTCAAGGGGTTATAAAGGGTCCTATTTGTATCCTAATACAGCCAACACAGTGTATCATCGTCTTGTGAGAAGTCCTTTGGAGATCTTCACACTCATAACAAATTACTGAAAAGAGACTCGGCCCTGCACAAGATCCCTTGAATTGAGAATTTTGAACTTTTTCACTTTAATATCTCATGTCCACCTTCGCGTTGGTATACTCCTGCACTTATTTATTGTTCTTTCTAAACCAATACAGGTTTTATATAACCTAATTAGTTTTGTTTCTGAGACAGGATATATTTTTGAGCCACTCTCCTTTGATAATCACATCTTGTCAAGTGTCCTTTCATGACAGACGGATGTAGATGTATTGTTCTTTGATCCGCTCAAATGTATCTTTCTAAAAATAAACATGAAAACTTAGTGTCAACTTACAAACTCTAAGTGGTAAAATACAAAATTAAGACACAGAAATCAATATATAGATCACTTGGGTCAATTCTGTGTTCGGGATAAGAAATTAGACGATCCGTGGTGAACCATGATCAGCAGTACTTATTTCATGGCATATGATGTTGATGCTTGTAGCCTGCTAAAGTGAAAAAAAGACTGGCAGCCAGTTCTTCCCTTAGTTCAGGCCTTCGAAATGTGATGGCGCTATCTCATCACAGACACACAGCAGAAAATTGCATCGAGACAAATACAAACATTCCTCAGTTCTACACGCACCATGTTTCTGATGAGATAAACAATAAATAGGCTGATATTTGCAGGAGCTGCGAAACTTAAACATTTCAAACCTCATATCACCCCAAACCACAAACGCCACTGTATTTTAAAACGATGATGATAGAGATGTCACCCCATAAAATAGACAAATACAGTATACACCAAAAAGTACAAAGCAGTAATGTAGTCACATCTGGATATTATCAAGGAGTAATAAGAAAGTAAAGGACCCCCTTTCACGCTATGAGACGGCGTCACACAAGTAACAGTGAGTGGTTCAGCTGGCTGCGGAGGTTTGTTTGGATGTGTCATTTAAGAAATAAACTGTGCGTCGGCTGCCACTCTGAGTTCCGTTAAATGTATTAATCTCAGCATCTGCCAGACTACCGTGTGAGTGAGCACGTGGTTCTGTTTTCATCATCTACGCCATAACTCTCTAGACAAAGACAGTAACCCCAAACCAGAAGTATTGGTTACATGGTACCAGCTCCATATTTGTAGCCCTATCTTCTACGTCATAACTCCCTAGATCTACACAGTAGCCTCATGGCAGCCATGTTGGTTACATGGTATAAGCTCCATATTTGTAGCACTATCTTCTACGTCATAACTCCCTAGATCTACACAGTAGCCTCATGGCAGCCATGTTGGTTACATGGTACCAGCTCCATATTTGTAGCACTATCTTCTACGTCATAACTCCATAGATCTACACAGTAGCCTCATGGCAGCCATGTTGGTTACATGGTATAAGCTCCATATTTGTAGCACTATCTTCTACGTCATAACTCCCTAGATCTACAAGTAGCCTCATGGCAGACATATTGGTTACATGGTGCCAGCTCCATATTTGTAGCACTATCTTCTACGTCATAACTCCATAGATCTACACAGTAGCCTCATGGCAGCCATGTTGGTTACATGGTATAAGCTCCATATTTGTAGCCCTATCTTCTACGTCATAACTCCCTAGATCTACACAGTAGCCTCATGGCAGCAATGTTGGTTACATGGTATAGCTTCATATTTGTAGCACTATCTTCTACGTCATAACTCCCTAGATCTACACAGTAGCCTCATGGCAGCCATGTTGGTTACATGGTATAAGCTCCATATTTGTAGCACTATCTTCTACGTCATAACTCCCTAGATCTACACAGTAGCCTCATGGCAGCAATGTTGGTTACATGGTATAGCTTCATATTTGTAGCACTATCTTCTACGTCATAACTCCCTAGATCTACACAGTAGCCTCATGACAGCCATGTTGGTTACATGGTATAAGCTCCATATTTGTAGCACTATCTTCTACGTCATAACTCCCTAGATCTACAAGTAGCCTCATGGCAGACATATTGGTTACATGGTGCCAGCTCCATATTTGTAGCACTATCTTCTACGTCATAACTCCATAGATCTACACAGTAGCCTCATGGCAGCCATGTTGGTTACATGGTATAAGCTCCATATTTGTAGCCCTATCTTCTACGTCATAACTCCCTAGATCTACACAGTAGCCTCATGGCAGCAATGTTGGTTACATGGTATAGCTTAATATTTGTAGCACTATCTTCTACGTCATAACTCCCTAGATCTACACAGTAGCCTCATGGCAGCCATGTTGGTTACATGGTATAAGCTCCATATTTGTAGCACTATCTTCTACGTCATAACTCCCTAGATCTACACAGTAGCCTCATGGCAGCCATGTTGGTTACATGGTATAAGCTCCATATTTGTAGCACTATCTTCTACGTCATAACTCCATAGATCTACACAGTAGCCTCATGGCAGCCATGTTGGTTACATGGTATAAGCTCCATATTTGTAGCACTATCTTCTACGTCATAACTCCCTAGATCTACACAGTAGCCTCATGGCAGCCATGTTGGTTACATGGTGCCAGCTCCATATTTGTAGCACTATCTTCTACGTCATAACTCCATAGATCTACACAGTAGCCTCATGGCAGCCATGTTGGTTACATGGTATAAGCTCCATATTTGTAGCACTATCTTCTACGTCATAACTCCCTAGATCTACACAGTAGCCTCATGGCAGCCATGTTGGTTACATGGTATAGCTTCATATTTGTAGCCCTATCTTCTACGTCATAACTCCATAGATCTACACAGTAGCCTCATGGCAGCGATGTTGGTTACATGGTATAAGCTCCATATTTGTAGCACTATCTTCTACGTCATAACTCCATAGATCTACACAGTAGCCTCATGGCAGCCATGTTGGTTACATGGTATAAGCTCCATATTTGTAGCACTATCTTCTACGTCATAACTCCCTAGATCTACACAGTAGCCTCATGGCAGCCATGTTGGTTACATGGTATAGCTTCATATTTGTAGCCCTATCTTCTACGTCATAACTCCATAGATCTACACAGTAGCCTCATGGCAGCCATGTTGGTTACATGGTATAAGCTCCATATTTGTAGCACTATCTTCTACGTCATAACTCCCTAGATCTCCACAGTAGCCTCATGGCAGCCATGTTGGTTACATGGTATAAGCTCCATATTTGTAGCACTATCTTCTACGTCATAACTCCATAGATCTACACAGTAGCCTCATGGCAGCCATGTTGGTTATATGGTATAAGCTCCATATTTGTAGCACTATCTTCTACGTCATAACTCCCTAGATCTACAAGTAGCCTCATGGCAGCCATGTTGGTTACATGGTGCCAGCTCCATATTTGTAGCACTATCTTCTACGTCATAACTCCATAGATCTACAAGTAGCCTCATGGCAGCCATGTTGGTTACATGGTATAAGCTCCATATTTGTAGCACTATCTTCTACGTCATAACTCCATAGATCTACACAGTAGCCTCATGGCAGCCATGTTGGTTACATGGTATAAGCTCCATATTTGTAGCACTATCTTCTACGTCATAACTCCATAGATCTACAAGTAGCCTCATGGCAGCCATGTTGGTTACATGGTGCCAGCTCCATATTTGTAGCACTATCTTCTACGTCATAACTCCATAGATCTACAAGTAGCCTCATGGCAGCCATGTTGGTTACATGGTATAAGCTCCATATTTGTAGCACTATCTTCTACGTCATAACTCCATAAATCTACACAGTAGCCTCATGGCAGCCATGTTGGTTACATGGTATAAGCTCCATATTTGTAGCACTATCTTCTACGTCATAACTCCATAGATCTACAAGTAGCCTCATGGCAGCCATGTTGGTTACATGGTATAAGCTCCACATTTGTAGCACTATCTTCTACGTCATAACTCCATAGATCTACACAGTAGCCTCATGGCAGACATATTGGGTACATGTGTCAGCTTCATATTTGTAGCCCTATCTTCGCTTGCTGGTTGATGTGCTTAACTGATTCAGTGCCAAAGGATAATATATCTCCAAACGTACCCCCCCCCCCCCCCCCCATTTGGACAAATGGGCCATATATTGCCATACTAGTGTCATAGTGTTATTTGCTTTGTTTTGCGGTATCTTCTTCAATTTCACTGTTCAGAGAAAGGAAGTTACATTTAATACTTGTTTATTTGATTGTGCACCATGCTTGACGCAAACCTACATTTTGTTTGACAATGAATCAGTTAGTATCACACCGGCCACCTTGACTTCACAGTAAAGATCCTGGTGTCCATTTTGGGCTTCATCAACCTGAAAGCCGATGCCAGTGAAATAATGTCGCATCTGTATTGGGAGTCGATCACGGGACTACCGCGTCTGCAGAATGATTGCCACTCCATTAGGAGTATTTGAATAAAACAATGCGGCAGACATTGTGTTTTCTGACTAGATAGTGTTTATTTTTATATCGGCCTATTTAGAGAGGTGTGAGACAGGGATGTGTAATGTCTCCAGATCTGTTTTCCCTGTACAGTGAAAGTGTTTTCAGAAATATGGAAGGAATCAACATTAAGGGACGATGCATCAATAACATTAGATATGCAGATGATGCAGTCTTGAATGCAGACAATGAACAGGACCTGCAAAATTTAGTAGATGTGGTTGTTACACACAGTGGACAACTAGGGTTAGAATTAAATTGTAAAAAGACACAGATTATGGTTGTCACTAGGAAGAACGAAATACCACAATGTAATATACAAGTAAATGGGAATATTCTTCAACAAGTGAATAGGTACAATTATCTCGAAACAGTAATAATATCTGATGGGAGATGCCTTGAATAAATTAGAACAATAATCGCCATGGCAAAAGTAGCCTTCAGGAAGATGAAAAACATACTGACCAATAAAAAGATGTTAATTGAAACGAGAAAAAGAGTGTTGAGATGCTACATAGAACCTGTACTTTTGTATGGATGTGAAGCTTGAACAATGAGCAGTCAGGCTGAAAAACATCTGATGGATGTAGAAATGTGGTTTCTGAGGAAAATGCAAAGAATACCATGGACAGCCAGAAAGACAAATGAACAAGTCCTGCAAGAAACAAATGAAGATCGTAAACTGATTAGAGACATTAGACGTAGACAGTCACAATTTTTTGAGCATGTTATGAGAAGAAATGATTTGGAGAACTTGGTGACAACCGATAAGATCGAGGGGAACAGACCAAGGGAAAGACCTAGAAACAAGTACCTGGATGGCTTGGCCTGGTGGCATGGTCGAGACAGAAACACGGAGTAGATTCACGACTCTGGTGATCGAGTGAGATGGCAGAACATGACCGCCCACGCTTACCGGCATGGCACATGATGGATGGAGTGTTTATTTGTATATCGAGCATAAAATGAGATCTATAAGACGTAAACCAAGTGTGACTGTTGAATGACAATTTTTTTTTTGCACATCGAGTATACATGGAGACCTATGAGACTTAAACCAAGTGTGACTGTTGAATGACAATTTTTTTTTTTGCACATCGAGTATACATGGAGACCTATGAGACTTAAACCAAGTGTGGCTGTTGAATGACAACTTTTTTTTGTTGTTGTTGCACATCGAGCATAAATGGAGATCTATAAGACTTAAACCAAGTGTGACTGTTGAATGACAACTTTTTTTCTTTGCACATCGAGCATATAAAGAGATCTATAAGATATCAACCAGTTATGAATTTATGACGAATAAATTTTTCTTTGCACATTGAGCATATAAATGAGATCTATAAGATATAAATAAACCAGGCGTTTATGTTTGAAGACTAAACATTTCTTTGCACATCAAGAAAATAAATGAGATCTATAAGATATAAAGCAGGTGTGAATGTGACAGGACTAAACATGCATAATTTCCATTATGCCGAAGACAATGCTTGCAACGAAGAATGAGAATCACCTGTAGGAAGTGTCTCTATATAAATGACAAGAACAAACCACAGCGAAATTCCACAAAAACAAGGGTTACCTTAAAACAAACCAGAGTTCTTCAACAAATGAAATAACACCGAAGGCAGCAGATATTCAGTCATTTGGGGTCAATGATAAGTAAAGATATAAAAAAAAAATAACAGAGAGAGTTCGTGCGATATAGTCCAAGCAAAAGTAATATTACATCAGAGGAAGAACATTATGTGTAACTTATTCTTAGCATTGAAAGTTAGAAAACCAACTTTCAGCTGCTAGATTCTGTTTATACTACTGTATAAACTGCTGGTCAATCATTGTCACGCAAAATTTGATAGATTCGATCGATGACAGAAAGAGACATTCGTCTACACAAACACCGGCAACCCTTTGATGAGCAGGGGACTGAGGAACAAAATAAGTCGCGTCAAATGTCTACATCCGGTCGGCATTTTGTTAACAAGTTGTTGCTCGAGACGGGACAAAAGCGTCATCCGTCTGCAAGGCGGTAGTCGGCCTTTGATGTTGTAGACGGAATGTCTGGACAGACGTCGGATGGATTCTGTGATGTGGGGAAAAATCCCCTGGTTCACAGACAGACAGGACTTTTGTTGTACGAGACAAAGATTTCCCCGATGAAAGCAAACTATACGGCGAGGTGATTCCAGTCAGTCTAAAACAGGGAGAAAGCCAGACTCTGGACTGATCAGCGTCTAGACTTATGGTGACGTCACTCAAGCCCCGATTTAAAACCAGTTGCGGTAAACAAGTTGGAGGAGTCGACCAAAGGTTCTGAAGTGTTAAAGATCGGCGCAGTATTCCGAGTTGTGTTAAATGAAAGAGACTATAGTGTCAAAGTGTTGATATTTATCGGCGAACATAGATCCAGTCTGTGATTGCATAGTCTCAATCATCAACCGGAATAGGCATATGGCAGTCTATTAATCATATCTAACTGTCACAAAATGAAACCGTGTGTTTATCCGGTTGATTATTACGGAGGATTTTCTGATTACGCGGACGATCAGCCAGCGACATCTATTTTTACTAACTGGAAAAACACAGCGGATGTCAAAATCTCAGGACAATATTTGTAGCTGCACGTGTAAATCTCTAACGGATTTTGAAACATTTGGTGGTGATGGAGACAGCGCCGTGACAGTTTGTCAACAATTGAATACAAATGGAAGCAGTGGGGTCAGCCCATATACAAAATTGGTGGTGAGTGAGGAGGAAGTGAGTGCGCTGAATCAAATATCACCGTGACAAGTCATGAAACATATCAGAGGGACAACGGAAGTACTTAGCACGGAAGTGACAGTATATATGTCATTTCTTGGTTTCCGGAGCACCGAGAAGATTGACGGGGTTATTTGCAACTGTTGTTGGGGGTATACAGAAACTTGCTGGCTTGTTTTGAGAATCTAAACTATTGATGACAACTTTGACTGGACTAAAGCCAGGAAAATAGTTCTTGACTGGGGTAGTTTGCCATATAAACTCGAGTTGGGACCAGCTAGGGAGGACTTGAAATTATGCTTTAGTCAGAGTGCCAGGGCACGGCAGCGCCTAGTGGAAATAATATCTACCGTGTGTTAATTAGGGACTTAATTTTACACGTGCCTATAATGGCAGATGTAGATATGATTGATAGGACTGCAGGAGTGCCATTTAAGGTATAACCTATTATAATATATTCGTTATAATTACTTTAGGCAGTAGCCTTGTTAACTATAGTGTGATGATTAGCACTGTTAGTGGAAACTAGCTAGAGTAGGGAAGTGATACTTGGCTCGGTTAGCTAGAATAGATTAGTGAAGTGTTGATAAGCTTTACTAGTTGAGAATTGAGGGATAATAGGGATCTTTCCGTAGGTGTCCCTGGTGGGCGGGGTTCCGCATTCTGTTTGTTGATATTTTTTCTTTGTCATAGCCTGATTCGACTCTAGGTGGGTAGCTAATCTGCTCTGTGACTAAGTCTAGTTAGCTAAAGATCATTAAGCAAGGTGATAGGCTTACACTCAGCCGAAAGGATCAGTGACTAGTACTATCACCAGATGTGTTGTTTCTATCCTAGGTTCCCTACCAGATCCAAGGAAACTCAACAAGTTTAAAAAAAAACCCTTTCTGAAGAACACCAGTTCAACCATCAATAAAGTGCAGACAGAACGTAACTGAAAGCTAAAAGCAGGTTGATTCACCAAAGTGAGGGATGCGTACTGATGCACCACACAGCATCAGACAGTAGTAACTAAATGAGAACAGTCTAATAGTTACCTAGAGTTATATAATCTCGTGTAATAGAACACATGACAGTATATGGGAGGCTGGATAGACACGAGTGAGGATCAATCCAGTACAGTAACAATTAACATTAGTAAGTAGCCCTTATGAACTGAGTGGTTCGATGTGCAACGAGGATGATCTGTCGACTAACTAACTAACTAACTAACTGCGTACACACTGCAAAAGACTTGTGCAGTTTGTTTAGGAACATTAGGAACGGACATTGTGTAGAGTGCAACCGGTCCCTGATTAACTCTGAATACCACCGGTGTCTATTTCGGATGTTCATGAAATTGGATTACCAGAGGTCTACAGAGGCAAAGCATTATCCGGCAAGATGGTTCCGGCAACGGGTGAGACGTACTTGTTCTGACGTAACGTGCTGTGGTCTATCTTTGCTGTGATCAGCTGACTGAGTTGATGTCTGAGAGACAGAGTCTACACACTTTATAGAACACGTCACACATTTTCTTCATATACACGTCTCATATACGTTACATTTTTATTTTAATAAATTACTCTTTATTAATTTCTAGAAGCAAGAGTTGTTGAGTATGTTGCGTTGGGGAAGTATGAGAAGGGGGCATAGTACGACAGTGTGAGAGTGATAGGAAAAGGTGTCCATAGGCTGATGGAGTGTGTTGGACGGAAGCTGGTGGATTCTCCAGAATATTGAGAGGGAAAAAATAATATTATAATGTGGGTGTCGGATCTCCTCACTCCAGGGACGACACTTTAAAGGAGGACACGACACTAACTTAGAGTATGATTAGGAATAGAGTACAGTACTGTGCGGTGATATAATGTATTATAGGTGTGGTGATACAATGTATTATAGGTTGGGTGATAGAATGTTCTATAAGTGCGGTGATAGAAAGTATTATAGGAGCGTCGGCACTAGTAACCTATTGTGTGGTTTTAACTGGCTTGTGTAATATATCATTTAACTCAGGGAGTTAAGGACAATGTAGTGGGATAATAATTAGAGAGATTGAGGATGGTTGGGAGGGATGAAGGGAATGTGAAATGGTAGGATCTTCCAGTAGGGCATTTGCTGGGTTTCTACCCGTTTCCTTTAATCTTTCCTTGTGTTTCCATGTCTCAGACCAATGTGATGAGCTATTTGGCCGTATAACAGAGTTCGGTTCTCTGTTATAGATCTGAGTGCTGCTATCGGCCTACACTCACCTAATTAAGGTCAGAATTGAGTTGCTCTCACCAGGGGATTCTCTATTCTACAGGTTCCACTTACAGTTCCATTTGAGTGTGCGACGATATATTACAAAGAAGCAGTATCAAAGTTATATAAAATGATGGCTCACGAATTGAAGACATAGGTTACTGAGAGGCTTTTACACTGGGCTCAGAACCTAGTTGGTCTGCAGAAATCTGGCTTCTGCTGAGCCGGACTTGATGAATACAAGTGTTGTTTTTCTTGAGTGATAAGCTACATCACAGAAGATTCATAACTCATATACCAAGAACACCAATATATATATATATATATATATATATATATATATATATATATATATATATATATATATATATATATATATATATATATATATATATATATATATATATATATCTATATATATATATATACCTAGAACATTAATAGGTTGTTTTTTTAAGATGGGAAAATCTTATAACCAGTTACTTATGAACAGTTAGATTTTCCCAAGTGACATTTAAGTTAATTGAAAGATTCTCTGATCAACAAACATTATTGAACAGAGTAAATTCACAGTGTTTGTTGGAGTGAAGACCAATATCGAACAGTGTCCATCATTGATGACCAGTATCCTGTTTGTTCGAGAGTTATCTGAGAAAGTCGTCACGTGGCTGGAGAAACATCTTCTGGGTGAGGTTTTCTGTCCGGAATACATGGTGCTGTGGTGTGCTCAGCACAGTGATGTAACAGACTTTGCTCCTGATTCACTGGTCTGATTCTACATACACATTAGAATATTCGACACACATTCTACACATTACACACACACACATTTCTCACACACATACTTTTTGCTTTAATAAATTATTTGTTGTATTTATTTGTTAAAGCTAGAGTTGTTGAGTATGTGGTGTTGGGGAAGAATGAGAGGGGGCATGATCCAGGGGTGAGTGAGAGTAAGAAAGAAGTGTCTACAGACTGAAGGAGTTTTGTGGACGGATTCTGGTGGTTTCTCTAGGCCAATAATATTGGGTTAATAAAATTGTGGGTGTTGATTCCTCTCACTCCAGGGACGACACTAAAGTAATAAAGGATTACTACGACAATCATGAACACTGAATATAAAGAAAACTGAAGGAATCTGGAGAACACAGAAATGTGGTTGCTAGGTTGAATGAGAAAAAATGGAAATTTGGCTAAGAAAATAATTGTATAAATGCTTTAAGAAGCCAATTGACAAAGATATTTGATTGTCGAAATCAGGACAAGTCAGTCTTCATTTGTGATCATGTTAGTAGCCGACAGGGTTTGGAGAAAGTTGTGACAACCGGGAATATCGAAGCAGTTAGAGGCAGCGATAAGCAAAGGGAGAAATGCTGGATGGTTTGACAGAGTGCCAAGAAATATGTCCAGTGGGCACACTTACTAAAAACACAGATGACAGTTGTGTACCGTGGAATATGGTTGCCTCTCGGCATCACAGATATTGATGACGATGGTGACTGTAGCGTTGATTGATTGATTGATTGATTGATTGATTGATTGATTGAACTTTATTTTCAAAGGGTCACAAATTTGGCACGCAGGCTCGTCTTACATCCGGTCCTTCCAATCATTCATCTTTCTTTCATCAATAGTGCATGGTAAATTCACAGAGGGGAAAAAACAGTCGTTTGATTGTTGTAAATATAAAAATGCATACTACCATGTCATGAGACAGGCAGACACACGTGCACGCGCATATTCGTAAACACAAAAACAAACACACACACACACACGCACCCACCCACCCACCCACCCACCCACCCACCTACCTGTATACATACTTACATCATTTTCACAAACTCACAGTTATGGACTTACTCAAAAACACACAAATACACACTACCTCGCATATACATATACTCAATCACAATCACAAACTCACTGGCAAATGTTTACTTATGCACAAACACACACACACACATACATACATATCAAATACATAAACACATCTCCCAACACATCCCCCAGCATACCCATTCCTACACACACCCACACACACACACACATCCCTTCCCACACACCCACCAACACATCCCCCACCCACCCACACATCCCCAACCCACCCACTCACACATCCCCAACCCAACCACCAACACCCACACAACCCTAACCCATCACACATTCCCCATCAACCCACACAACCCCAACCCACATACACACCCCAGCCACACATACATGCTTCCACCCACCCACCCATCCACACCCCCACCAACTCACATCCCCACACCCACACACATCAGCCCACCCACACACACACATCCCCAACCCATACACACATCCCCCACACACATCTCCCCACTCATACAACTATTCCACAACCCACGCACACACCCACACACCCACAATCCCCCACTCACCCGTCCACACACACATCCACCAACCACCAACCACTCCACACATACATCCCCCACCCACTCATTTACACACATATCATCCACCCACTCTCCAACCCACATAACCCCAACCACTCAGCCAATCACACATCCCCACACACTCATTCCACCACACACTCACACATCCCCCATCCACCCACAGATCCCGCACCTACCCAAACAACTCCACCAACCACCCACACACACATCCCTCACCTACACACCTATCCCCCACCCACACACACACATCCCCCACCCATACACATCTCCCCACCCACACACATTCTCCACCCACCCACACAAACATCCCCAACCCGCCCTCACACACCCTACACATATACACACATCCATACCCGTACACAAATACTTACACACAGACATTCACACACATTCGCACACGCACACACACGCAAACACTTATATACTTATACACACATAAACACACATACAAACATACTCACACATACACACAAGCACACACATACACACGTATACACACAAACGCACATATTCGCACATACGCACATACACACTCACACACACATACACACATTTACACACATATAGACATACACACATACGCCAACATATACACATCATCATCATCATCATCATCAAGTGCCGTGCCGGCTGGCGTAGGCGTTCATGGCTCTCCACAGATCTCGGTCGTTGGTGTTCTGGATCAACTCTGCTGATGATATTCCTCCGTGTCACCGTCTCAATCTGTCCAGCATCATTTCTCTTGGTCTGCCTCTGCCTCTCTTCCACTCGATCTTTCCAGTTGTCACGATGTTCTCCAATGCCTCTTTTCTCATTACATGACCAAAGAAAGCTGTTTGTCTCTTTCTTATTGTTGTATATAGTGTTCTAGTTTCATTAGCCTCTTTCAGGCAATCGTTGTTAGTTACTCTGGCAGTCCAAGGAATTCGCAACATTCGTCTTAAAAACCACATCTCTGTTGCTTCTAAGTTCTTCCTAATTTGTTCATTTACATTCCAAGATTCGCTGCCATACAGCAAAACTGGTTCTATATAGCATTTTAGCACTCTCTTTCTTACATTCATTGATAGCGACTTATTGCATAAGATACTCTTCATTTTCTGAAATGCGGCTTTTGCCTGCCCTATTCTGCTCTTAATCTCTGTTGTACATCTTCCATCTGATGTTATAAGTGCCCCTAGGTATTTAAAATTATCCACTTGGTTGAGAATTTCCCCTTCTATTTCTATGTCACATTTTGGTGTCCCCATTTTCTTTGATATCACCATTGTTACTGTTTTCTTGATATTCAAGGAGAGTCCTTTCTGTGCACTCTCTGATACTACAATGTCCAATAATTGTTGTAGGTCTGTTGCATTATCCGCCACCAATACTGTGTCATCTGCATAGCGTATATTGTTTATATTATATCCTCCGATTAGTATTCCTGGCTTCTCTTTGATCTCTCTCATTATTACTTCGCTATATAGGGAGAAGAGATCGGGTGACAAGACACACCCCTGTCGTACTCCTAGCTTTATCTGTTCGTAACTACCCTCTTTATTTCCCATTTTAATTGCTGCTACTTGGTTCCAGTATATATTCTTTATTATTCTTAAATCTTTCCCATCAATGTTGATATCTTCCAACATTTTAATCAGCTCATCATGTTTTACTTTATCAAATGCCTTAGTATAATCTATGAAGCATAAATATATGTCCCCTGTTTCTCTATTGACCTTTATATTAGTGTTTGTAACATATATATATATTGCATTGTTTGTACCCTTTCCTTCCATAAAACCATACTGTTCTTCACTAATTTCCATTTTTATTTTCTTTCTTGTTCTTCTCATTATAATTCTGAGTAGAAGCTTAGTGACATGGTTTATGAGGTTAATTGTACGAAAATCTTCACATTCAATTGCTCCTGGTCTCTTTGGTATTGCTATAAATACAGATTTTACCATATCGCTCGGTAAATATCCACTGTTGTAAATATCATTTAGCATTTTGGTTAATATATCTACCCCAAATTCTCCCAATACTTCTAATTCTTCTACTGTGATTTCATCTGGCCCAGCTATTTTTCCTTTCTTCATATGTTTCATAGCGTCAGCGACTTCTTCTTTTAGAATAGGTGGGCCTTCTAAGTTACTTTCTTCTGTTAATTCTTCCCTTTCTCCATTATATAATTCTCTTATATACTCATTCCACCTCTTCATTATAGCACCTTCCTCCAATAATATCTTTCCTGTTTTTGATTTCAAACACCCTGTATTTATTCTTATTTTTCTTCCTGTGAGCTCACTGATTTGTCTGTGCATACTTTTTTTTTTTTTATCTTTAATGGAATTTAATTCAATTTGTTTGCATTGCTCATTTAACCAACTTTCTTTTGCCTTCACACATTTATCTCTTATTTCTTTATTTATCTTAGCATACTCTTGTTTGTCATTTTTATTCTGTTTCCTTTTGTCCATCAGCATTAAGATTTCTTCATTCATCCATTTTTTCTTAGCTTTTTGGCTTCTCTCCGGTAATATTTCTTTGCTAGTTTGATGAATGGAGTCCCTTAACATTTCCCCTTGATCATTTATACTCTGTATTTTAGCTATTGCATTGTACCTTTCACACATACACACATATAAACAGACACACACACACATAGACACACATATACCCACCCACCCACCCATCCACACACATGCTCACATATACGCTGCCTCACATAATCACTAAAACTAATATGAACAAACTTCCACACTTTACACACATATACACTGACTGCTTACCTTGAGCATCCTCACAAAACAATTCAAATTTTGGGAAAATGAGAAAACATGGGGGGAAAAGGAAAAGTGGTCAAAATTTTTAAAACAATGTTATACATTGTTTAACGTAAAAAAAAAATAGTGATGCAATTCAATAAGTTAATTCCTTAAATTGACATAAAGATTTGAATTGAATCAAGAACATCACAGCACTTAGGACATTTCCATCCGTGCTCCGCCCTCATTTTCAATAAGCAGTGAAGAGTCCCAATACTAATTGTACCAGCTGCAATCTGATTATGTGTCTGTCTGGCCTTTCCTCGGTGTGCTGAGTGTTGGCCAGATCATCTGGCTGCCATTGCCGCTCCATTCTCTCCAGATCGTGACGATTTATCTGCTCATCCACGCATGGGTTTATATGATTCAGCGTTATTTCCTGCTTTTTCCTAATGTTAAAATTGGGATGACAATTGCTAATTTCCATGATTTCGGGATTTTTCCTGTGTCACATACTTGTTGTACATACTATACTACATACATAATGAAGTAATAATGTCCTTGGTGTGATTTGTTAAATGTCATAGCATAGAATGTCATGACTAAGGATGGTGATCTTTACCACCATGTATTGATTCCTCCACTTCTTTCATGCTGACATCACAATGTAGATATATCGTAGTTACTACTTTGATTTATTACTCGATAGTTTTTGTTAAACATAATTTCAGCTCTTCTGTTGATTTTACTTTTGCCTGTAGTGTCATTTGAACTAATTTTATTGACCGTGTTTGCAAAGGTGACTGTCTTCTGTTGGTCTAAGACTACTCTTGCTGGAGCTTTTATGACAGGAAGGAATATGACTACATTGTATTTTCTTTTAATGGCTGTTAATTTATTCTGCATTTCTATCACGGAGTGCCTATATGGATTGATGGTGGGGAGGGGGCGGTGGCAGGGGGTTCTGGGGTGTCAGGCATTAATAGTACCTTTACTAAGGATGACTGTCATGTCATTTTCAGGGCCCATTCCCCACAAGTCCAAGCCTGACATCAAGCTCAAGCCTGTGGATCCTAGTAGCTGTCAGCATGCAAAAGCGGACACACCCGGGACAACAGCTGTGACAGGATGGCTAAACCAGGCGTGGGTGTTCGATTCGCGTCAAACCAACCGGTGAACTAGGATATGCCTACCCAGCATTTGAAGACAGGATTCGGCAGACTGCGCGAAAGAAATCATTGATGATTCAACGGGCAAGACGGCGTTTACCTGCAAAGCGTTGTGGAACGTAATGAGCACGGCAAGGCACGTAGAGCGCCCTGGTCATCCTCTGCCTCCAGTCGTCTTGACTTGTCTTGCCACTGGACTCAGATGGACTCAGGTGAGAGAGTGAGGTCGACGAATTGCGCAACTCTTCCTAACTTTAATCCATTTCATCGCGCAAGCCATTCTTCATCCAACTACATCATCACCTTCAAGCCCTGGGGCGATGGGTAAGCAGCAGGCGTGGGTGCGCTGGCAGCCGTAGTCGCAGACCTGCACACAGGCGGCTCAGGCCATATGGTCGTCTTCTACTGACCGGATCAGCAGTGGGATTCGGCAGCCTCCTGAGCGACTGAGCAGCTCTCTATAGGAAAGCACTGCTCACCTCCATAGCATGAGGAAGGGGCTAGAAAAGGTGCCCTATACATTGTCTGCTCCATTATTACCTAACCAGCTAGCCGCGGTTGGTGGGTACCCTATACTGCGGTCGACATACAAACAAAGTAAAATCAGGTAAAGCAAAAAAAAAAAAAAAAAGAAAACAGGCGATGTGGTTCCACTTTGGTTTCTCAGGATGACTATTTTCATTCTGGCTTTTGCCACTGCTTTTTGATGTGTTTTCTCCATGTCAGCATGCCATCAAATGTTACTCCAAGGTATGTTGGTTCTCTATCTTCTCTTAGGGGTGTTCCATTTATCTGGATGACAGACCCTGCCTTTTGTTTTGAAGAGAGAGAATAATTAGAGTGGTGCTACACTTTCCAGTGTTTATGCTGACACACCATCTATTTGTCCATGCAACATATATATGTCTACAGATCTTTGTAGCAATCTGGTGGCCACTGATGCATGTTCATTTGTGCTCCGCAGAACCAGGTCATCAGGATACACTGCCGCTTTAATTCCATACGGTAGATTAGCAACAAGATCCCCCTAGGGCAGGGGTGGGCAAACTTTTCGTGCGGAGGGCCGCATTGACAAATGTAAATCTATTGGCGGGCCGCATATATATATATTATATATATATATATATATATATATATATATATATATATATATATATATATATATATATATATATATATATCCATTTTGTTTACAGCAACCTATCACAATAAGTAATTATTAATTATTTATAGGTTATTAAGCAGTATAAATAACTAATTATTGCAATTTTATTTTACTTATACACTTAAACATTATATTTGACAATATGGACAACAACTTTTAATAATTTGTTAACACGATTTTACAACTTGTTATTACAACAAGTATTCTTTATTATCTATCAATGGCTTTAATTTAGACACACAGCGACTACATTGTCACTACAGTTGTTGATTTCTAATGAGATGTATGTAACTGTTAGCAATTTTTGACAATATTCTTGAAATCTGGAGCAAGTTTACTTGTTGAAATTCGCATGACAGCATGCAAGTTGCAGTCCGACAATAAAGACCTATTCTTAGATGTCAAGGTCTCACATCCGAGGTTGCGACGCGTTGTCTGTACTAACGCCAGGCAACATAACAACACGCAACCCTGAGTGATGTTAAACACTGCAGAGGGAATGCGGCGTCTGCGACGACGCCCGTATAAGCAGCCAAGCACAGCAATTGAGCGACGCTTAAACGACCGCTGGTCAGCAGTACACCCCGTGAACCTTGCAGGGGTCACACAAGCTGACTTGTGCGCCAACTAGCGTGTAGCGTGTAGAACGCCAGGGCTGGCAGACGGGGTTAGGTGTTTGAATGGACAGGTCGCATGAGTATGCGAGTGGTGTTTGAATCTGCATTGAGAGCTAGCCTGTGCGACAGTGGGAGACTGGTTCGAACGCTTGAATAGTTTGGCTTGTAAGTGAGATGTTTATTGCTTGCATGTATCTTTATGTATTGTATTGATATTGTTCATGCCGTAATGATTGCTACGGATTGTCATTGCGCGATGTTTGTGCGATAATGAATGCAGCGCGTAAATAAAGCTTGTGAATAACAGTTTCGGATATTCATTTCGTGTGATGTGATAGTTTGATACTGCTTCACACTTGCCAGAAAACGAGCTACTTATCTTGCTCTACGCAAGACTCTGACAAGTGCGAACGTGGTGGCTTTTCGTCCGGGTTTTGAACTGAATGCGAACTTGTAGATTTTTTTGTCCCAGTTTTTGAAACGAATGTGAAGATGTCGATAGAAGTGCGCAAGTCATAGATTAGGGTAAAGTAACGATTAAATAGTGTTGAGTTCATTAAATTATAAGTGTGAAGACATTATTTGAAGCCAACAGAGGCGTCTTCAGACTTATCGCCAAATTCAACCAATTTTGTACCTAAAATCCAAAATGGCGGCCGTGCCCTCGAATGTCATTGAGTAGGGTTAGTGTGAGCGTGAAAGTTGTTGATTGTGGTAACGACTAACAATAATACTTGACAGCATACAAACCTTTACAGACTTCAGTGACATTACATACACTTACATTTACAAACGTTCTAATTTCGTTTAGTTTCAAAAGTGCAGGTTTTTTGTGTCAACTTTACCTGAGCCTCGTGAACTTCAAAAAATTTTTGTGCGTCAACCCGAAAGACGTTCCAGTGTGATTTCGAGCACCACTGAACAACGCATTGCCCAAGGATTACTTGAGTATAAAATTTTTTTCATTCCTCTTTATACTTTCGTTAGTCTGGCTTTAAACATCAACTGTGCTAAAAATATTTGTAAATTACTAACATCATAAGTAATTTTGTTTATATTCATTCCATCATACGTATTGTTCATCATGTCTTCTTTAAACGATTTCATTGAAATGGGTTTAAAAATGAATATGTCTGGTGAGGGATTGAGAGCATGGAGTGAAAGTAAATATGCAGAATATCTCTTGAAACAAGAGCAAATTATTGAGCGGAATGAGAGAGCGGCCGAAAGGGCGTTAAAAATGAAGGAGGCAGACTTAGAAGCTGCCCTGAAAAGTAAAGAGGCAGACTCAGAAGCTGCTTTAAAGCTTCAACAAGCACAATCAGAAGCTGCTCTAAAGCTTCAACAAGCACAATCAGAAGCTGCTCTAAAACAATCAGAAGCTGCAGTGAGGCAAGCTGAGATCTTAGCCCAAAGTAAGAGAGAAGAGCAAGAAACACAACTGAAAATTGAACAGCTAAAATCTGAATCTTCTAAAGATAAAACTAATAGAGAAACAGACAAAGATCAACCTCATAAGAAGTACCAAGGTCTAATTAAAAGTTACAACATAGGTGATTGCATAGCAGCATTCACCCAAAATGTTGAATTTGTCATGGATCATTACAAAATTCCAAAACCCGAATGGGGTATAGTATATGTAAGAAGTCTTTCTGGGGAACCTCTGAAAGTCATAGAGTCGATCCCAAATGACCTTAAAGAAGATTATCTGTATATTAAGGCGAAAATTATGTCGCATTTTTTACTGAATGAATCAGGTTATAGAGAACAGTTTAGGAAGTTGTCTCCTAAGCCTACACATACGTTCTCTGATTACATCTCAGAAATTCAGAATATTTTTTCTAAATGGCTGTCAGCAGCCAAAGTAAATGGAAGTTATGACAAATTAGTTGATCTTATCTTGAGAGATAAGATTATCACATCTCTCCCACCCCCCTTTTCTAAATTTTTGTTGGAATTTAAATATTGAGCACAACCCACTACTGGCAACGTCGATCGCATTCTGGTATGAACCTAAGGCCTATCCACGTCAATATGAAAGCACTATACTCGAGTTTCGCCCTCATTTGAGCTCGTCAGTAGTGCATATCCCTGACCGGATCCGGAAACAGTCCCGGATCACGCGTGTGAAGCGGGTGTGTAACCACGTGGCACACACTGGACACACCAAATTATCACAACAGAATATGACAACGCTACCCATCGTAGGCTATGCTCAAGATTGCCCAATCGCCGCGACCGACGTCCGTCAATCGATGGGACCCGAACGATCAGAACTTCTCACTGGCAAGGAACACCAGGCCTCCTAAATCCAGTGAGCAATAATTAATTGATTATGTGGTTGTTTCGGGATTTGAAATTTAAATATTGAGCACAACCCACTACTGGCAACGTCGATCGCATTCTGGTATGAACCTAAAGCCTATCCACGTCAATATGGAAGCACTATACTCGAGTTTCGCCCTCATTTGAGCTCGTCAGTAGTGCATATCCCTGACCGGATCCGGAAACAGTCCCGGATCACGCGTAAGAGGAGGCCTGGTGTTCCATGCCAGTGAGAAGTCCTGATCGTTCGGGTCCCATCGATTGACGGACGTCGGTCGCGGCGATTGGGCAATCTTGAGCATAGACTACGATGGGTAGCGTTGTGATATTCTGTTGTGATAATTTGGTGTGTCCAGTGTGTGCCGCGTGGTTACACACCCGCTTCATACGCGTGATCCGGGACTGTTTCCGGATCCGGTCAGGGATATGCACTACTGACGAGCTCAAATGAGGGCGAAACTCGAGTATAGTGCTTCCATATTGACGTGGATAGGCCTTAGGTTCATACCAGAATGCGATCGACGTTGCCAGTAGTGGGTTGTGCTCAAAATTTAAATTTCAAATCCCCAAACAACCACATAATCAATTTTGTTGGAATGTCAGTGTGAAAGTGTCCAACAGATTGAAAGTCGTGGCTCTGGTTATTTTGCAGCCAATAAGCATTGTTTCTCTAGTAGTCTGACCAGCACAGACTTTGTAGCAGCAGCTACATATGGCAAATATCAGGCAGGGTCAAATAACAAACAAAAGACCTTATAAACAAGCTGCAGAGAAATTGTATCAGTGCAGATATTCACACAATGAGAATTATATGTGCGACCAACATCCTGGGTACACTGCTTACTTGCATAATTACATTTCTAAGCAAGATAAAGAAAGGAAGAACTACAGAAAACTTACCAAATGTTATCTTTGTAAGGCTTTTGGTCACTGGCGTAAGGATTGTAAAGGCAAGGCAATGACAGAAAGGCTAATGCAGCCATCTTTGACAGTTCTTCTTCAGAAGATGAAAGTGTACAAGATAACCCAGTAAACTCAGCACATTCCATGATGTGTTCCATCATGAAAAATGTACCATTTGTGATCAATTTCATGAGAATGGCGTGTTAACATGCGGCCATTCTATACCTGTTACCAGTGAGGAGGCCAATTTTGTAGTAAACTCCAAAGGTAAACTAAACATCCACCAAGGGTATGTTAATGGTAGAGCTGCCACAGTTTTACGTGATGGCGGGAGTACTCTCATTGGCGTGAAGAGAGATTACATTTTACCATCACAATATAGTGGTAAATATGTCACATGCAGGACGTTCTCAGGGAACATAGAGAAATATCCACTTGCATGGGCATATATAACTACTATATAATGCGGCTTCTTCGACGACGCCCGTATAAGCAGCCAAGCACAGCAATTGAGCGACGCTTAAACGACCGCTGGTCAGCAGTACACCCCGTGAACCTTGCAGGGGTCACACCAGCTGACTTGAGCGCCGACTAGCGTGTAGCGTGTGGAACGCCAGGGCTGGCAGACGGGGTTAGGTGTTTGAATGGACAGGTCGCATGAGTCTGCGAGTGGTGTTTGAATCTGCATTGAGAGCTAGCCTGTGCGACAGTGGGAGACTGGTTCGAACGCTTGAATAGTTTGGCTTGTAAGTGAGATGTTTATTGCTTGCATGTATCTTTATGTATTGTATTGATATTGTTCATACCGTAATGATTGCTATGGATTGTCATTGCGCGATGTTTGTGCGATAATGAATGCAGCGCGTAAATAAAGCTTGTGAATAACAGTTTCGGATATTCACTTCGTGTGATGTGATAGTTTGATACTGCTTCACACTTGCCAGAAAACGAGCTACTTATCTTGCTCTACGCAAGACTCTGACATTAGATTTGTTGCTCTTCAAGCAAGAGAATGCTTGTTCGAAAATGTATGCTGATCCAAATAATGATAAAATGATTCTTGTGATAAAGATCCATAGAAATCCAGCAAACCATCTGTATTGAATTTCTCTTTCAGGTCACGATCTGCTTGTAAGTCAACTGTATGTCCTCTGTGGCTATATCAGCTTCTGCACTAAAAGGTGAACTGAGAATATTGAACTATAGCCCTAATTTCTTGAAATCTTGGAATCTCCATCCAAATTCTTCAATCAATGCATCTAATTGGGCTTTGCATTTTTTAGTCATTTTACCAAAACTGGTTTCTTGTTTCAGCAAAGGGAAGTGATAAATTCTTTTTTCACTTGCTTGTCTGGAGAACAGAAACCAGTTTTGCCTGAAATGATTTTACATATACATACAATTCATGTGCAAACACACCATTGCCCTGAAGTTTGACATTCAGTTCATTTAACATTTCCATAATTTTATTGGCAAACATAAAGTCTAACTGCCACTCTTTATTGGCAATGTTAGTATCAAAGTCACATGCAATGCCCTTCATCTCTAGGAACATCACTATTTCTTCTCTGAGTTCCCACACTCGCCTCAACACCGTGCCGAGACTCAGCCATCGAACATTGGTGTGGTTGAAGACATCAGAATGTTCAGTTTCCAAATCGTCAAATATTGACTTGAACTGTCTGTGATTAAGTCCTCTTGATCTGATGAGGATGATGACACTGACAACTGGGTCAATAACATGCTTGATATTCAAAACAGTTTACACAGACTTTCTTGATTAATCACACAGTGAAGTGGTAATAATGTGTTATCTGGATATTCTGCTTTAATCTTATCACTTATCAACTTTACCAGACCTACATTTTTTCCAGTCAAAGCACGAGCTCCGTCAGCTGTAACACTTGTCATCTTGTTCCAAACCAACCCAGTAGTTTCAATACAGTTAGTAACAGCATTGAATATATCATGGCCTGTGATTTTGTCTCTGAGTGACTCAACACTCAGTAACTCTTCATTGAATTTGAAAGAAGTGTTTATTCCACGTATAAATGTCAATAATTGGCAGTATCATGTACATCGGTACTCTCATCCAATGCAAGAGAGTACCACAAAAATTGTTTACTTGCATCTTGAAGTTTATGCATCAAATTGTCACTGATCTTGTCAACACGTCTGACCACAGTTCTCCTTGATAAAGTAATGTTGTCAAATCTTTTTTTTTGGGGGGGGGGGGGTTCTGGACACATAATGTTTGCTGCATCTAGCAAACATTCCTTGATGAACTCGCCATCAGAAAATTGCTTGTTCTGTTTTACAATTCTGTGTGACAGCACAAGACTAGCTTCAGTTGCAGCATCTTGAATTGAAGACTGTTTAGTGAAAACAGTTTGCTGTTTCTCCAAATTGTTCACCAACTCAAGGCATTTCCTTTCCTTCTCTTCGGTCGTTAAATTGTATCCGAAATTGGAATGTTTTGTTTGATAATGTCTTTTTATATTGTACTCCTTGAAGACAGCCACTGTCTCGCGACACAACAAGCAAACTGATTTGCTACCAACTTTTATAAAACAGTACTTAGTTGTCCATTCATCATTAAAAACACGGCATTCATCTTCAATCTTACGTTTGTTATTGACACTCATCATAACGGTACATGAAATTTGGTAAAATTCAACAAAATAACTTAAAAACGAATTAAACATTTTTATTTCTAAATGCCCTCACGGGCCGCATAAAATCACTTGGCGGGCCTCATGCGGCCCGCGGGCCGTAGTTTGCCCACCCCTGCCCTAGGGGAAAACCGTGACGCAATAGTACTTTTTTGCACTTGAGTCCGTTTATCTGTACTCGGGCTCTTCTGTTGGGCAAGTATGCTTTCACCTATTTGTACTTTCTTCCATTATTACATTAGGGTGCAGTCACTTGTGAAGCAACCAGGACTGCAAGAGCTGTGAAGAAAAGGCTGGACAGAAAATGCACTGCAGGAGATCCTTCTCCTGGAACGTCAAGCATTCTTTGCCCACATTGTTGAAGAATATTTTGAGCCAAAATAAGCCTTATGAGCCATCGTATAACTCACGGCTCCATACTTTCAACCCCACTGGATGAAATGAATGGTCATCTTCATTCTTGGTGGACAAACAACACATTCTTCCATTGACTTTGCAGTTTCTCAGTTTCTTCATCAGACCTTCTTTCCAGACTTTGTCAAAGGCTTTCTTCAGATCAATCCATGCCGCAAGCACAGGCTTCTTCTCTTGGAATGCATCCTCAGTTTCTTGAGAGAGGTAGGTTGTCTGATCTTCCGTAGAGTAGCACTGCCTAAAGCCAGCCTGCTTTTGCACAAGGATGTTTTCACTTTCAATGTACCACTGCAGTCTGTGATTGATGATGCGCTCCATTGTTATGCAGAGACAGCTGGTGAGGCTAACTGGTCGGTAGCTGGAAGCAATGGAATTACCTTTCCTTGATTTTAGGAGGGGTATCATGATTGCTTCTCTCCAGGCTTATGGAACACTGCCTAAGGTCCAGCTGTTATTGAAGATCTGCAACAGCTTTGCTTTGGCCTCTGTTCCTAGGTTCCTGATCATTTCATTGGAGATACCATCAGGTCCTGGTGACTTTCTCATTTTCAGTTTTGATATGGCTAGCTCCAGTTCACTTTTTGTGATAGGTGCCTCCAGAACCTCACGTAGTATTTCATTCTGTCCGTATGTTGCCATTTCTCTCGAATCTCTTATTGTTTCTCTGGACTAATTTCGATATTGTTATCTTGTGCGTATGAGTCCGCAAAATGGTCAGCTGCTTGCTTTCCTGTTAAGATGTTTCCTTCTTTATGTAGTGCAATTTTTGAGTTTCTCCCTGTGCCCTCATCGTTGAGTTGTTTTATTAGCTTCCACAACTTCTTTGTGTCTCTTTCAAAGTTCAGTGACTCTGTTTTCTCCTGCCAGCTTTTCCATCTAGCCTGCAGCTGGGCCCTTTTAAATGTGGCTTTTGCGTGCTAGTGCTCTTGGCTGGGTTTGGCCTCTACTTGCCTTCTACACACTTCCACATCATTGTGGTATAATAAAACGTCCTTACCCTTTCCTATTTATGGACTCCCTTAAAAATAAACAAACCCTTACAATTACTGTTTAAGTAACTTACTTAATGCAGGAGAAAATAAAACAGCGATAGACTGACCGTGGCACAGCTAAATTTATTTTGGCTTGTTTTCTCTCCCGTATCTGGCCAATCCTGGCGAGGGGGAAAACAAAGACTGAAGCGGCCATTTCTAGTCAAGAGAACACACAAGAAAGTCGACCTTTCCCTTCGGGGAGAAGGTAGTTTGCCTTAAAAACATGATTCTATTCAAGCTATTGGTATGTTATCTACATTATTAAGATATATTTATGTATTACATAGACCAGTATGTTTAATTAAGAATTAGTTACAATTCTCTTAAACCAGGCTGGATGATGTTTACCAAAGAAACACATGTGGGCGCCACGCTGTAAATTTTCCTAGGTCTTACCATTTCAAATTTGTATGTTAATATCTTTTATAGGCATTATGAACTTATATCTAACTAAATAGTGTTTATAACCTATGAATAGTATGTGTACTGTAGTACACAGAGTATCAACTCTCATGTCAGAAACTCTTTTCAATTTAGGAAAGACTCCTGATTCATACTTCAGAGAAGAAAACTCGTTTCTGCCAATTTCATAGTCCTATGAAAAATAACTTCTATGCAATGGAACTATATATCCCTATCGATGCTTAGAAATCTGCAAATAATTTATGTACTGTAGAGATTGGACTTTAAAGAAACATTTTCTCAATGTAGGAGCAGACTCTTGATTTCATACTGCACAAGTAGAGAACTGGTGTCTGCCACTTTCAAATATCCTATGTAGTGTAAATGCACTGGTAAGGATGTCTCTGAACTTGTTTTATCCATGCGGGGACATACAAATGATTACGCATATTCCTGACTCTTACTTAGTCAGGGGATAAAATATTTTGCCACATTATAATCTGTAACTTGGAAATATAGTGCTAAATTTTAGTACCATTCTTTGGTTAACAGATTAGTAACCACTCCATATGAGGGTGAACATATAATCATTTCATAAAATAGTGTTAGGGACAGGCCATGTTTGAATATAAATTCATGAACAATTAAACGCGTGATGTAAATGCATGTTCGGATAGGATTCACTCCGCATCACCTCACTGTAGTAGGAACAGAAGCGAAGATTGATGTGAATAAATTGCTTGAATAATAGCAGTCCTTGACAAAATATATCACAGCGACTACTATCCTCATCTGCTGTACGCAGTGGGGGAAAACAATGTATGTTTTAAGTTATGGATTAACCCCTGAGAAAACCCAAAAACAAAGGCTCCCTGCATCAGCATTATGATTAATTATTATGTATGAGTATCATGTACTTAATATCAGAGAAATGTACATGTATGTCTTTTTCTGGTATGAGAATTTTCTTTGTTCTGATTGTTACTTTTTACTGTGGGAATATACATTTTAATGTTGCACCGTGGGATTAGAGGATGTTGATGTAAGAATACATATGTATGTCAGTACTTAAGAAGCCAATGGTGAATAGTCTTGACCTAGTGATGATTATAGTGCCGAAATGAAGACGCGGCATTAGAAACCACAGGATTCTGTATAGGCTATTCTCTTCAAGTAATGAGAGAGACAATATCAACATGTTGGATGGACAGAATGACTTCACCCATCCAATAGTCCCAGTAACAACAGAACAAAATATAAGTGAGAAAATACCTTACTCACTATGAAGAGTCAGAATGGCTCTACTCAGCAATGAGGGACAGTGGAACATGGACACCCACTCCTTTCCCCTTCTCCCCTTGGTGTTTTGTATTTGTGTTTGTAATTGTGTTGTAAACCTTTTACCATAACACAGTAGGTTAATGCTAGTGTTGTATTCTTGTCATCCCTTTTCTATAGAAGAGAAGCAGGTGGTGGTTGAATTTGGTGGGACTATATCACTAACACTGGATCCTGGGTCAACAGCCATAAAGTGAATGTCCAAACCATAGTCTGGATCTAGCAATACCTCAATGTTTACTGCGGCGCTCAATAGCTCCATAGCGAGCAACAGAAAAGTTGAAGATAACTGATTGGGTGAGTGATTAAGTCCTATTTTCGTAGGAAGATCCAGGATGGACTTCAAGATCTAATAATCTACAAAGATGAAGATCAACAAAGTAACTGACAACAGTGACTCGTCAGTTATACGTTTGAGAAGTATCATCTATGGCCTCATCATTCAACAAAATCAGTGAAACTATGGGACAATCCTTCTACAAGTTATTAAAACTAACAACAGTGAGTAATCTTCAACTGTTGGTTGGATTACCAAGTTAATATCCACAATGGATAAGTCTTCGAAAGAACATCTCACAGCTGCAAAAGTCAAACATAAGGTTCCAGCCATGCAACACCAAGTTCTAGCTATGAACACCAACTCAAACAAATGGGAAGAAGACATTGAACCAATACAACCAAGGTGCCAACTGAAAACCATACCTACACCAGATTACCTCAAGGTTCCCAAACCTGAACACATAAAAAAAAGACCATATGAAAGCAGCTAGCGGAGTAAATGCCTCTACGCCTGCAACCACAGGAATCACCTGATGGCTTGCAACCCTGGATATGTGGTGGAGTCAATATTCTTCAGTTCCATGCCTGCAGCAGAATCCTGGAATTAATTCCAGATGAACCAAATGAATAACAAGCAGAATTGTATGTCTACACTGAAAGTAAATAATGAATCAGAACTCTGTGCTGGTCCCATGTCAGCCTAAATGCCAATAACGGTGGAATAGGTTATAGACTGATGACTAGGTGGGTGAAAAATCTGTGGGAACAAAATTGAGATTCGGATATTATAAGCCGAGACGCTGAAAGGTAGGCATCCTTTTCATCAGATATGGTGATATAGGGAAGAACCTTAGTCCAAGACCAAAGATGCATCTCCTGAAGGTATGACCAACCCAGGCCTCAATTTCACACTGACACCGAGCCGTTCGCAAAGAAGATTCTTGAATTCAGCTCCACGGAGGAGATATGTGGTGAATTTATTTCATAATAAGGATTATAAGTTGTTCCGCAACAAACTTCAGTGGACATTAAACATGACTGTGAGTATTTATTGCTGTCACGGATAAATATGGACATTAACTGCTTTGCACTGGAGAAGAATACCCATCCGCAATGCCTAAATGAACACTATAATTAATTAATTTAATTATTAGTATCAACTGTTTTCATGTGTGTTTTTTTCCTTCTATGACATATAAAGAGTGTTATTGAGGTATAACCAATGATGGTTAAGGTAAATAGTATTTTGACATCAACTCATTATTTTTAAATATGATAATTGTACATGGTGTCAGAAACAAATATATATGTTGGGTTTCTGCACCTAGACCAATGTGATTTTATCTAGGTACAATGAGTCAAGTTAGCAGAACCAATTTGTGGTTGTTATGTTGTTTGTGATAACATTGTTGTTTTTTTGGGGTCACTGGGTACTATGTTGTAATACTGCACATTATTCCCATGCCTGTCTGAAAATTCATAGTGTTTATTACACCTATATATATGTAACTGCAGATCTTGAGTTAATACCTGAACTGTTTGTCCAAAAGTGTTGTGTACATCAAGTAAATGTGGTGTCCAACAAGTGGTTGTTTATATGTTGTGAGCAATCAATATCCTTCTAGCACCATAGATAATGTAAAGGGTGATGAAGTGGGAAGGGAAACCTACACACAGATGCCATTGTTTCAAGGATTGAGCTCTTTCTTCCTGGGATTTGTGGTAAATATCCCTGATCACCCTGCATTCTTACCAGTGACCAGAGAATCAATAATACCCCCTAGACATTTTAACGAATTATTCTCAGGAATTAAAATCCACATCCCACATGTGTGGGCAACGTCCGTGAATTTAAAACTCATGGTAAACATCACAAATGGTGTATTATTGTGGGTAGATGAATTCAGGGAAAACCTCTCGCAGGTAAACCAAGTCACTTCAGAATGTTATAGTGTTAGTAACAGACCTAATCACTCATTAGTATGAGCTGAGTCAAGTGTTATATGAACCCATAATGGCTCAGATAAATATAGGTTTTTTTTGGTACAAAACTGTTCACAGGTAATATCTTGATTCTGGCAGATGCATCAGGTAGTTGGTTGTTGGATATGAGATTTTTTTTAAAACTCATATTTTATATCTTATTGATGGGAAACTCAGTAATGAACCTCCAGTAGTAAGGTCTCTGGGATGGTAAACTCACATAAGATAGGTAATTCAGTGAATGTTTAGAATTCATAGTCATTCCCATTTGATGTTTGAGGTATGGTTCTGCTACTCTGGTATTCTCTTTAAATGGTTTAAAAGTGGTGTACTCATGAACACACTACTATATTATGTATCCATAAGGTTTATGTTCCTACATATGAATCATGTGTTAATTAATTATTTTGTCATTGATTATCATTGTATTTTCATGCTTGATCTGCTTGTATAATTCATGTAATATTGAAAAGTTACCAAGGCAGCAGAGAGTGATAGACAATTTTATAGATAATTAGGACAGATAAGTTAAAAATCCAATAAATTTTTTTTAAGGGAAAAATTTAATCAACAAATGATGATTCAGTAGGAAAGTAAATAATACCTGAGAGATGAATTAAACCAGGGGAAAATAGCAGTAACTAAAGTAAATGAACTAAGGTTAAGGCCTAAACCACCACTTGCAAAAATGTAGACATAGTTAATGGAAGGGAAGGAATATTGTAAGAATTTGCAGTATTTAGGGGCACCCTAATTTAATCCTTTTTTTTCATAGGACATAACATGTTCTACAACACCGGTAGTAAAGTAAAGTGAATAACTGATGGATACTTAGGAAGAAAAGCCATACCGACACTTATTCTACTCCACCGGTGATATGAGTAGTAGTATTAACTAACTCAGATGGCCCATATGTTAATAAATAGGGTCAACCAAAATATTCACCTGGTGATGTAAGTGAAACTGATCAACTCACTTACTGATCCAACAGAATATAAGGTATTTCTTTAAATTATCCACCCCGATTCCATTATTAATGGTAGAGGAAACAGACCGTATAGGTATGTAAAAGGTATAATTAAAGAATTAACTTAAGAAATTGGAATTTCAAATAAACTTCAGGAGATACCGGAAAAAATCTGTGCCAATCTCTAGTAAGAGACTGAACATTTCAGATATTGGCTCCTTAACTTTGAAATTTACAGTTTAACCTCACTAAGTGAAATGTTCACAATGAGAAGTCCTCATCAAAAAGAGGAGTGAAACAACTTTGTAGTTAGCGATTAGCTTACGTAAAGTTATTTCAATAATTGCCTAACTAACATTAATATTCTCATAAGGGAAGAGTTAAAAAGGGCAATAAAGGGTACAATAGAGGCGCGCGACTCAATTGTATTTTCTTTAAACTAACCGAGTAACGAAATTCTAGATAATGCTCGAAGCCTACTAATAAGTAGGGGAATCAGAAATCAATCGCAAGACGAAACAGATTTCTACATCTCAGTTCTGACTAGGATTATATGCCAGCATTAAATATGTGAAAGCAGATCCAGACTAACAGAGATTAGCTTAAATAACTGATACGAATCAGTAAAAGCAACAATTAAATAAACAACTCTTGAAATAGATGCTGTTTATAAATAGGACGAACTCCTTGACGTGAAGACAGGGGAAACGCCTAAAACTTATACAGTGAACCCATGCTAGAAAAATGGAATATAGCTGTGTAAAAACCAAGCAAATTGGAGCAGATAGCTGAAGAATTGCTTGATATTTACTAGAGTAGGAATTTCAATCAGGAATCCAGCTAGTAAATTATATAACAGTTCAAAGATAGACCTTAGTCAATCTAAATAAATCCAGAGTTTCCACGTATTAAACGGATGAAAACAAAACTGGAGAGAAACATTAAGAGTACCTTACCTGTTATCTTGAGGACACAACTCAGGAGACGCCAGTATTAGAGGGATATACAGATGTAATAGTAATTTTACAAAAACTAGTAATCCACATCCATAACTGGAAAGTGAACCAGCAACTTGATTGTCTGGAAGACTATCAAAGGAATCACAAAAAGGGGCTTTTAACTTCTCACTGAACTGATTATATATGGTAGGAGACAATACGTCTGAACCTACATAACAATGTATGTTGCTAAGTTGAAAATAGTCTAAAACCTGGAGGGAGGCAGACGACGATCAATGTACGCCAAGCGACGCAAAATTGCTCGTAATTCAACACCAAAAGCAACAAATACAGAGTGAAACTCAAACACATCAGCTTAGAATTACTAATAAGGATTCTAGCGTAAAATAGATCTCGATTAGAAGGAATAGCAGAGAAAGTAAGCTAAGAATTACTTCATTTCTGATAGATTCATGTTCCCCGTAATATTCGGTTCAGAACGGAAATCTAGAAATGTTGGACCTTGTTTACATGTTAGACGAGATTCTCCGGGAAAACCCGCAAGAGAAAGGGACACCACTCTAATCAGTAGTTATCAAAACTGATCGGAAAATCCCATAACTCGACTAAATACCCAAACACATGATGTGTTGGATGAAAATGTATACAACAGGAACCATATTTAGCTTCCTTTAAATATCAGATCTATAGTTAAAACAAACGTCTAACTTACAGGGAGACGGGCGAGTTTAATATGCTATCAGTAGACGCAGAATTAACCGTCGGTTTTAACATAATCTCAAGATTGATAATCTAATGAGAGAGAAATCAAGCTTAATGATGATATCTCAATTGCTTCAAAAAGTCGGTTTGATGCAGACAAACCAGTACTGGAAAGTAACAAATTATCAGATAAACACTCATATTTCAAACAATAGCTGACAACAGTGGAGAGGGTGCTACACTCTTTCACTAAAAGAGAAATAATCCATTAGGGTTATGCCAGTTGTCGTGACTAGAAGAAAATGGGCGTGGCTCTGGTAGATTTTAATATAGGAAAGAAAGGTAGTAGTAAAGTAATAAGGGATGGATACTAGGGGAGTCAATGTAAAGACGGAAATTGTAGAGTACTACTCGACCATTTAATTTCTGAAAGAAATAAATGTCTTAAATTGGGGAGGCGTGTGGTATAATAAAACGTCCTTACCCTTTCCTATTTATGGACTCCCTTAAAAATAAACAAACCCTTACAATTACTGTTTAAGTAACTTACTTAATGCAGGAGAAAATAAAACAGCGATAGACTGACCGTGGCACAGCTAAATTTATTTTGGCTTGTTTTCTCTCCCGTATCTGGCCAATCCTGGCGAGGGGGAAAACAAAGACTGAAGCGGCCATTTCTAGTCAAGAGAACACACAAGAAAGTCGACCTTTCCCTTCGGGGAGAAGGTAGTTTGCCTTAAAAACATGATTCTATTCAAGCTATTGGTATGTTATCTACATTATTAAGATATATTTATGTATTACATAGACCAGTATGTTTAATTAAGAATTAGTTACAATTCTCTTAAACCAGGCTGGATGATGTTTACCAAAGAAACACATGTGGGCGCCACGCTGTAAATTTTCCTAGGTCTTACCATTTCAAATTCGTATGTTAATATCTTTTATAGGCATTATGAACTTATATCTAACTAAATAGTGTTTATAACCTATGAATAGTATGTGTACTGTAGTACACAGAGTATCAACTCTCATGTCAGAAACTCTTTTCAATTTAGGAAAGACTCCTGATTCATACTTCAGAGAAGAAAACTCGTTTCTGCCAATTTCATAGTCCTATGAAAAATAACTTCTATGCAATGGAACTATATATCCCTATCGATGCTTAGAAATCTGCAAATAATTTATGTACTGTAGAGATTGGACTTTAAAGAAACATTTTCTCAATGTAGGAGCAGACTCTTGATTTCATACTGCACAAGTAGAGAACTGGTGTCTGCCACTTTCAAATATCCTATGTAGTGTAAATGCACTGGTAAGGATGTCTCTGAACTTGTTTTATCCATGCGGGGACATACAAATGATTACGCATATTCCTGACTCTTACTTAGTCAGGGGATAAAATATTTTGCCACATTATAATCTGTAACTTGGAAATATAGTGCTAAATTTTAGTACCATTCTTTTGTTAACAGATTAGTAACCACTCCATATGAGGGTGAACATATAATCATTTCATAAAATAGTGTTAGGGACAGGCCATGTTTGAATATAAATTCATGAACAATTAAACGCGTGATGTAAATGCATGTTCGGATAGGATTCACTCCGCATCACCTCACTGTAGTAGGAACAGAAGCGAAGATTGATGTGAATAAATTGCTTGAATAATAGCAGTCCTTGACAAAATATATCACAGCGACTACTATCCTCATCTGCTGTACGCAGTGGGGGAAAACAATGTATGTTTTAAGTTATGGATTAACCCCTGAGAAAACCCAAAAACAAAGGCTCCCTGCATCAGCATTATGATTAATTATTATGTATGAGTATCATGTACTTAATATCAGAGAAATGTACATGTATGTCTTTTTCTGGTATGAGAATTTTCTTTGTTCTGATTGTTACTTTTTACTGTGGGAATATACATTTTAATGTTGCACCTTGGGATTAGAGGATGTTGATGTAAGAATACATATGTATGTCAGTACTTAAGAAGCCAATGGTGAATAGTCTTGACCTAGTGATGATTATAGTGCCGAAATGAAGACGCGGCATTAGAAACCACAGGGATTCTGTATAGGCTATTCTCTTCAAGTAATGAGAGAGACAATATCAACATGTTGGATGGACAGAATGACTTCACCCATCCAATAGTCCCAGTAACAACAGAACAAAATATAAGTGAGAAAATACCTTACTCACTATGAAGAGTCAGAATGGCTCTACTCAGCAATGAGGGACAGTGGAACATGGACACCCACTCCTTTCCCCTTCTCCCCTTGGTGTTTTGTATTTGTGTTTGTAATTGTGTTGTAAACCTTTTACCATAACACAGTAGGTTAATGCTAGTGTTGTATTCTTGTCATCCCTTTTCTATAGAAGAGAAGCAGGTGGTGGTTGAATTTGGTGGGACTATATCACTAACACTGGATCCTGGGTCAACAGCCATAAAGTGAATGTCCAAACCATAGTCTGGATCTAGCAATACCTCAATGTTTACTGCGGCGCTCAATAGCTCCATAGCGAGCAACAGAAAAGTTGAAGATAACTGATTGGGTGAGTGATTAAGTCCTATTTTCGTAGGAAGATCCAGGATGGACTTCAAGATCTAATAATCTACAAAGATGAAGATCAACAAAGTAACTGACAACAGTGACTCGTCAGTTATACGTTTGAGAAGTATCATCTATGGCCTCATCATTCAACAAAATCAGTGAAACTATGGGACAATCCTTCTACAAGTTATTAAAACTAACAACAGTGAGTAATCTTCAACTGTTGGTTGGATTACCAAGTTAATATCCACAATGGATAAGTCTTCGAAAGAACATCTCACAGCTGCAAAAGTCAAACATAAGGTTCCAGCCATGCAACACCAAGTTCTAGCTATGAACACCAACTCAAACAAATGGGAAGAAGACATTGAACCAATACAACCAAGGTGCCAACTGAAAACCATACCTACACCAGATTACCTCAAGGTTCCCAAACCTGAACACATAAAAAAAAGACCATATGAAAGCAGCTAGCGGAGTAAATGCCTCTACGCCTGCAACCACAGGAATCACCTGATGGCTTGCAACCCTGGATATGTGGTGGAGTCAATATTCTTCAGTTCCATGCCTGCAGCAGAATCCTGGAATTAATTCCAGATGAACCAAATGAATAACAAGCAGAATTGTATGTCTACACTGAAAGTAAATAATGAATCAGAACTCTGTGCTGGTCCCATGTCAGCCTAAATGCCAATAACGGTGGAATAGGTTATAGACTGATGACTAGGTGGGTGAAAAATCTGTGGGAACAAAATTGAGATTCGGATATTATAAGCCGAGACGCTGAAAGGTAGGCATCCTTTTCATCAGATATGGTGATATAGGGAAGAACCTTAGTCCAAGACCAAAGATGCATCTCCTGAAGGTATGACCAACCCAGGCCTCAATTTCACACTGACACCGAGCCGTTCGCAAAGAAGATTCTTGAATTCAGCTCCACGGAGGAGATATGTGGTGAATTTATTTCATAATAAGGATTATAAGTTGTTCCGCAACAAACTTCAGTGGACATTAAACATGACTGTGAGTATTTATTGCTGTCACGGATAAATATGGACATTAACTGCTTTGCACTGGAGAAGAATACCCATCCGCAATGCCTAAATGAACACTATAATTAATTAATTTAATTATTAGTATCAACTGTTTTCATGTGTGTTTTTTTCTTCTATGACATATAAAGAGTGTTATTGAGGTATAACCAATGATGGTTAAGGTAAATAGTATTTTGACATCAACTCATTATTTTTAAATATGATAATTGTACATGGTGTCAGAAACAAATATATATGTTGGGTTTCTGCACCTAGACCAATGTGATTTTATCTAGGTACAATGAGTCAAGTTAGCAGAACCAATTTGTGGTTGTTATGTTGTTTGTGATAACATTGTTGTTGTTTTTTTGGGGTCACTGGGTACTATGTTGTAATACTGCACATTATTCCCATGCCTGTCTGAAAATGCATAGTGTTTATTACACCTATATATATGTAACTGCAGATCTTGAGTTAATACCTGAACTGTTTGTCCAAAAGTGTTGTGTACATCAAGTAAATGTGGTGTCCAACAAGTGGTTGTTTATATGTTGTGAGCAATCAATATCCTTCTAGCACCATAGATAATGTAAAGGGTGATGAAGTGGGAAGGGAAACCTACACACAGATGCCATTGTTTCAAGGATTGAGCTCTTTCTTCCTGGGATTTGTGGTAAATATCCCTGATCACCCTGCATTCTTACCAGTGACCAGAGAATCAATAATACCCCCTAGACATTTTAACGAATTATTCTCAGGAATTAAAATCCACATCCCACAATCATTATGCAACTGTTCCAGTTCACTACTCCAGTAGGGTTTATAATGTTTACGGGCTCTTCTTGGTACTGTTTCTCGTACTGCCTGTAGTATGCAATTTCCAAACTCTTCAACTACTTTATTTATGTCCTTCTCAGTGTTCAGGTTTCTAACCAGTATGCTAGTGCGATGCTTGTACATTGCCCAGTATGCTTTCTTGTAATTCCACCTCGAGAGGGTGCTCCTTTCACTTACAAGCTCATTTTCTACGGTTAGAAAGACGGGCCGATGGTCACTACCACCAAGTTGTTTCCCAACAATTCGTGTAATGTTCCACTCCAGGTCTGGTGAATGAAAAGCCAGGTCAGGTGTAGTTGTAGTGTGCCATGATCTCTAGTATAAGGTATGTAGGTCAGACGGCTTGTTAATCAAGATGAATCTATTCTCATCCTGCCAGTCTTCTAGTCTCTCTCCTCTCTGGTCCATGTGATCATAGCCCCAGCTCTGCGGGTGACTGTTGAAATCGGCACACACAATCATTTTTTCGGCACTGTTCCGATTGACGGTCCCAAATAGTTCCGCAGTGAATGATAACTCTTAGGTGTAAACAGTCTCTTTTACAGGGCCTCATTGGGTACCGGTAAATACGAAACACAGCAGAATGTTCTTTTACGTTCAGTAGTTAGCTATTGCTTTCTGAGCGAGAATCGACGTTTAAAGCTCAACTGACCGGTGTATTGAATGAACTCGCCATCATCATCATCATCATCATCATCATCATCATCATCATCATCATCATCATCATCATCATCATCATCATCAAATGCCATGCCAGCTGGCGTAGGCGTTCATGACTCTCCATAGATCTCGGTAATTGATTTTCTGGATCAACTCTGCTGATGATATTCCTCCAAGCCACCGCCTCAATCTATCCAGCATCGCCATCAGTAGCTGGATGACGGTCTGGTGTCGCCTGTTGCTCATGACTGTCCCTACCGGACGAGGATGTCCTAAGATAGTCGTAACTTGCCATCAGCGTGCCGAAAGTTTAAGAGCTCGAAGTTAGAACGCCCTCGTCCTTTCGGTCATGTCGACTGCTTTTGAAATAATTTGTTAATTGCACGTCCGTTACATGACGTCTCCACAACCTCAGCACTTCTTGGCTGTTGCAATTTGCTAAACAATTTTGAGTTCATTAGTTTGACATTGCTTACTAAACAGCCATGCTTATATGAGTGTATGAAACCAGTGCAATGTGGTCTGCTACAAAATCGGCTGCAGCTGTGCATTAAACGTGGTATGTAGGATTGCGAATTCGCCACAGCCTAGCTAGCAAGAGTAACAAAAACACTAAAACTATTGGCCCACAAAGGTTTGTCGACTTAGTGATGGTGATTCTCAAATACGACAATTACGTATGCGGATTCTGTAATTTAAAGTCACGTTGTCCGCTTTTTGAGTGTAGCTAAAGCTAAGGTCTTCTTCTTCTTCTTCTTCTTCTTCTTCTTCTTCTTCTTCTTCTTCTTCTTCTTCTTCTTCTTCTTCTTCTTCTTCTTCTTCTTCTTCTTCTTCTTCTTCTTCTTCTTTCAACGTTTGCACAGCATCCATTGAAGTGGGTAGATGTTCGCTCTCAACCCTTGTTCCATTTTGGTCAACATTTTTCAACTTCGACGGTTGAGGTTTCTTTTCTGGATTCCTCCACCTATTGGCAGGTTTCTGTGAAGATTGTGCTGTAGATGACAACACAGGGGAGTCTCCGTGGCGAAGTGATCAAACCATCTGCCTCGGGCTCCGAAAGTTGTGGGTTCGATTCCGTCAACCGCAACCTTCGGTTCATGAGTGCATTTTTTCGGAGACTCCTGAGGGTCGTCGCTGGAGCTACGGAGTTCGTACTTTGTGCGACGCTTTCCGCGCTGCGGAAAGAGACTCAGCCATGTGGTATAAAAATCCGGTGCAATGAAGTCGACTTTTAAACGACTTTTAAGCGACTGACAGGGGCAATCCCATCACAGATAATAAAGTGTATATCATTCATCCATTCATTCATCAGATAATAAAATGTCTATCAAACAACATTCAGATAGTAACGTGTTTATCATTCATTCATTCATTCATTCATTATTCAGATAATAGAGTGTCTATCATTCTTTCATCGGATTATAAAGTGTCTTTGATTCATTCATAAAATAATAAATTGTTTATCATTCGTTCATCAGATGATAAAACATCTATCACTCATTCATCGGATAATAAAGTGTATATCATTCATTTATCATGTAATAAAGTGTCTGTCATTCATTCAGCATATAATAAAGTGTCTGTCATTCATTCATCATATAATAAAGTGTCTGTCATTCATTCATCGGATAATAAAGTGTCTTTAATTCATTCATCGAATAAAAACGTGTTTAACACTCATTCATTCATCAGATAATAAAGTGTCTACCATTCATTATTCAGATAATAGCGAGTCTATCGTTAACTAACGCATTCATCAGATAATAAAGTGTCTATCATTCTTTCATCAGATAATAATGTATTTATCATTCATTATTCAGATAATCATCGGCCATGTACTCAGAATGGACAAGTCAAGACTCCCCTACCAAGTCCTCATATGGTCACCAGTAGGGAAAAGAAAACGGGGAAGACCAAGAGAGACCCTGCGTAGAACCATCATTAGAGAAGGCTCATTCAATGGCCAAGTAAATATCCAAGATCTACAACAGGTAGCAGCGAACCGCCAAGCATGGAGAGACAGGACTTCTGCCTTAGGCTCAAGAGGAAAGACTAACTAATTCAGATAATAAAGTTTTTATCATTCAACCATCAGATAGTAAAGTGTCTATAATTCCTTATTCAAATAATAACGTGTCTATCATAATGTGTATCATTTATTCATCAGATTATAAAGTAGTCTATCCTTAATTCATTCCTCAGATATTAAACTGTCTATCGTTCATTCATTGGATAATAATGTGTCTATCATTAGTTCATTAATCGGATAATAAAGTGTCTATCATTCATTCATTCATCAAATAATAACGTGTCTATCATTCATTAATTTATCAGATAATAGCGTGTTTATCATTCATTCATCTATCAGATTATAACGTGTCCAGCGTTAATTCATCAGATAATAAAGTGTATATCATTAATTATTGAGATAATAATATGTCTATCATTCATTTGTCAAATAATAAAGTGTCTATCACTCATTATTCAGATAATAACGTGTCTGTCATTCATTCACTCCTCAGATAATAAAGTGTCTATCATTCATTCATCGGATAATAAAGTATCCATCATAAATTCATTCATCAGAAAAGTGTCTATCATTCATTCATTCATTCATTCATTCGTCGGACAATAAAGTGTCTATCATTCATTACTCAGATAATAACATGTCTATCAGCTGGTCTCCCTGGCCTAGAGGTTAACGTCTTTCTCCGTAATCCCGTATATTCTCGTGAGTAACGTAACCTGCGCGAGAATCGGTTGCGGTTCTCGCCGCGTTGGTAACTTGCGGGATATGTGAGCTGGCCGCTCAGAAAACAATGGCAAACTACTGAGCGTAATCTTGCCTAGTACATCGACAGCGGTTGAAAAATTCTGATGTTGACCGTAACGTCCTGTAATTTGCAAAAAAAAATAAATCTTAATATATAAATTAGGATGTATGTATGTAAATATATATGTATGTACTTTATACGTTCGCGAACGGCCCATCCGATTGAGATGAAATTTTCTACACGTCTTCCTCTCATTCCAGCGCTGCCAACTGTCATATTTTTTTCTTCTTCCTCCTCCTCCCTTCTCCTCCCTTTCCTTCCTCCTCCCTCTACCCTCCTCCTCCTCCCTCCTCCTCCTCCACCTCCCTTTCCTTCCTCCCCTCCTCATTCTCTCTCCTCCTCCTTCTCCTCTTTCCCCTCCTCCTCCTCCTAATCCCTCCTCCTCCCACAGCGTCAGTACCGCAGGATTGGCTGCATAGCTATCTCATCCCTCTCCCAAAACCATACAAGGATCATTCAAAGCTTGGCGGCTTTAGGATCATCACCCTTCAAAATACATTTGGGAAGGTTTTAGAGAAGATAGTCGCTGTTAAGCTGCAGGATTTTTTGGAAAGGGGGAAGCTTCTTCCAAGAGGCCTGGGGAGCTACAGGCCAGGAAAAGATACCTGGTCGAATGCGGCCACCTTTGCCTTTGACGTTTATGAGGGGTTCCAGAGTAGACAGGAAACGATGGCGGCAGCGCTTGATCTCGAGGATGCGTACAATAGAGAGTTCGCTATGATATTTTGATGACCACACTTATGGAGAAGGGGGTCAATCCCTGGTTAGTGAATTGGATAGCAGCCGTCCTGCATTCTCGTCAGGTTGCTCTCCGTCTGGGCGCATGGACCTCAGAGCCACATATTTTAACCCCGGAACTGCCACAGGGATCTGCAATCTCACCGGTGCTCTTTAATGTGTATACGAGCAAGATTGCATACCTAGAAGCACCAAGGGTTGGAAGGATTCTAACATTTGCAGATGATATTTTTGCATACAGGCAGGGGAGAAATAGGGATCAAACAGCCCAGGAGCTACAGGTGACAGTAGACAAAGTGATTGACTGGTGCACTGAAATGAGTGCTGTCATCAACCCGGAAAAGGCGGCTGTGTTGTGGTGCTCTCTGGACAACAGGATTGTGAGAGATGATGCCCCAAGCCTCACGATAGATGGTAGAAGCGTCAACAGAGAGAACAAACTGAAGTATCTGGGAATCACATTTGACAGGAGTCTGTCCTTCAAGGACCATGTGGAGACGGTTGTGACAAGATCTCAAAAGGGACTCAATGCACTTAAAAGTATGGCTGCAATGGACACAGAGCAGAGAATGCTCTTCACACTATACCAGCACTTGATCCTCTCAGTGATTGATTATGGACTAGGACTGCTCACTGTCTCAAAGAGTCAGCTGGTGAAATTAGAACGCATACAGAATGAAGCTATGCGGGTCATTCTGGGATGCACCAGAGACACTCCAGTAGTGTGTATGCGTTACATCCTTGATCTGCCTACTGTTGCTGGTAGGCACAAGGTGATGCAAGCGAAGGCATACCTCAGAGTAGCTGCAGACACAGATCACCCGTTGCATGAGGCGCTGGACGTAGTTAAGGGTCAGAGACTGATAAGAGGGAAATCAGGATGCCTCAGGCGGAGGATACGATCAGACAGGTGTGCCCCTTGGAGAACATCAGGCGACGAGAAGAATGGGCCAGAGTGCCAGCCGTGCAGTCAGACTTGTGCAGAGTTATAATCACATTGAACAGGGAGTGCAGGGAGTGGCCAGCAGGGGCCATAGAAGTGGAAATTCAGCAACTAATTCAGGAAAATTCTCGTCCGGGTGATGTGATTATCTACACGGATGGGTCGGTGTTGAGAGGTAGGAGAAGTGTTTGGGGGTTCTTGGCAAAAACTAATGGTCGGCGTTTGGTGCAGGAGAGCCTGGCGTATGATGACACTACATGTAGCTTAAGAATGGAGGTGGAGGCGGTCAGTGCAGCTTTCCGCTGGATAGAAAACACGATACATACACATATTGTGATTGTAACTGACTCAGAAAGCATGCTGAGAAGGGTGAGAACAGGCAAGCTTCGTGCAGAGTGGCTTGCTGCGCTTCGGAGGTCACGGGTAGCAAGCATCACCTGGATCTTTTCTCCTGGGCATGCCGGTGTGCTGGGAATGAACAGGCGGACAGATTGGCTGGCTCGGCAGAACTTGGTGGAGTTTTGATGCATGACAAGGCAGATGTGGTTGCGGCCTTGTGGGAGCATATGTACATCTCGGAGGAGCAAATGGATCACCATAGTCTGGTTAGAATGAGACAGCGAGGAGTGACGAGGGGATCTGGCCGACGCTCGACGCTCAGAGGAAAGGCAAGACGGACATGTAATCAGATTGCTTCTGGAACTATTAGTGTTGGAACAGACTGACCAGAAAGACGAGCCCGCCAGACAGAGGACCACAACGACACTCTCTTAGTTGTGCGAGGGGGTCGGGACAGACGAAGAATGGATAATCACAGCTGAGATAATGCGTGCGATGTTCAGGAAATCACCTAACACCGCCCCAGGCCCAGACGGCATCCGATATGGTGACCTAATGGTGATATCAGATGATGACATGGAAGAACTGGCCAGATAATTCAACACCAGTATCCAGAGGGGTCAGATCAAAGAGGAATGGCTACACAGCTACTTGCTGCCGCTGCCAAAACCGAACAAAGACCATTCCAAGATAAGCGGCTACAGAATCATTACGATGCAGAACACTGCTGGCAAGTTACTGGAGAAAATTGTAGCAGCACAGACTTGCTTATCACTTGGAACAACCCAGCTGCTTCCCGCCCACACTTGGAGGATACAGACGCAACAAAGAGTCATGGCTGAATGCGGCAGGTCTTTGCTCAAGATGTTTACGAAGGATTTCAGGTCAGAGAAGAGACATGTGCGGCCGCCATACACTTAGAGGACGCATATAATAGAGTATCTTTCGAGTACTTGATGCAAACCCCCGGGAACCATGACCTTCCACGCTTATCGGCATTGCACCTGATGATTATGATGGTGATGATGATTATGATAATGATGATGATGAACCAACACTGCGAAAATGCGTTACTGGTTGTTTTTTATTTCTTCAAGATTATTAGTAAAGGTGATATATTAACCAACATTCTGCTGTGTTTCGTTTCGTAATTTAGCATCACCCAATGAGGCCCTGTTTTACACCTAATATTTATTATTCACTGCGGAACTATTTGGGACCGTCAATCGGAACAGTGCCATTTTTTCTGTTAATGGTAGTGTGTCCAGTGCATGGGAGCGGTCACACGAACAGTAGTAATTAATCAGATGTAGGTCTATATTGCCTGTCTTAAGTTTAAGTATCTGGTACGCAGCCCCTTCCATGTAAACTTTAATTTGGGAAGCAGTGATGCTATTTTTAATAAGGGTCAGTATCCCATCCCCTCGCTTGTCCTTTCGGTCAGATCTGTAACACTGGTTGCTTCTGATTTTGAAGGCTATAATTTCGTTGAGGCGAGTTTCTTGCAAGCAGCATACACTTACATTTTACATTACATACAAGGAAGAGGAGGGGGAGAGGAGGGGAGGGGAGAAGGAGTACGAGAAGGAGAAGGGGGTGGGGAAGAGAAGGAGAATATTTACAACAGGCTTCTTCTCTTCATCCGCCTTCTCTGGTTGTTTGAATGCTGATATATCTACTAGAGGTGTCTTCGATGTCCTTATTCCTTGGTTTTGAAGTTTTATATGTAACTTTAAGACTACAGGATTATTGTCAGAGTTGATATCAGCACCAGGGTATGTATAACAGAGTAGCTCTGTTCAAGGGATTATAGTTGGCATGGCGTGCAAAGGGAAAACGGATCTATTAGCTGATGCACGCGTGAGCACCCAGTAGTTAGGTATCTAGGGACGCTCACGCGTTGACGTAGAGGCAGGATAGAGATTAAGTTACGACCCTGTTCTCAGCCTAGCAGGATAGTGAGTCTACACTTGTATAATGATGATACGTTTTTGATATGAACAACATGCCTCCAGCAATAAACTCAGACTATTTCTACTAAGCGAGTTCCTTCAGTTGCATTCGAGTCCTGTTACCCTGTTACAGGACACGAAATGGTGCCTAAGACCTAAGGATTCGCATATAGTTGTCGCGGAGATGGTTACACGAACAGAAATTCCCAAGGGCACGTTTTGACATCATCATTGAACGGCTGAGAAAAAGATGGTGGCTCCAACAACCCCTGTGAGAACCAAGGAGTAAATTGCTTCTAAACGGCTAACAGAACAGCTGAGGTCACCGTTTTCAAAGGGCTTACAAGAGCCGTTGTCTTGCATTGTTATTTTCAAAGGCTTACAACAGCCGCTGCCTCACATCACCGTTTTCAAAGGGCTACAAGAGCCGCTGTCCTGCATATCAAATTTCAAGGGGCCTACCATGGCCATTGCCTGAACTGTATTAAATTTCAAGGGGCCTACCATGGCCATTGCCTGAACTGTATTAAATTTCAAGGGGTCTACTGTCGTGTCTTCCTTTAAAGTGTCGTCCCTGGAGTGAGGGGAGTCAACACCCACATTATAATTTTTTTCCCTTTATCAATATCCTGGAGAATCCACCAGCTTCCGTCCAACACACTCCATCAGCCCATGGACACCTTTTCCTATCACTCTCTCACTGTCGAACTATGCCCCCTCTCATACTTCCCCAACGCAACATATTCAACAACTCTTGCTTCTAAAAATTAATACAGATTAATTTATTAAAAGAAAAGTGTAATGTACGTGAGACGTGTATGCGAAGAAAATGTGTGATGTGTTCTATAATGTGTGTAGGATCGGACCTTCAGATAATAGCATAGTCAGTTCATCCTTGCAAGGACACACCACAGCACGTTAAGTCAGAACAAGTCCATCTCACCCGGTACTGTATCTCTCCTGCCGGACACCGACTGTCATCTGTAGCTACCTGGTAATCCATCTTCCTGATCATCCGAAATAGATACTGTTTGTAAATTACAGCTGATCATGGACCGGTTGCACACTACGCACAAGTTCCTATCGGTCCTAAAAATTGTACGAATCCGTTGTTGTGTGTACTTAGGTATCACTGTTATTGTTAATATACTTGATCCTAACTAGTGTCTATCTAGTTTCAAGTATCATGTCTTTTGTACTATTTCACTAGAATATATCACACCATGTGACTATTATATTTTAATGTTCTTGTTTAGTTACCAATGTTCTTATGCTGTGTGATGCATCAACAATCATCACCCATCTTAGGTGAACCTTAACACGCAGGAATCGTTATATTGGTTGGCTCTTCTGAGTCATGTTATGGTGAACCCTCCTGATTATGAGTCCAGCGTAAACATAATACCATCTTTCTTCTCGGACGTTATTCCTTTTTAGTAAGAAACATTTTAGTGTCCAACTGGTGTTATGTCTAATTGAAGTTGCACTTCATCCAACCCAGTGTTGAACTTCCTCGTAACTGGTAGGGAACCTTAGGCAACACCGCCTCAGTCCTGGATGGCTGCTACACTTTGCCATAACGACACATGCTAGTTAATTTTAAATTAATCTAACACTGTAGAGCTCTCCCACAAAACACGTCAATCCTAATCCACTGTTTTGGTCAACACTCATTGTCCCCAAATCAGGTTTTTGGCAAACGCCTAAAATTTGTCACGTGAAGTTATTCTTTATGTCCACACAGGTGTTATTTTGGGCAGATCATCCCTTGTCAGAAATCTATCTTCCCTGGCTCAATCAATGTCAGAGTTGTCATCACTTGTTTTGACTCCCCCAACAAGCTAGCGAGTTCCTGTATGCTCCCAACAACGGGTTTCCACAAAAACCGCCAATCTTCTGTCGAGTGGTGACAACCCCAGCCGCCATTTCGCTTGATGTCCGGAACTCTACATGACAGACGGGCTGTTTTCTCCCGAGCTGGCCACTTCCGCTTAAATCCGACCTGTTTATGAACTGTCAAAGTGATGTATAGATTCATCTCACTCACTTCCCCTACACATCTGCAGCTGTTATTTTGCCCGACCCGGGATGGTCTGATATCTGAGTGTAACCAGGATCTGACGGGTTCTATCTGTATTTTGTACAACTGTTGTGGCCTAGAAAATATGCGCTAAGCAAACTTTCTGTATTATCATTATCTGGTTAACTCATGGCGATCTCGTGTCACCTACCATGGCCATTGCCTGAACTGTATCAAATTTCAAGAGGCCTACCATGGCCGTTGACTGAACATTCTCAATTTCGAGGGGCTTACCATAGCCTGAATTTTGCCATTTTCAAGAGGCTTGTCCAAGCTGCCACCTGCATTATCGTTTGCCTCAACGGGTACTAGAGTCGCTGCCTGCACTGTCGTTTTGAGGGGTTAACCAGGGCCGCTGATCGCTCTCGTGCATTGCTGACTTCGAGGGGCTAACCAAGGCCGCCGCTGATCGCTCGCGTTTATTGCTGACTTCGAGGGGCCTTACCATAACCACAGTCGTGCATTGCTAATCCTCGAGAGACCTGCCGTCATCGCTAATAGCCCTATCTTGCTGATCCGTCTGTTTTAAAAATCGTGCAAGAAAAGCCTCCCCTCTGTCCTTGTCAGTTGTCATAGGTCGTTTGCTATCATCATAAACGGTATCATGTGTACCAGGCACCGCCTGTCTCTTCATCTGCCGGTGCAGCCTCCAGAATTTTCCCAATGTCACATCCCCACCGACTTCATTGATAAACTGTTCCCATTTCATTCTCTTACTTACTGAATTCATAACTTACTGAATGTCTGACTGACTAACTATCTAACGGAAAAACAGTCCACATATCCGTTCACTGAGCAAATTAATAAACTAATAAACAGGCAATTTGGCAATCATAATTTTAGACTGCTAGTGTTTACGTCGCTAATCATATGTTTATAGTGTCGTTTCTTGTAATCGTGTTTTTGTAAGGCTCACAATCTACTTCTGGTTTTTTGGTGATTACCCTTAATATTGTCATATAGTGTACGGTGTTTCATGTAGTTCTGTGTTGGTTTGTGTTTGTTTGTTCTGTGCTGACGAAGGCTTTGACCGCAACGTCTAATTTGTTTCTTGTAATCGTGTTTCAGTAAGACTCACAATCTACTTACTTTAGACTTAGTTAGTACTTCTCGTTTTTTGGTGATTCATTCATTTCCGTTTATAAAAGATCGTTAACAGTCGAGAATAGATAAATAAATGTAACAACAGTGTTCCCATTACTATAGAAGTCGTGTGGGCCACTGGTAATTGCAGTTAAAGAAGACCATAACTTTATATGTCAAATGCATAACAAAACTGTTTGCTAACAATTATTAATTTAAATTAATTCAGGGTGGCAAATACTACAAGAGGGCCCCTCCAAAAGCAAATAAACACGATAACAGCATGGATGGATAAATGGGGTTTCAAAATCAATACCAGTAAAACGGTCAGCATGGTATTTAGCAGCAAGAAGAAGCTATATCATACAAGGACTGGAAAATAGAGATAAAAGGGGAAACCATTAAGAAAACAAAGAGCACAGTCTTCCTAGGAATGACCCTAGACGAACAGATGAACTGGTCAAAACATATAAGCCAGACACTAGAAAAATGCAAGAAAGCAAGCAACCTACTGCGGGTGATAAAAGGTAACGGTTGGGGTGCCCACACCCAAACAATGCTGATGTTCTATAAAACATTTATCAGGGGCAAGCTAGAATACGGCAGCATTGTGTACGACTCAGCATCAGAAGCCAACAAGAGGAAGCTAGACACCATACAGACCCAAGCGCTAAACATCATCTTGGGTGCTGGAAAATGTACATCCAGAGAAGCCATAGAGGTAGCACTTTGTGTACTTCCACTGAGTCTGAGGCGTAAACAGCTGACGTATAACTACTGGCTTAAAGGTAGCTCAAGACAAAAACCACCCTGGATACCAAACGTTCAGCGACATCAACAGCAAAAAAGGGGCATCCCAATAGTAAAACTGCAAAGACCGGCAGGATGGGAAGCAGCAGAGAAGATGAAGGAAGAAACTGAGCTAGCAGAGACCCTGAAACAGACAAGACGGTTCAAGCCAACAATCCCACCATGGGAACTAACAGTCCCATTCACTGACTGTAGTCTAGCAAAGTCCATCACCAAGGACACGGAGGATACAGATGCAAGAGACACGGCCGAGGAATACATACAAGAATTCAGTAAGGACAACCTCATAATATACACAGACGGGTCCAAAAACGAACAGGGAGAGGTAGGAGCAGGGGTAGTGGTCCCAGACTGGAAGCTGAAGAGACAGTTCAAGCTAACAGACCAGACAGCAGTATGCACGGCCGAACTGGTTGCCATAATGAAAGGTCTAGAGATCGCAGCCGAAAATCCACCACTGAGACTGTGTATATTAACAGACTCCCTGTCATCAGTACAAACGCTCGGGAACTTCAATAGAGGCAACAGACCTGACATAAAAGAGGAGATACTAGCGACAGCCACTAACCTCAGGTACATGGGTTGCCAAGTCACCATCGGATGGATACCAGCACACAGGGGTATCCCGGGAAACGAACAGGCAGACAGAGCGGCGAAACGGGGAATAACCAGCACTAATCAAATCTGCACAGGCCTAGGTAAAGTAGAAGGGAAGAATATAGTCAAAAACTACATTCTCAAGGAATGGAGGCAACAGTGGCGAGACAGCGATAAAGGCCGTCATGCCTTCCAAGTATTGGGTGAACCCAGATTCAAGCCACAAGTCAAGACCAACATGAAAGCACCGGGAAACAGACAGCTGTGAAGAATCAGATTAGGTAATTGGAAAGACACAAGAGAAAACCCAAACTGCAGAGTATGCCGAGAAAACAACACCATCGAACACTACTTACTAGTATGCGACAAGTACAATAGAGAGCGAAGGGACCTGAGAGATCACTTCGTCAAAACTGGGAACCCAATGACAATGACGGAGTGCCTGCACATAAACAGCAACCCGGAAACACAGCGACTGGTCAGACAGTTCCTATGCAGAACAGGGAAGACCGTATAACCTCCCCACACTGTATATATGTATATATGTGCTTGTTTGTATTTGTGCATGTTTATATGTTTAAAAAAAAAAAATTACCAATTTAAAAAAAAAAAAAAAAAACTGGCGGAGTGAATGGCAGGAAGGTGGGTTGGCTCTTCCGGTAGAGCACCTGAACTAGGAAGACAGGGAGACCTAGTCATCTTGTTGCCACGCCACACCCACACGCGATGAAGAAAACCGCCAAAACTCACAAACGTAAAGGAGTTCGTAACGCTGACCGGGGGGGGGGGGGGGGGGGGGGGGTGGGGGGGGGGGGGGGGGGGTAACAACTTGAGACTTGCAATTAAATGCTCTGCCCTTGCCTACATCAAGTCCTTATAAGGACTAGACATGACCGGGACAAGCCCCGATGAGGATAACACAAGAAGAGACAAGCACTTAGCAGTGCTAACAGAGAAAAGCCTACAAACGAGAGAATAAGGGCCCCAGTAGGCCCAACCAAGGACCGGTCTTTACCAGGACCAGCACAAAACAAATCTATCCGACGAACAGAGCGGAACAAATAAAAACCAGTAGGAAATAGGACCAACAATCCACACAACCACGGACCTCAACAATAACCACAGCTGATGAAGCAGGTTAGACGAGGCCGAATTTGGAATTTTTGTTTTTGAAAATTGGAATTGGAATTGGAAAGCAAATACAAAACAACAACGAAATCAAATGACTCAGCTACCACTCTGAGTACCCTACCAGCAAGTATCACTGATAAAAAGCCACATAACGTCTCGTCTCATCTTTGGGAGGTAAGCATGAATCATTTAGAATAATTAAATAAGTAAGTTTGTCCACTTTGCCTAATTTTATACAAAATAATTAGTTAGTTAGTTAGTTAGTTAGTCTTTCCTCTTGAGCCTAAGGCGGTGCATAGGGCAGAAGTCCTGTCTCTCCATGCTTGGCAGTTCGCTGCTACCTGTTGTAGATCTTGGATATTTACTTGGCCATTGAATGAGCCTTCTCTAATGATGGTTCTACGCAGGGTCTCTCTTGGTCTTCCCCGTTTTCTTTTCCCTACTGGTGACCATATGAGGGCTTGGTAGGGGAGTCTTGACTTGTCCATTCTGAGTACATGGCCGATGTAGTTCCAACGGCGTCTTCTTATGAAATTGGATACTGTATCTTGCTTAGTCTCTTGTCTTATTTGCGAATTGGTTCTGAAGTCTGTCCAGTGGATGTTTAGAAGTCTTCTAAGACATTTGTTCTCAAAATTGTCTAATTTTTTATCTAAAGCTACTGTTGATTTCCAACTTTCACATCCATACGTTAACACTGGAATCACACAAGAGTTGAAGATTTTAAGTTTTGTGTGTTTGCTGAGTGTCTTTGACTTCCAGATGTTTGACAGTTTATTGAAGGCACTAGATGCCAGTGCGATTCTAGATGATATTTCTGGTGTTGAGTCCCCTGTAGATGTCATTTTGCTTCCTAGGTATGTAAAGCTGTTGACTTTTTCAAGAACGTAGCTGTTCAATTTGGTGTCATCTGAACTGTTGGTAAGATCAATAGTCTTTGTTTTTGTGGTGTTAATTTGGAGACCAATTTGCCCTGAAACATTTTGGAGGTGGTTTATTTTCTCTTGGGCATCCGGGTGTGTTGAACTCAAAAGCACTATGTCGTCGGCAAAGTCCAGGTCTTCTAGAATTTTGTCAACCCAATGGATACCCATATTTGTGTTGTTTGTGCATTTGCGCATGACCCAATCGATAGCTATTCCAAAAAGCATCGGCGATAAGACACAACCCTGTTTCACTCCTGTTTCGACTGAGAACCAGTCAGAGTTGCCTGTTTCTGTTCTTACGCAGCAACGTGTTTCTTTGTAGAAAGATTTTATGACGTTGGTATATTTGGTAGGAAAACCATAGATGTTAAGTAGATTCCAAAGTGAAGGACGGTGGATACTGTCGAAGGCTTTTTGAAAGTCGACAAAGTTGGTGATTAATTTCGACTGGAATTCTACGGAGTCTTCAATGATTATTCTGAGGGTGAAAATGTGGTCTATGCATGACCGTTTTGGTCTGAAGCCTGCTTGTTCTTCTCTGAGCCTTTCATCTATTGCCTTTTTCAATCTCTCAAGTAACATGCTACAAAAAGGTTTTCCTGGTACTGACAATAGAGTGATACCACGCCAATTATTGCAATCAGACATATCGCCCTTTTTAGGCAGTTTGAAAATTACACCATCTTTCCACTGTTGTGGTGGGGATTCGCTTTGCCAGATTTCATTGATCAGCTGTAACAAACGTTGTAAGGTGTTCTCATCTGCTGCTTTGAGCATTTCTCCTGAGATTTCATCTTCACCAACAGCTTTGTTGTTCTTCAATTTTTTGATGGCTGCTTTAATCTCTTCCATGGTGAATGACTCGCAGGAGGCATCTAGTGGGGGCATAGTAATTTCTCCATCCAGGTTCGGAACAGTGTCAGGCTGCGGTCTATTTAATATTTCTTTGAAATGTTCTGCCCATCGTTGCTTTTGAAGGTCATCGGATAACAATTGATTGCCTTGTTTGTCTTTGATGGGTATATTTGGTGTAGGTGAGTGATTGCATAGTTGCTTCATGATATGGAATACGGCTCTGTTGTTTCCAGTTCTGGCAGCTGCTTCGGCTTCGGAGGCCAGGCTGTGAATAAAGTTCTGTTTGTCTTTTCGTGCGCTTGATTTCACCTCTTTATCCAACATAGAGTATTTTTGCTTATGGGTATCATATGTAGATGTGTCTTTTGCAGAAAGAAGTGTTAGTTTTGCTTGTTTTCTTTCTTGTATCTTCGTCCAGGTGTTATCGCTTAGCCACTTCTTCTTCTGTCTTTGTACGTAGCCGACTGTGTTTGTTGCAGCTTTTAGCAAGGTATTTTTTAAGAAATTCCAATTTTCTTCAATGTTGTTTTTAATATTCGCATTGCTCGATACACTTTCTTTGTTAGCATAGCTGCTTCGTACCTCTGAATTGAATGCGAGTTGGTGTTCTTTAGTCAGTAGGGACTGTGAGTTTATTTTCTTAATTCTGGGTGATCTGTGCAGAGTCTTGAGCTTTATTTTTAGTTTGGCAATGCAGAGATTGTGATCACTGCCAGCATCTGCACCTCTGTAGGCTCTGACGTCTTGTACTGATGAACGGAATTTGGCATTAATGCAAAAATGGTCTATCTGATTTTTTGTGATGTTATCAGGCGAGTTCCACGTGACTTTGTGTATATCTTTGTGCGGAAATAAAGAGTTTGCTACTGTCAGATTTGCTATTTCACAGAATTCTAATAGTCTCTCTCCGTTTTGGTTCATATCCCCTAAGCCGTGAATTCCCATATATCGTTCAACACCCTTATTGTCTGACCCTATCTTGGCATTGAAATCACCCATTACAACAACAATGTCGTGCTTGGGAGATGAGTTGATGGTACCAAGTAGTTGTTCATAGAAATTATCTTTGTTGATGTCTGTATCGTCGTTGGTAGGTGCGTAGCATTGTATGATTGTTAGTTTGAAATATTTCGTTTGGTAACGCGCTGTTATGATTCTATCATTTACTGGTTCCCAGCTGATCAGTGATCTTTCTACATTTTTTGACATGATGATAGCGACTCCGTTCGAATGATGGTTGTCGGTTCTTCCTGAATAAATTATGTGTCTTTGTTCACAGTTAAGAAATGTCTTACCCGAGTCAGTCCATCTGCACTCGCTAACCCCAAGAATTTCTAGGTTGTATTCATTCATAACATTACACACCTGGGTCGTTTTCCCCGTCTGGTACATAGTTCTGACATTCCAATAACCAATCTCCAATAACCAACAACACCAATAACCAACAAAATAATACTTTTGATTAAATAAAACTAACAAAAGAGAATGCAAATGCTGCTCGTTGAAGTCTTGTCTCTGTGTCAATTCTCTGCATTTGATTCAATTTTTAAAAAAAAAATAAATAAAAATAACAGGAATTATAGTTTATTCTTATGCTGTGACTTATGGGCAGTTGAAAAGTACAGCATAATACACATATCTCGAAAGAAATATTTTCACTAAGGAAATGACCTGAGGAGGTCAGCATGGTCGAATGGATAAGACCACCCATTCTTAAACATCCGGTGTGCCGATGCCGAGGTAAGGGGTTCAATCCCTACATCTGTGAGTTGGACTAAAATGTTGACTTCTGGTCCTCGACTTGGCTACGCAAATTATAAGCACATCTGAAGTCGGAGTGGGTTCGCCTGATGGGCTGGAACACTTACAAGGGAAAGCAAATCCACAAGCAAAAATCAGTTTAGTGTGCTAGGTAGAAGTAGTAGCATGTGAATGGACTACGCTTGAGTTGAAAACGAGAGAACGCAAACAGAAACAAAATAATTCCCCGACAGCCCCAGTCATAGTTCGACATCAGCCACAGTCAATAGCTCGACATCAGCCACAGTCAATAGGCTCGACATCAGCCCCAGTCAATAGTTCGACATCAGCCACAGTCAATAGCTCGACATCAGCCACAGTCAATAGCTCGGCATCAGCCCCAGTCAATAGCTCGGCATCAGCCACAGTCAATAGCTCGACATCAGCCCCAGTCAATAGCTCGACATCAGCCACAGTCAATAGTTCGACATCAGCCACAGTCAATAGCTCGACATCAGCCACAGTCATAGCTCGACATCAGCCACAGTCAATAGTTCGACATCAGCCACAGTCAATAGCTCGACATCAGCCCCAGTCAATAGTTCGACATCAGCCCCAGTCAATAGCTCGACATCAGCCACAGTCAATAGTTCGACATCAGCCACAGTCAATAGCTCGACATCAGCCACAGTCAATAGTTCGACATCAGCCACAGTCAATAGTTCGACATCAGCCACAGTCAATAGCTCGACATCAGCCACAGTCAATAGCTCGACATCAGCCACAGTCAATAGCTCGACATCAGCCACAGCCAATAGTTCGACATCAGCCCCTGTCAATAGCTCGACATCAGCCACAGTCAATAGTTCGACATCAGCCACAGTCAATAGCTCGACATCAGCCACAGTCAATAGTTCGACATCAGCCACAGTCAATAGTTCGACATCAGCCACAGTCAATAGCTCGACATCAGCCCCAGTCAATAGCTCGACATCAGCCACAGTCAATAGCTCGACATCAGCCACAGTCACTTTGGAGACGGACCGCTTTGCGTTGATTTCTGTGGTATGGAACGCCGGTCGTTCATAAAGCAATGACAACCTACTGAATTAAAATTGCCTAGTAAATAACAAACGGCCAATAAATAATGGTTGAGTGCAAAGTCCTGTTGAGGATATGCAACTAACTTAACTGTGCGTTACTAGTATACCAGCTTCAAGGCCATGAATGGTCGTGAAACAGCCATGGTGATTTTAGCATTGTCTTCTTTGTAAGGAGAGGTCTAAGTGGGAAGTGAGGGTGGGGGGGGGGGGGGAGGACGCTGGTTTAGTTAGCTTGCGCTTAACCTCCCGGTACGCTGATGATGATGTAAGGGGTTCAGCCACTATACCGGCCAGTTGGACTTCAACGTGGATTTCTAGTTCAGAAAACAATGGCAAACTGTTTAACGTAACATTGACTTGACAATGAGACTGGTGTTGGGGTTGCCCACAACGCCCCGCAAAGAACATGCACCACTTTTTGTTTATAATTGCAAAGAGTAAATAAAAACGTATTGATTAAATAAATACTGAAGCAAAACATCGATGGCGCTAGATAGTAAGAAAAGGCAACTAACAGGGACACTATTTAATACATTATAACCAAAAACTCGGTGTTATCGGTAAACAATAAAAGCACCAAGCAGGAAAAGTGGAAGCAATATGGTGACCATACACAAGATAACTGTATTCACATCTGCACAACATAAACAGCATTAATAGGAGACACCTACAATGTGTAGTGCTTATCAGTAAAAACGTCAAGTCAAACTTCTAATTGTACTTTTATGGACAGAAGCAGGAGAAAAACAGGCGATCAAGAGAAACACTACACTGGAGAATTGTAAAACTTTAATAGATTCTATCCTTTCTATGTAGACTAGCAGCTTTTTCTGTTTTTTTTTAGCTGTATAAATATAGCGCACCGTTTGTTGAAAATGTAAACCAGACGACGAACCGAAGAGAAACATAATTAATGTTTACTATTTCAAGGGCAGACATTCATAAATAAGCTGGCCATTAAGCTGACGCTACCATTAATCTTTATTTACCGAACTGTTACGCGGAACTTTGAAAACAAAAATAATCATCTTCAGGAAGAGAACATGTTTTCAACAGGTGTAACAGTCATGACTCAACTATAGAATTAAAACCTGAAAGAATGCCGAAGTCCGCTTCTGTTTGGTGGTGCAGAATTCCCAGATCACCTGTCAGTGGTCTGATAAAAATATCCAGACCCTTACCGAGCCATCCCTTTCCTCTTCTAACTTTACATTCAAGTACATATTTAAACGCTGAGGTGAAATATTGTTTTTTTTTTTTTTTAATTTATGTTCTTCTATTTTATCCTTGGGTGTAAAGATAGTTAAGTCATGCCATTGTTTGTGGCTTCTCGTTTCCAATTCCAATTTTCGAGAGAAAAAAATTCCAAATTCGGTCTCGTCCAACCTGCTTCATCAGCGTCGGTTATTGTTAAGATCCCTGGTTGTGTGGATTGTTAGTCCTAATACATATTGGTGTTATTGGTTCCGCTCTGTTTGTCGGACAGAGTTCTTTTGTGCTGTCTGGTTATTTTCTTCTGGGCTTCTTTACACTTCCCATTTCTGTTAACTTTTAGTATGGAAGCACTATACTCGAGTTTCGCCCTCATTTGAGCTCGTCAGTAGTGCATATCCCTGACCGGATCCGGAAACAGTCCCGGATCACGCGTGTGAAGCGGGTGTGTAACCACGCGGCACACACTGGACACACCAAATTATACAACAGAACATCACAACGCTACCCATCGTAGGCTATGCTCAAGATTGCCCAATCGCCGCGACCGACGTCCGTCAATCGATGGGACCCGAACGATCAGGACTTCTCACTGGCAAGGAACACCAGGCCTCCTAAATCCAGTGAGCAATAATCAATTGATTATGTGGTTGTTTCGGGATTTTAAATTTAAATATTGAGCACAACATACTACTGGCAACGCCGATCGCATTCTGGTATGAACCTAAGGCCTATCCACGTCAATATGGAAGCACTATACGCGAGTTTCGCCCTCATTTGAGCTCGTCAGTAGTGCATGATCGTTCGGTCGCCATCGATTGACGGACGTCGGTCGCGGCGATTGGGCAATCTGAGCATAGCCTACGATGGGTAGCGTTGTGATGTTCCTGTTGTGATAATTTGGTGTATCCAGTGTGGGCCGCGTGGTTACACACCCGCTTCACACGCGTGATCGGGGATATGCACTACTGACGAGCTCAAATGAGGGCGAAACTCGAGTATAGTGCTTCCATATTGACGTGGATAGGCCTTAGGTTCATACCAGAATGCGATCGGCGTTGCCAGTAGTGGGTTGTGCTCAATATTTAAATTTCAAATCCCGAAACAACCTCATAATCAACTTTTAGTATAGTTACGCTCTCTGTCCTGAATGGCCACGTTTGCTTAGTACGTAGAACGAGGGCTAGTCTTGATTCCCCAGTCAGACTCGAGCCACTACTTCAGCGGCGGCAGTGATGTGTTCAGTGGTGTAGTCAGGTCAGGGGGCAACAGGTCGCGGCCCCATTACTTTTCTACATAACCAGAACGCACCCCGTCTCACAAAATGGCAGTGCATAGTTTTTCAAATGGCTTTACTTAACAGTACATTTTTTAACATCGAAGCACAATAATCATTCAATAATGAGCCCCTACTGGTCAGCGTTAGTTGAATGTTAAACGTGTGTAAATAATTATATAATCATAATAATAATAGTAGTAGTAATAGTAATAATAATAATGGTCTCCCTGGCTTAGGCGTTTGCGACTTTCTCCGTAATCCCGTTTATCCACGTGAGCAAACGCAGCTGCGCGAGAATTGGTAGCGGTTCTCGCCGCGCCCGTTACTTACGGGATATGTGAGCCGGCCGCTCAGACAGCAATGGCAAACTACTGAGCGTAATCTTGCCAAGAAATCACCTTCAACGGTAAAATGCTGGTGTTGACCGCGATGTCATGTAATAGAATATGCGAAATACAATAATAATAATAATAATAATAATAATAATAATAATAATAATAATAATAATAATAATAATAAACTATGACACCATATTGTACACAATGTAAAGGAGGAGTACCAACAGCAGAGCTGATCCAGAACACAAAAGACCGAGATCTGTGAAGCGACATGAACGTCTACGCCAGCTAGCGTGGCACTTGATGATGATGATTTATAAACTGGCGGTAGCTAAAATCCAGCCCTGCTCTCTAAACGAGTTGCTGTCTGTTTTGTGTTCTTCTAACTAGACACAGAATGACATCAACGTCAGTATGTAATAGTCTGTATTTTTTTTTTGCATATCCTTTTACAGGACATCGTTGTCAACACCAGCATTTTACCGCTGTTGGTGATTTCTTGGCAAGATTACGCTCAGTAGTTTGCCATTGCTTTCTGAGCGGCCGGCTCACTTATCCCGTAAGTTACCAACATTGCGAGAACCGCTTCCAATTCTCGCCCGCTGCGTTACCCTACGTGGATAAACGGGATTACGGGGAAAGTCGTTTAACACCTAGGCCAGGGAGAGCGGCTGTATTATTAGCTCGGAATTTTTCAAATGTGTTTTAACATTAACACCCCGCCCCTTCTCCTCGCCGGCCTCAGTGTATTGCATTTGTAAAATCTTTGGCGGGTTGCCTGGTTTTAATTTCGTGGCATGCTTTTCAAAATTTCGCTTGAGTGACTCACTGGTACGTGGCATATGCGTGCTCTTTTCGCGACTGATTACTGTTGTTCTTCGTGAAGGGCGAGGCGAGGTGCACACCCCCCCCCCCCCTAAACGCTTAGCTCCACTTCCGCCTTCTTATTTCATTTTTTCCCCATTAATTTCTCACAAATTTGACCAGTTCCCAGCACACAGCGCTCAGGGGCGTCAGCCGTGCTGTAATTCTATCGTAATGTTGGAATCTGTCGTAAAGAATACATCAAACGGGAGCTGCAAAAGATATATAATTGAGACATTCACAAACTCGTGCGTGCATAGTATCAACACAGGGAAGCAGGCTTTTAACATGCTGAAGATATCTTTTGTCTATTCATCGCGCCAGGCGGGCCAGCGTTCACTCAAACGGATGCTCTCATTCGGACGGCAGGAAGATGGCGGTGTGGGTAATCATATGGGGTCGTGACATTGTTTTCTGCACCCGTCTAGGAATCCATGTCGAGCTCCGATGCTAAATGTTACAATAACATTGCCCTCCTCTGCTGTCTGTTATGAATCACGTCATAAGAAGTATGTGAAATGCGATTCTAAAGGAACAAAGAAAGCGAGAGAGGCGCAAATGTGCGCATATTGACTTTTAGAGGATCAAGGTCTGATGATTTCAACCGCGGTAGCGCCATGGCTATGACGCCTGCCTGTCCGAAAACGGTAGCAAATATGTTCGAATCTCCTCTGAGGAGGAGATGTTCCCCCCCCCCCCCCCCCCCCCCCAACCCCACGAGTAGGATTCCCAGGCCGACCCAGCCTAAAATGAAGTGTCCCTTGGTAGTAAAGTCGACTGGGCTGATACAAACCATCGAGTACAGGTTCGTTTACACATTTGATACCAGCACCATTTACCTAAAATAAACATGGATCCAGCACCATATGTCCATTGCACCGCGCATTAAGACATATAAACTGGTTCGTTACTTTGACTTGTAACCATTTGGTCAATACGCTGTGTGCCGTGAATAGGGGGCATTTATTGTACTTTGTAAATCTTGTATTTATCTCTTTAATCTGCTTCCTCGAGTTCCATCTGTAATGTGATTACTCTATACTTGTCTGACGTATCTAGCAACGAGTGCCTTCTTTCCGTGTCTGCTGGTTTATCTAATTGCTGTGTCTCTATTATTTTTTACAATGTCTTACTTATAATGTTTCCTAGTGAATTGAGATTTTTTTCCACCTAGGACACACACAAAACAAGAAAATGAAAGGTGTCAAACAGCGATAAGAAAGGGTAAAAGAACAGCCAATGTAATATTGAACAGTATTTTTAAATATATTTTTATTTTTTATTTGTGCGCTCACTCGCTTTAAACGCGATCGTAGTCCATGCACACTACTTCTAGTAGTGCTGGACTGAAATTTGTGTGTGGATTAGCTTTCCCTACAGTGTCCCTCGCCATCAGGCGAACCCACAGGTCAACATTTTAGTCCAACTGTCCGGTGTAGGCGTTAAACCCCTTACCTCGGCACCAGCACACCGGATGTTTAAGAACAAGCATTCTTATCCATTCGGCCAAGCTGACCTACATATTCAGCAGTATGAAACAGTTTTCATTGTTACAAAATATAAGAAAGTGTGATCAATGTTACATTTGCTTATCATTATGTATATGATGTAGAAATATGACACAGACAGTCGAGATTCTTTGGGCTCGTTTATTCAGTAGCATGACCTTTGCAGAACCTTGCTCCCATAACAACCTTTCGGAAAACTTATCGGTCATAAGCAAAATGTCCCGCGTCCGATACACCCATCTTGAGATCATCTGTCACATCCTGCACCATCTTCTCTTTGGTCTTCCTCCTCATCTCCTTTGCGGACACAAACTTCTCCATTATTGTTCTCTCCAACTTTCACGGCGTTTCATCTGACCAAAATATTTCACTTTAATTTGCTTTATCGTCTTTAGTAGCCAACCTTCTTCCGGGAGAAATAAACTTGACCACTTAGTGACAAATTGAATACTTTATGGGAAGAGTGCAAGGGAAAAAAGGGGGGGGGGGGGGGTGGACAGAAGACACTGAGATAAATATCCGGATGTTTTGGCCACATGGTTTAGCCGGAACAAATTCACAGACCTGATCCGAGGCTCTGGTGATCGTGTGAGATGGCGAACCACGAACGCTCACTCGTATCGGTATCGCACGTGATGATGATGATGAGAAACATGCACATTGAATAAACAACGGGAGGATAAGTTGAGGCTGTCGAAATGTGGCAATGAGACAACTATCAGGGAATATCGCTACAGGAGAAGACAATTAAGATGTCTTATAAAATCTGTGGCTGAAAAAAATAAATGTTAAATGATCTCAAGCTAAATTAAAGTCATCATCATGTGGCGGATCGTTTGCAGAACGTCGCTCTCGTCAAGACCCGCCGAAAAGACTCTTGGTCCTCTGTCCTCTTCCCTGGCCCATGCATTGTCACGCTGAAGGAAATAAAAATACTTCATGCATGTAACGAGATGCATTATGACTGTGGTGCCATACGAAGAGGCGTATAAGATCATGGTTCGCAACCTCATCAGTATCTAGCAACAGGCATATCTGTTCTTTTCCCGATTAAGCCATTTGGCCAAGTCCCTCAGATACTTATCTGCCATTTTCTTGCTCTGTTCTCCCTAAGCTTGGCAGTTGTCACTAAGCTATTGGCACCTTGCCGTCTTGATAGACGACAGTTTTTACACTGTGCTTAAAAAAAAGGCTAAGTCACTAAGTATTAGAGTTTATTTCGCCTTAAAACAAGCCCAGCAAATCTGGACTGTCTACATCTAATCTCTCTACACAATGTGCTGTTTGAATTTGTTTCTTAAAGGACTGCCGTCTGAAAGACACGGCTCCTTGTTTATGAATGTGCTGTAGGGAATAATGGAGGGAATCTGTACAACACGAGGACAACGTTACATTAGTCAAACAACATCAAGGGATGGGAATCAAGCAGCGTGTTTGAGTCAACTGTAAACGTGCAGTACAAAAGGTGTTGGAGACTCATTAAATAATACATCGAACGGAGATGATGCTTGATTGATTTGTTAACGGGTTGACTCACTGATATGTCTCTTACAGGAGGGGGGGGGGGGGGAAACATTCAATGGAAGATGGCACTTGATTGACTGTTTAAATGACTGATACTATTTCTTACCCAAAATACATTTACTGCGACATCATTATCATAATCACTACGACGCCATAAGCTTAGACGTTCGCCTTTCGTCATTTCACGCGATCACCATAGTCTCAGATCAGCTCTGTGTTCTCGTCCTCATTATGCTGTGATCAAACTATCCAGGTATTCATCTCATTGTCTTCCCTATGCTGTTTTCTCATGAAGTGTGCCAGTTGCCATTAAGTTTTCAAGTTTATTTATCCGCATAAACTACCCAAAAAGCTTGACTGTGCACGCCTAATTTCTCTAATTAGTTTACGTTTGTCTGTTATTTTTTGATTGACCACCTCTTTCTTGTTTTTTTTTCCTGCTCGTTCTTGACATTCTTTGCATTTGCCCCCTGAAACCTTGTTTCTACTGTAGCACTTAAGCACTCCTCCTCTCGCTGCAATCGGCAATTTTTTCATTGGTGACGAAATCTCCGCAGCGAAGTGATTATCCCGGTTCTATTGCGTTCTGAAGGTCGTGGGTTCGATTCCGTACGTCTTCCATCTTGCAAATGCAACCCAATAGGCTGTAAACAAACGGAAAATTCCAGCTCTAGCACATTGGTGGCGTATAGACAGAAGAAGGATATTCATTGCCCATCTAGAGTCTAGAGACCACACAGATTGCTAGTCTAGTTTATCGTATCCCGCCACCTGTTTACATTAGAGGATTGCAGATCTACACGAGGTTACCAGCGCAAAAACAAATAACGCATATTAATGAAAAATAATCCAATTTATTCTAGGTCAGAGACGCTTACATTTATAACTTGCAGTCAGATAAAGAATTAAATATGGCTGCACTTGTGAATGTCAACGAATTCAATGGATATAGATCCGGCTGTTCCTTTGCTAGAAACACGAACAGCTATGGTAAAACTATTGTATTGCATTGATAGAGATAAGCTGATTTTCTCAACAACAGCAAAAGAAAAGTATATGAACTGAGCATGAGGTTATGTTTTTGAGGGTTAGTGCCATGCATTTTCATTCACATATTTCAAACACAATAACAATATCTATCACTGGTCTTGGGGTTAATACTACTGCATGCGATTATACTTGATGGCGCAATCCTTGGCCGTTATCAGACTTATCGGATGAGGTATCCTGGGAAGATGTGAGAGAAAAATTCGCTGAATCTCGCTTGCCTATTTCATTTACATTTCCGATAACAACTTGCACCGGCCGAGGCTGCAGCGAGTATTTAAACTGACTACCTACCACATTGTGCTGAAGATGAGAGGGGTGGTGAATGTGCGGCAGAAGGTAGTCGTCCCTGAGTGCAGAAGTTCCAATACCCGTGACACTTCTTAGCCCTCCCAACTGTAGATCTTCCATAGCGGGCGGAATGCTGAGGTCTGATGATTCTAAGGTGCTGTTTGCAAAGCTGCTTCGATGTCCTTCGTCACTACTGATTGATGTGTTATGCTGCAATTCACGTTGTAAAGATGAGGAATTGAGGTTGTTGTCACAGATAAATCCAGCATTGTTTATGTTGTCATCGAGCCTATATCTCACTTCAGTGTTAGCATGTCTAGTGTGAGCATCATCACAACTGCCTGTTTGCCTGTACCTGCCACTGTCACCAGTACTGTTACCTAGAGAAGACGTTTTGTCACTGCTGTTTTTCTGCAACTGATAACCCGCGTCGCCAATGTCTTCGTCTGAAATGGCTATCCCTCGCCGTTTTGCACCGTCGCTGCTTTGCAGGTCCTCAACAATTGGAGGCGGAAGGGGGTCGAGATAATCGAAGTGTTCCAACATGTGTCTCTCGCGCTCTTTGAAAGTACTTGCTGCCAAGGAAGACTCGCGGACTTTGTCTCTGAAGGAAGACATGAGTGTCGGAAGATGTTCAGAAATATTGGACACCGCTGGCTCTTCAAAGCCCGGGGATAAGTTATTAACACTGGAATAATACTCACCGCACTTGTTTCTAATACTATTTATATACTCCCTGTTGTTTACCACAGCGGTCTTCTTCCGTAAAACCACGCCATCTTGATTAGATTCATTACTGCTGTTAGAATTGGACGGAGTGCTGTTGTGAACATCAGCTCGGACGTTGAAATGACTTATATCCCCTGATCTTGGAACCACAATATGCCCCTGCCGCGTGAAGCTACTGGTTGGAGTCTGCTGTTTGTCTTTGTCTGCTGGTCCTTTACCACGCACAGATTCATCAAAAGTTACCCTCTGTCCACCATTTTTGCGCATTCGGGACTTCCTGATGCTGGAACTGTCTACAACTGGGTTGCCGTCAAGATCTAAAACAACCTCTCCAGCAGTGTTGATCATGTCAGATTCGTCAGCAACAATATCTGAATGATACGGGTCTTCACTTCCTGTTGCACCCGCGGGCACCGGCTCAAGATACTTCTGAGGGAAGTCCCTGCCACTTAGCCTTTTAGTTCTGGTATCGTTCTGTGCAGCATCTCCGTGCCCTGGGTGATTGAATTTTATCACTTTTTCTTCCGGTAGCGAGTATAAAGGTTGGCGGAGTGACACATAATCCAGTATCCTAAACTGCCATTGCTGTTTGATGGTAAGACAAAACCAAAGGGCGACCCACAGCACCATATAACAGACCTCGCAGATAATGCCAGACAGAAGCAGCTGGTCGCCGGTCAGCCTCATTAGAGAGACCAGGTCGTAGAGAAGCGGACCCTTACACACGGTGAACACGATCAGCGCTGCTATGGCACACGAATGAGGTCGGTTAACGTAACTCTCAGGGTGATGGTGTCGCTCCACGATGTTGAACTTCTCGTGAAAATAGTGGCAGCCGTACTCAAAGACTGTCATGGTGGACAGCATGAGTATTGTGCTTCCAAACAGGTACAGGACCAGATCGAGGGCGCAGCTGAGGGACAGAGACATGTTGGGGTACTTCTTGTTGTGGCAAACACAGTAGGCCTATAGGACGGAGAAACTGTTGAAGCTAAAGATGGAGTTCACAGCCATGGCCAGCAGCTGTAAGGCGAATACAACAGTCAACGGTTTGTTGGTGTACCAGAACACAGAGGAGTAGTGCACTAGAAAACAGGTCAGGGCCACGCAGAAGTTGACGAAATAGCGATGCTGACTGTCACGTGGTCAGTCCAACCTTCAGTGGGTACGCGGGTGTGGGTAGGAACACGTGGGTGGCGTTGGCAAACTGCGACACGTTGATGCTGCTGCGGATTTCACTCAACAGCACTCGCTCTGGAGAGTACAGGAAGTCTAAATTACTTGACCACTCGGCATCTGAAACACAAAAGGCAACAGATTAATGATAATTGTATGGCAATCATGTTCCTGGGGTCTTTGCAATTGCATTGTCTAATGCAATAAACTCATTATTGGTACAGTTATTTGCTTTCTCAACAGAATTACGCTATCGACTTGTAAACTTTGCGAAGGTGGCTCATTGTAAGTATAGTTGTATTACCATTCGGAATTATCTTTCTACGCAATATATGTGAAATAACAGTTGTATGAAGACCCCCCCCCCCCCCCCCCCCCCCCCCCCCCCCCCATGCATCTTATAATAGATTGCGCGCTGTATTAACCCATCTTCTTCTTCTGCCTATTATATCCAAATGGAGGGTAGATTCTCAACCAACCCAAACCTTAGAGCAATAGTCTTCTACTGGTTGAGATAGCCAGTGTTATGGCAACCCCCCTTAGTTGCCTCTCATGACATATAGGCTAGATTACAGTGTTATTATTCTGTGCCTCCCTAATGGTACAATGAAACAAGACGGGTTAGAGATTGACTCTGTCCAGTTCCACAGCCATTGGCTTAACCGAGTGATAGACTTTATTAGTGACTGGGTATCTAGCTAGTTGATTGTCGAAATACATTTGCTTCTTCGGAGAAGTGACTGTAGCATTTGGAAGTGATTCTTTCAAATCAGATGTACCTATATGTTTAAAGTTTTCCCGTTGTCTAGACTTTGTTGTTTGTTTGTTTGTTTACTTCTATCTCCATATCTTTTATAAGTTACAATCAACACCTTCACAACTCTAGTGCAGTGTGAGCCTGGACCATAGGACGCGTACATTTGTCAATAACAAGTGTCCGGACTTGTGTAAAGCGTGTACTACCGTCAGACTCCCCGCCTGACTTCTGAGGATCCCACTACCACCGGGAATAGGCCCGCCGGAGATATCGCCGGAGATATTGCTCGTCTGTTGCGAGCAAATCTCCCATCCTTTCACTGTGCGGATCTCGCGACCCGCGAGAATAGGCCCGTCGGAGACAGTGCTCGTCTGTGCGAGCAAATCTCCACCGACTGACTGAATAAATAAAGAAACAATAAAAGTAGTGGTATTTCAATTACGCTTGCGCTCCCACCTTTGCTACACCCTTCATGTGTCTTCACAAAGTCGGACTAGAGTCAAGCTCAAAGGAATCACCAATTATATGCATGAGGCATATCCTGGCGCTACCAACAATAGCGTATAGTGATTATAGTATATAGAGTATAGTGTCGTATAGTAATATATATATTTCACTGCATAGTGAAATTAGGAAGGTGAAGGGCAGCAGGTTAAAAAGAGGACGGTCGTGGATAGGTCAAGCCGAAGACATTCTTCAACAGGTGTGTTCACTTGAGGACTTAGAACCTGGCGAGGAGTGGGTGCAAGTGCCAACAGACTTCTGCACATCCTTTTCAGTTTGCATCCAACTAGATAGAAAATGCAGACAAGAAAATCCGACTGCTGTTGAGGCTGAAGTACAAGCGTTGATTTTCGAGAATTCGCTAGACGGTGACGCGGTCATCTACACAGATGGGTCGGTCGTCCGACATGTGAGAAGCTCATGGCCTTTACAGCTCAGGCCGGAGGGAGAATTGTGAAGGATGACTCTGGTGCTTTCACTGAAACCACAAGTAGCCTGACCATGGAAGTCATGGCAGTAAGTAAAGCAATAACATGGCTCGAGACACAGACATTCACTAGGGCTTGTTTCCTTAGCGACTCAATGAACATGATCAAGAGGATAGAGGAGGGGTCGATCCGAAGAGAATGGCTGCTGCCTCTGAAGCGGTCTCGGCTGGTAAAGATTAGTTTCATCTTCGTGCCAGGTCATGCGGGAGTACAAGGAAATGAGCGGGCTGACAAGCTCGCAGGTGAGGCTACTGTGGAGGGCGGACGCGCCATGGACCAGGCTGACATTCTGAATGCTCTACGAGAAGTGAGACTTTTGCGAGAACCAAGTGATGACTGTGAATCTACAACAATGGCCAGACTGCAGGAGCAGCAAATTAAAAGAGGGGTGGCCAAACAAGAACACTACGCAGGAAGCCAAAGAAGATTGATAAACCAACACAGAACTGGCGTCGTTAGCCGCTACACGCTGCGGGATTTGCTGAGGAGGGGATCCGAGCACTTATGGACTGAATGGTTCGATGTGCAACGAGGATGATCTGTCGACTAACTAACTAACTAACTAGCTACCAACAATGACGGATAGGCATAGGGTCCTTCAGGCCAAGTGGTACCTGAGAGTTGCCGCAGACAGGGATCACCCGCTGCATGTAGCAATAGAAATGGTCACGTGTCATAGACTAAGACGAGGCAGGTCCTGGATGGTACAGGCAGAACTTTCTATAAGTCAAGTGTGTGATCTAGAGACCATCAATCGTGAAAGAGAGTGGGTTGAAGTTCCAGAAGACATGACGGACTGGCACAATATAATAACACCACTGTGTCGTGAGTGCAGAGAATGGGCAGCGGGCCGCACTGAGATTGAAGTGCAACAGCTAATCCAGAGCAACACACATCAAGGTGGGTCAGTGGTGAGAAGCAGACGTAGTGGCTGGTGCTTTATTGCAAAGGCTAATGGGCGAGTCTTGAAAAAGGAGAGTCTGGCATATGAGACTACAACCTCAGCATGAGAATGGATGTGGAGGCAGTAACAGCGGCATTCCGGTGGCTAGGGGAGACTTCTGCAACACACTTTGTATTCATTACGCATTCAAAGAGTATGCTTGGTAAGTTGGAGAAAGGAATGTTTCGTGTGGAATGGCTCTCGTCGTTTCAGAGGTCACAGATTGTGAGAATTGTATGGATATTTTGCCCTGGCCATGCGGGGGTACGGGGGAATGAACAGGATAGCAGGGAATGCACCTCTTGGTGGTAGCTTGCCTATGGACAAGGGGGAAGGTGGTCGTGCGCTTGTGGGACCAGGCGGAGAAGGCGGATGAACAGATTGAGAACCCATATGTGGAAAGAATGGGATTGCGGGGGATCGGCAGGGGTTCTGGAAGAATGTCAAAACTGAGAGGGAAGACCAGGAGAACGTTTAATCAGATAGGCGGTGGGAAGTAGTATGACTCTTCGCTGGCTGTTGAATGAGGAGACGGAGCACGTATGGGAATGTCCCGAGTGCAGTGATGTCGGTTCTTAACTCAACTCAACTCAACTCAGTAAGTTAGTCAGTTAGCAAGTTATTTAATTTTTTCGTAATTATTTGGTTTGTTATTTAGTTAACTACTGAGTCAGTTGGTTTGTTATTTAGTTTAACTACTGAGTCAGTTGGTTTGTTATTTAGTTAACTACTGAGTCAGTTGGTTTGTTATTTAGTTAACTACTGAGTCAGTTGGTTTGTTATTTAGTTAACTACTGAGTCAGTTGGTTTGTTATTTAGTTAACTACTGATGCAATTTTGTATTTAGTAACTACTGAGTCAGTGGTTTGTTATTTAGTTAACTACTGAGTCAGTTGGTTTGTTATTTAGTTAACTACTGAGTCCAGTTGGTTTGTATTTAGTTAACTACTGAGTCAGTTGGTTTGTTATTTAGTTAACTACTGAGTCAGTTGGTTTGTTATTTAGTTAACTACTGAGTCAGTTGGTTTGTTATTTAGTTAACTACTGAGTCAGTTGGTTTGTTATTTAGTTAACTACTGAGTCAGTTGGTTTTGTTATTTAGTTAACTACTGAGTCAGTTGGTTTGTTATTCTAGTTAACTACTGATGTCAGTTGGTTTTGTTATTTAGTTAACTACTGAGTCAGTTGGTTTAAGTTGTTTATTAGTTAACTACTGAGTCAGTTGGTTTGTTATTTAGTTAACTACTGAGTCAGTTGGTTTGTTATTTAGTTAACTACTGAGTCAGTTGGTTTGTTATTTAGTTAACTACTGAGTCAGTTGGTTTGTTATTTAGTTAACTACTGAGTCAGTTGGTTTGTTATTTAGTTAACTACTGAGTCAGTTGGTTTGTTAGTCAGTCAGGCTGTCTCATAACATAGTAATATAAAAGTCGCTTAAAAATCGACAAGGTCAACTTCACTGCACCGGATTTTATCCCATATGGTTCAGTCTCTTTCCGCAGCTCGGAAAGCGTTCCACAAAGCACGAACTCCAGCGACGACCCTCGGGAGTCTTCGAAAAACTGCACTCGTGAACAGAAGGACGTGGCCCGAAATCGAACCCACAACCTTCAGAGCCCGAGTCAGACCGCTTGACCACTTCGCCACGGAGACTCCCGTGTAGTAATATGCATCACATTGTAATATGCATTGTTTATGTTCACAATATTTATTTGACAATGTTTTATTTCTTGTGTGAATGTAACATGCACATTAGTATAGATACTTGATGAACGAAAGATGATTGATTGGAAGGGTTGAATGTAAGACGGGCCTGCGTGCCCAATATATAACTCTTTGAAAATAAAGTTCATTCGTTCAATCGTTCGTTCAGTTGTTCGTTAGTCAGTCGGTCAGCCAGCCACTCGTTTAGTTAGGTAGTTCTTCTTCTTCTTCTTCTTCTTTTTTCGTTCGCTAGAAATATGTCTATAACTGCAATGTTGTCTCTTGTATGAATCTGACAGTCTTTGTTAGTTCACTCAGCGGTCCATAGAGTTTATCTTACACTGTTAGATAATTCAGTTTGTTACTCTTCGCTGGTTGTTGAAGATGATGACGGGGCATGTGTGTGAATGCCCCAAGTGCTGTGATGTCGGTCATTGACTCAGCTCAACCCAATTTAGTAAGTAGGTCGGCCCGGCCAGCTAGCCAACCACCCAGTTAGTTACAGTTTTGTTTTAATTAGATAATTAATTGGTTAGTTAGTCGGTTGGTTGGTTGGTTGGTTAGTTGGCGGATCATCTTCATTACACGGGGGAAAAGTTCATCAAAAGGTGTGGGGTTGAGGGAGGGTGGGGGTGTACTAAAATAAAATAAGGGAGATACTGCAGAGTCCAAGTACCCACCACCGTGGACACTAACGAAAGCACGCTGATAGAGCAAGCAGCATTCACATTCAGAAGGCCTCATCATTTATCCAGACGGGTCAAGGTCAACGTATGCGTATGTAGCACAAAGAATGAGGAAAACAATCAAGAAGGATAGTGGTGCATTCCAAACTACTACGAGGGGGAGTCAATAAGTAAGTCACACAGTTCTGTGGGATGGCAGGTAAATGTAGTTGGTGTTTTCTATAAGTGTCATTAGGTGACAGCAACATCTATGCCCGTTCGTCAGGTGGTGCTAGGTGTCTCACGCGCATGCGCAGCGCATAAACAAAATGGTGAGTGTACTTACGGAGAGTACAACCAGAGAGCAACGTGCTGTTTGTGCGGTTTTTTTTTTTGGGGGGGGGGGGGCAAAGGGAAGGTGGGAGTTCTGGAACATCCACCTTACAGCCCCGACTTAGCCCCTAGCGATTTCCACCGTTTTGGTCCACTGAAAACCCACCTTGGCGGGTGACGTTTCATGAATGACGCCAAAGTTGAATGTGAAGTGAAAACGTGGTTTAGAAACCAGAGTACGCAGTTTTATGCAGCCGGTTTGGGAGGACTGATAAAACGATGGGGTAAGTGCATCAATGTTGGTGGAAATTATTTTGAGAAATAAATAGACAATGTATGTATAAAAATAAACTGGTTTCAAGTTGTTATAATTTTTAATTATTTTTCTACAGCCATTTGTGACTTACTTATTGACTTCCCCTTGTACATCAAACATGGCTATAGAGATTACAGCCGCCCCCAGAGCACTTAAATGGGTAGCAGAACAAGCAGCTACACACGCAACGACCATATCATACATCGTGAAGATGTTACAGAAAATATAAACATGAAGTCTTGGTTTTGAGTGTGTAGACAAATGCATCCATACTTCAAGACGTATCTGGGAGTGAAGCCAGGCCAAACAATCGATGCCGTCTTCGAGATCCTGTGGAAGGATATAACTCCTTATGGTAACAGTCAGCAGAGATACTTTATCCCCAGTACATCAGTCAGCAGACAGTTTCTTTCCTGCGTTGACTTATAAGGCATCGACTGCTCCCCGTATGTCGTTCATATTAACATCCCTTTTTCACTTCCAGTCTAGTAGTAGTAGTCGGATCAGGGACATAGAATCCAGCTCTCCCCCCGAATCCTTAGTCCGACCAATATTCTTAAAAGAGTATAGAATACCAGTTATACGCTAGCTAGGTTGATTGCACTTTCACTGGCATTGCACAACTATGCAATCACAAATTCGTGAAGTGTTTTTTCGAGCAATATGCAACAAACCAGGTTGATGCATTGCAGTGAATTTCACCATGCAGACTGAATGTTTTTTTTCATGACGTTATGATTTTTAGAATTATATATCACTATCTGTAGGCAACTTGGATTTTTCACATCGACGATTTTCTTTAATGATTTTGTAAATTTTGAAACATTGTACACACGTAAAACCTTTTACTTAACATGTATATTTTCGTATCAAGATAGATGTAAAGACGATTCCTCACTATGTACACACGGTTGGATGCACTTTGCATAATTTACATAGATGTTCAATCCATAAAGAAAATAGTAGTATGCAATGAGGAAACACTGAGATATTGTTACCACATTCTTGTCACCATCATAATAAATTTAAGTTGTGTATTTTTTTAAATGTTGCATATCCCTCACAGGACGTTGCAGCCAACACCAGCTCTCTTCTTCTTCAGCTCTCTTCTTCTTCCTCCCAGACAATGGGTTCTTCAATGTCTATCATTACGAGGGTATTGTGTGTCAGGTATTTAACTTCACACATTTTAAACGTGTTCTATATGACCACCCGTCCTTTGACATCTGTCACCTGTTGGGTGAAGGTGCGAATGTAAGGTGGAAGTCAAAGAGAAGTGTTGGTGTGCTGTATAATTATTTTGGCACCCTTATAAGCCTGTGTCTTACTCGTCCACCCCACAGGCTGTAACAAACTCCTGTTTCAAACATTTTGTTTGTGTGTGTGTGCATTCGCTGCTTTGAATTCAAGCTTACTCCAAAACACATGCTACTACTTCCAATGCACTGGAATGAGTTTGTGTGTGGATTAGCTTTCCTATTACCAGTGTCCCTCGCCAACAGTCTCTTTCGTCCACCCACAATCTGTAACAACTCACGTTTCAAACAAGGTGTTTTTGGCCTTGAACTCAAGCGTAGTACATCATGCTACTACTTGTAACGCCTGGGACTGATCTTTGCATGTGGATTAACTTCGCCCACTACCAACACATCCTCTCTCGCCATCAGACGACCTACTCCGACTTCTGAGGTATTGCACGTGTATGACCCCAGGGTTAACGACGAGAAGTCAACATTTAAGTCCAACTAACCAGTGTAGTGGTTGAAACCCGCTATTCAGCATCAGCTCGCTGGAAGTATAAAAGTCGGTGCTTTTATCCATTCCACCATGCGGACTTCCTTTTAAACCAGTGGTTCTCAACCTTTTTTGGACCATGCACCCTTCACCAAATGTTCAGAATGTCAATGTCCACTTTTCAATTTCCTCCCTATACTCCCCGAAACCTAAATTATCCCAACGGTTCAGAACCAGTTTTCAACAGTTGTCAAAGTGAATGTTTTCTTTGCAAGCCACATCTTATTTATCTGTGGTTCTGTTGAAATTGGAACTTTGTCTTCCTGTGTTAAAAAAAGACTACGATGCATTATCCATTACCAGGTGTGATGGTCTATCTCTATCCTGAGTTGGGAGGAGTGTTCTCAAATCAATCCTCGAAACTGTATCCGCATACATTTCAATTTGGTAGTTCCCACCATCTATTCTCACAACTATCATTACATATTTTATCATTCCATCTTCAGTCATTTATAAATTCGAAAGAATCTCCAAAATACTCAGTTTACAACCAATGATTCATAATGCAAATAAATACTCTTCCATTTTAATGTCCTGAATCCATCCAGTAAAAAGAAGAGCTTCCATTAAACATTCTAAACCTGCATGAATATAAACATGCTGAAACAGCAGGAGTTCAAATGGTCCTAAGCAATCTTTTCTCTTGACAAAAAGTTCTCTACAAATTGTACTTACTTCGGACCCTAGAAAATGTCAGCTGAACCTCTCTTTCTTTTTAACTTCACTTCATATATAAGCTGTATAAATATATGTTTGCATATCCTTTACAGAACATCGCTGTCAACATCAGCCATCTTCAGCTGATTGTTGATTTCATGGCAAGATTACGCCTCAGTAGTTTGCCATTGCTTTTGAGCGGCCGGCTCATATACCCCGTAAGTTACCGACGCGATTCGAACCACTGCTGATTCTCACCATCATCACATTACTTACGAGAGTATATGAGATTACGGAGAAAAGTCACTAACCTGTAGGCCAGGAAGCCGGCATAAGCTGTATTAGCCTGTGTGAAATGCTTGTGACTTCAAGCTTATCATTATGTAACTAGTCGGTTGTCCCAATGACCTGGTCTTTCAAAACAATGTATTCCCTAAGTGAATGTAAACACAGAGGCCACAAACAACATGTTGCACGATTTATTGTCTGGCATATTTCTGGCATAATATGTCAAGCAATAAATCATGCAACATATTGTTTGTGGCTTATGTGTTTAAAAACCTGGTCTTTACTTGGTATTTCAACAGTTGATGTTGCAATTATACAGACAAAACTGGACAGTTGTGAATAAGACATCATGTGATATGCAGAGGAATCCACAGTATGACTGATCTGGTAAACATTGTCCTACAGCACATAATGCTTTTGGGGTGTGATATGTAGGCCTTCACATATCAAGACCATAGAATGAAGTGGGTAGTCTGTTCCTTTCTTCACATACAATTCTAGAAAATTCTGAAAATCTTACAATATCTATTTCGTGAGACTGGGTCAACCCCAGAGTGGCACTGGAGGGAAAACAGAATTCTGCCACAAGTGAGGATAGAACCCAGGCCACAGTCCTGGTCAGCTAGTGCACTAAGCATATGCCACAATGGCTCCATGCTTCTGGGGTGAGCTTTTATATTTTTCTTTTCAAATAAACAAACCATTTTAAACAGTATTTTACCATTTTATTATCTCATGCAATCAATAGCATGGTTTAAGAACTTCAAAATTACAATTAACAAAATGGCTCCTGAACGAAATATGCCAAAAGTTTAATTAAAATTTGAGAACAGAATAAGAAATTTCAATACAAACTGGTATTCCATGTTTTGATTGAAAAACATGTAAACAGAAACAGAGATATCTTATTGTAACAACAATATGCTCTCAGATATTATGTTGTCATGTAACTGGCCATATTTTGTACATTCCAGCTAAAATCCAGACTGAAATAAAAATACATCTATTTTAACAATAGTTCAAAGTCATTGTACCTTGACCTTGCTCTATTAGCTCTACAAAATTAACAGATCAAACTCCTCTTTCTAAAATAAAACAACAACAACAAGAAAACATTGATTTTAAGAGATCTAGTGCTAGCAAAAAACATAAAAGTAACATTTCAGAGATTCAATGTGGACTTAAAAAGTATGTCTAACAAAAAACAAAGTAGTACTAATCATCCATCATAGAATAACAGAATATTCTACACATATTAACAAATACAAACAAGCATACTAATATGTTCAAGCACATCAGGTTACCTCACAACCAACACATAATTCAATGTGCATTTCCAACTGTAAACATTAAAGACATAAGTTTTGACCCAGTATGATATGTAATTAAAAGGCACATTTATTGATGTCGTTATTCTCAGTGTTCTCCATTAAAAGTGTATACATGAAATCACACAAATACAGCACAGTATTTGCTTGTGGTATTTTAAAACCAGCTCTCAGATCACAACCAGGGCCCAACCTGGTACCAGGATTCAAAAACTAAGGCACAAATCATGTCATTTTCACCTTGCAATTACGCTTGCTGAAGAGAAACAAACACAAAAGCCACCTTTCCTTTGTAAAATTTGCCTGGTGTCCACTTTATGATGCTTGGCCTCCTCCGAAGTCGGAGAGTGTCTGCCTGTACGGCGAGGAACCACCAGTCTGCACACCAATAAGCCAGACATGGGACAACGGATACTCACGCACACCTCAGGTCCTGTATGACATCACACTGATGTTGGACAACAGGATGCCTTCATCCGACATACAGGACTTCGCGTTGGAGCTCAAGCCAACGAACACAAGCAAGCAAGCAAGCATGCTTGGCCAATCACAGAAAATCCCTCTGAGCATGTAGGTGAAGTATGTTGACAATTAAATACCTAAATCCTAGAAAATCCCTCTGAGCATGTAGCTGGAGTATGTTGACAATTCTATACCTGATACTTAAATCCCACAGAGGAAACTTACCAACCCAGAATCCAGCCAGTCCACCTGAGCTTTAAAGAATCATGACCTAATTAAATCCTTATATGCCTCTCTTCAGATGTGAAATGCCATGTACTGGCTCTGCACACCAAAATACTTTCTCAGCTTGCAACACAGCCCGTGTAGAGATTATACTTTGGTATTGGGTCAGGGGGGAAAAAACCTCTGCATCAATCTGACTCAGAAAGAGGGCACAGATGATATGAACACCGATTAGAGTTAAAACTCAATCTTTAAGGAGATTCACAAATAACTGGCTGGAAAAAAAATAGAATCCTGCCTCTGCTGGGGATTAAATCCAGACCACCTTTTTGGCAGACAAGCATACTAACTGTAAGATACTCAGTTATAAGCATTGCACTGTGTAATGCATAACAAATGTCTTCAATATTAAAAGTGGCAATTGCAGGCTGGTGAAGAAGTGAATATCATCTTTAAATTATGTTTTGTTTTATCTGCAGCGGAGACTAGAAACTTTACAAGCATTCCTGCTTCATATTGAGTGCTCAATGTTTACTGTGCATCTATTCCGGAAAAGGTCACGAAGGGTGGTTTTGCTTGGGGGTCTTCAACGGTCCCCCAAATATGAATTCTAAGTCATTAATTCAATTTGTGATTGTTCTAAACTGAACAATGTATGACCACGTCTTTGATGTACAAGCTTCTCAGACTGAAGATGTAAAAAGTGCTGAGGGAGACACTTCAACCCCTACACCTGTCAGTTCGACTAAAATGTATACTTCTCATCCTTGACTTGGGGACATAAATTACAAGTACCTCTGAAGTCAAGAGTGGATTCGCCTGATGGCGAGGGACACTGGTAATAGGGAAAGCTAATCCACATGCAAAACACAGCCCAGTGCTACTAGAAGTAGCGTATATAGACTACGAGTGAGTTCAAAGCTAGTGAGCGCAAAAACAAACAAAATATGGTGAAGGGGGGCACAAGCCAAAAAAGGTTGAGAACCACTGTACTAACTCTATACTTACCAATGCCAAACCTGGACAATGACAGAAAAAGAGAAAAGAAAAATCACAACAGAAATGAGATTCCTGAGAAGAATACTCAATGTATCAAGAAGAGATAAGATCAGAAATGAAGAAATCAGGACTAAAGTGGGGGTTACAGCTGCACTAGATTTTATTAGAAAGCAGCAAGTCAAATGGTTTGGCCATGCAAGTAGGTTACCAACTAACAGTATACCACAACAAGCAATGATGTACAGACCAGAGGGAAACAGAGGAAGAGGCCGACCACGTAAACGATGGACGCAGGGAATAACAGAGTCCATGGGAATATCGATACATAAAGCCCATAAGCGGGCACTCTCCCGCTGTTTATACTTCACCTCGACACCGCAAGGTACAAGAGGAACATGATGAGATGAGATGAGATTCAAGTATTGTTTTTTTTGTTTGTTTTATGTTGCATATCACTTACAGGACGTTGCAGTCAACACCAGCATTTTTCAGCTTCAAGTTTTACATTTAGTAGTTTTTCAAGTGTTTATGGGAACAATAAAAACAAAAGTTCAATGTCAATTACATGCCAACCAAAGATTAATGAAGAAGTTGAAAATGTCACAAACTTTGAACATCTTAGCTCCATAATCAACAACTGGGACTCTTAAAAAAAAGTTTGACTCAGGTTTGCCATAAGAAATGCAGACTAAACAGTATTAAGAACATGGCACAATATTAGAAGAAAAAAAAATTACAATTTTTGAGAATGTGTATTTTTCATGTGGCAACAATTTGATGTGAGTCATGGACCATTTCACAACCAATAAAGGAGATGACTGGGGCATTTAAGCCAAAATGTTACAACAAAATCCTTATAACATCATGAACCAAGAAGAGGAAAAATACTGAAATTCTACAAGATCTGAACATGGAAGAAAACTGACTCATAAACAATATCATGTCTATGAAACTAAAATACTTTGGCCATATTAAACACCACAGTGGCTTGGGAAGGACAGTGATAGAAGACATGGCTCCTGGCAGAAGTGGTTTGGGAAGGACAGTGATAGAAGACATGGCTCCTGGCAGAAGTGGTTTGGGAAGGACAGTGATGGAAGGCATGGCTCCTGGCAGAAGTGGTTTGAGAAGGACAGTGATAGAAGACATGGCTCCTGGCAGAAGTGGCTTGGAAAGAACGGTGATGGAAGGCATGGCTCCTGGCAGAAGTGGTTTGGGAAGGACAGTGATGGAAGGCATGGCTCCTGGCAGAAGTGGTTTGGGAAAGATAGTGATAGAAGACATGGCTCCTGGCAGAAGTGGTTTGGGAAGGACAGTGATGGAAGGCATGGTTCCTGGAAGAAGTGGTTTGGGAAAGATAGTGATAGAAGACATGGCTCCTTGCAGAAGTGGTTTGGGAAGGACAGTGATGGAAGGCATGGTTCCTGGAAGAAGAGGCTGGGGTTCATGAGCACGAAGATGGACACAGGACATTGCAGATACCTTTGGCGTGAGTGTGCATGCGGTGGGAGAAATGGAAAGATATCGAGACATTTTGTGGTGGGCCATGATGAGTGAGGTCCTGCAAGGGACCTGCTGCATGATGTGAACAGTAATGAGCTATCAGAAGACATACAAATGAAATCATTCGGAACAATGGTAACTGCTTATAGAGAAAGTTTCAGTGCATGTTAAACAAACGACATATGAAGTGTGTGTTTAAAAGTAAGAATAACACACATTCATGTGTAATAAATCACAAATCTTGTTTATACTGTTTCATTTCCCATTCATTTGTGCGCATTATCATGCATGAAACGTCTGTAGCTGCATTAATAACAAAGTATGAGGGTTAAAGCTGGACATATCTTCACTACAATTTCTAAGTATAAATATGTGTTGCAAAAGTGAAAAGAAAAATTTGGGACTGAATCAGTATATGAAGTTCTTTAATACTGCATAGCATGCTGAAATAACAAAATGTGAAGTGGATAGTTAGTTTCATCACAGAAGAAACATACAGAAGAAAAATGTCATTGTCACAACATGGACAAATCACACAGCTTGAACACATTTTGCCACCGATTCCTATTTATCTTATATATTTTACAGAATGAAACATATTCTTCTCGTTCAAATTATGGCAACTGTTTTTATAACAACCTCCATTTGAGATCCAAGCATATCTGTCATAAAAGTCATCTGTCTTTCAGACAAAAATCATTAAAATTTGCTTCTTGTCAAACCATCAAGAAATAGTACAACTACAATTACACTGCATTGTGCTGGAAATAATTGTATATACGTTGACATCAAATTAGATAAACAACATGCATGGAAGACAGAAGAAGTGGATAGCAACTAACTCATGAATAAGCTGCCTGAAACACGTTGGGCAAACAGTACCATCCTGAAGTAAGTGTACACAAATACATCTGGGCCTGTAGTGGGATAAAAGTAAACCAGCCATGGCCAAAGGATTCAAAATAAATGCAGAGCATCTCTCCAAAGTAAAACAAAATCTTGGCTTCAGAAAAAAATTACAGGGAGTAGATGAATTTCTTCAATTTAAGGATGGAGAAAACCACAAAATACTTTTTCATAAAGACGGATAAAGAGGAAAAGACATGTGATTACGGGAAGTAGCTAACTAGCATACCTCGCAAACCCCAGGAATTTGAAAAGAACAAAATGAAAAAAGATTGATGAGAACAGTGTATCCAGATCTCAAACAGTTTGCATCACAGGCACAAAGATTTTCCAATCTGCTTGCACACAAACGGGAGCTTTGGCAGCTCGGTGTCAAGCATGCTTATGGCTGTCAGGTGGTGAAAATCCCCATCAAAGCTGATTTAAAAAAGATTGACCCGGACTCTCAGGTTGACCCTAGAATTGGTACCAGGAAATGTTCTGGGAAGTAAAGGTGACCATGGTTATACTGACCACATCACCCATGGTTATACTGACCACATCATGGTTATAGTGATCACATCACCCATGGTTATACTGACCACATCACCCATGGTTATAGTGATCACATCACCCATGGTTATACTGACCACATCACCCATGGTTATAGTGATCACATCACCCATGGTTATACTGACCACATCACCCATGGTTATACTGACCACATCACCCATGGTTATAGTGATCACATCACCCATGGTTATAATGACCACATCATCCATGGTTATACTGACCACATCACCCATCATTATACTGACCACATCACCCATGGTTATACTGATCACATCACCCATGGTTATACTGACCACATGACCCATGGTTATACTGACCACATGACCCATGGTTATAATGACCACATCACCCATGGTTATACTGACCACATCACCCATGGTTATACTGACCACATCACCCATGGTTATACTGACCACATCACCCATGGTTATACTGACCACATCACCCATGGTTATACTGACCACATCACCCATGGTTATACTGACCACATCACCCATGGTTATACTGAGCACATCACCCATCATTATACTGACCACATCACCCATGGTTATACTGATCACATCACCCATGGTTATAATGACATCACCCATGGTTATACTGACCACATCACCCATGTTTATACTGACCACATCACCCATCATTATACTGACCACATCACCCATCATTATACTGACCACATCACCCATGGTTATACTGATCACATCACCCATGGTTATACTGACCACATCATGGTTATAGTGATCACATCACCCATGGTTATAATGACCACATCACCCATGGTTATACTGACCACATCACCCATGGTTATACTGACCACATCACCCATCATTATACTGACCACATCACCCATGGTTATACTGACCACATCACCCATGGTTATACTGACCACATCATGGTTATAGTGATCACATCACCCATGGTTATAATGACCACATCACCCATGGTTATACTGACCACATCACCCATGGTTATACTGACCACATCACCCATGGTTATACTGATCACATCACCCATGGTTATACTGACCACATCACCCATCATTATACTGACCACATCACCCATGGTTATACTGACCACATCACCCATGGTTATACTGACCACATCACCCATGATTATACTGACCACATGACCCATCGGGTGCTGACCAGTCTCTAACAACATGGGGCTAGCACTATATGTCAAACACACCTCAAGGCACGTATACGAGTGTTTTTTTTTTTTTCGTATACTGGTTACTGTGGACAAATGTTGGGCAGATTTCTATGACACCCATACTAAAAACCAGAGCAAACAATGGAAACACTCCTCTCCGTCAACACCAAAGAAGACAAAGACAGAAGTCTGCAGGAAAGGTGATGTTAATTGTATCAGGACTGCTGTCACGAGATCGCCATGAGTTAACCAGATAATGATAATACCGAAGTTTGCTTGGCGTATATTTTCTAGGCCACAACAGTCGTACTAACAGAGTAACACAGCTGCACGGGTTACATCGGATCAGCAAATATACACATTCGGGGGTGATTGAGACAAATCCCGGCATCGCTTTGACAGTTTGTCAACATTTGAATACAGATGGAACCCGTGGGATCATGGTGGCAATCGGATGTCGGCATCACATGTCGGGCAAAAATTAACAGTTGCAGATGTGTAGAGGAAGTGAATGAGCTGAATCATACATCGCTTTGACAGATTATAAACAAGTCAGATTGGAAGCGGAAGTACTCAGCTCGGAAGAAAATAGTTCCGTCTGTCATCTATAGTTCCGGACATCAGACGGAATGGCGGTTTTGACTGTCACCACATGACAGAAAGTTGAGGGCTTGTTATGGGAAACAGTGGAACACCTGCCGGACATCAACAACGTCACGTGCACAATGTAAGGTTGTTTGGAAAACCATGATTGGCAGCTTGGTATCGAAACCCTTTGTTGGAACTCTACAGTAACTCTTTAGATTGTTTTGGATGTCAAAACCAGTGATGACAAATCTAACATTGATGGAGCTAAAGGAGGGGGGGGGGGGATGGATCCCTGACAGGGGATTATCTGCCCAATGTGCCACCTGTGTGGGCATAAAGGATAACGTCACGTGGCCAACGTTGGTAGTTTGCCATATAAACCCGAGTTGGGGCCAACTAGGGGGACTTGAAAATGTGGCTCTAGTCGGAGTGCAATGGCACTGCAGTGCTTAGTGGAAATAATATCTACCGTGTGTTAATTAGTGACTTAATTTTACACATGCCTATAATGGCAGATGTAGATATGATTGATAGGACTGCAGTAGTGCCATTTAAGGTATAACCTATTCTAATATTAGTTCTAATTAATATAGACTGTAGCCTTGTTAAAACTAAAGTGTGATGATTAGCACTGTTAGTGGAAAACTAGAATAGAGTAGGGTAGTGGTGATAAGCTATGCTAGTTAAGAATAGAGTAATGATGGATAATTGGGAGACGGGGAAATTGCCCGCTGGGGTTTTGCACTCTGTATTGGTCTTTCCTTGTCATAGCCTGATTCGGCCCTAGGTGGGTAGCTAATCTGCTCTATGACAAAGTTTAGTTAGCTAAAGATCATTAAGCAAGGCAATAGGTTTACACTCAGCCGGTAGGATCAGTGACTAGTACTATCACCAGATGTGTTGTTTCTAACCTAGGTTCCCTACCAGATCCGAGGAAACTCAACAAGTTTTTAGGAAAGGTTCAAATCCCATTCGGAAGAACACCAGTTGAACAGTCAATAAAGTTTCGTACAGAACGTAACTAAAGCTAGAAGGAAGATGATTCACCAAAGAGGGGTGATGATTGTTGATGCACCACACAGCATCAGACAGTAGTAACTAACCGAGAACATTAATTATAATAGTTACATAGTGTGATATAATCTCGTGTAATAGAACACAAGACATGATACTTGAGGCTAGATAGACACGAGTTAGGAACAAGTACATTAACAATTAACATTAATAACTGTGTACACACTATAAAGGACTTGTGCATTATTGAGGAACGATATGAACGGACATTGTGTAGGGTGCAACCGGTCCATGATTAACTGTTATTACCACCGGTGTCTATTTCGGATGATCATGAAATGGGATTACCAGAGGTCTACAGAGGCAAGTCAGTATCCGGCAAGATGGTTTCGGCACTGGGTGAGATGTACCTGTTCTGACGTAACGTGCTGTGGTCTAGCCTTGCTAGGATGAGCTGACTGGGTTGTTGTCTGAGAGTCTGATTCTACACACTTTATAGAACACGTCACACATTTTCTTCACATACACGTCTCATATACGTTACACTTTTCTTTTAATAAATTAACCTGTATTAATTTTTAGAAGCAAGAGTTGTTGAGTACGTTGCGTTGGGGAAGTATGAGAGGGGGAATAGTACGACAGTGAGAGAGTGATAGGAAAAGGTGTCCATAGGCTGATGGAGTGTGTTGGACGGAAGCTGGTGGATTCTCCAGGATATTGATAAGGAAAAAAAAATATTATAATGTGGGTGTTGACTCTCTTCACTCCAGGGACGACACTTTAAAGGAGGACACGACATTATTGGGGGCTCGTAAACGGGATCTTTGGACAGCGGGATCTCTCGTAAACGGGATCTTTGGACAGCGGGATCTCCCGTAAACGGAATCCTTGGACAGCGAGATCTCCTGCAAGCAGGAACCTTTGACAGGGGGATCTTCTGACAACGGGGTCTTTTGACACGGGATCCTTAGTTATAAGAGGGAGATATCATATTGGAGAATCCAGCTAGAGTGAATGTGGATAGGGGTTAGGACTAATATCTTACCTGTTCACACTTCACACGTCTGCATAGGTCTGTGGTCCTGATTCTACTCTTGTCACTGAGTGAATGTGCTGTGTGTGGTAATATATAGATTTATAGTACTTGTTCATATATCTGTATAGTAATTTGCAGTTATATTGTACTCGACCTACTAGCTTACCTCTCTGTAAAATGGCCACCCCTAAACTAACCACGTTAGAATTAAAGGCAAAGGGGGAAGAAATGGGATTGGCGGGGTCTGCTCTAACGGATTACATAAAGGAAGTGGAGAGAGAGTATCGTCAAGCAGAACGGGAAGATCGAAAGGCCGAGTTGGAATTGAGAAGGATGGAGTTGGAACAAGCAGCTAAGAAATTGGAAGCTAAGCAAGCAGCTAAGAAATTGGAAGCTGAGCAAGCAGCTATGAAATTGGAAGCTGAGCAAGCAGCTAAGAAATTTGAAGCTGAGCAAGCAGCTAGGAAATTAGAAGCTGAACAGGAAGCACAGAAAAGGGAGCACGAGTACCGGATGAGGGAACTCGAGTTGAAGAGTCAATCTAATGGAGAAACTGAGGGAGCAGTTGGAGGTTCCTCCATCCCAGGCTCAACACCAGTAGGTGGACATGGGTACCATGCTATGAAGTTTCCTTTAGCGGTCTACGAGGAGGACAAAGAGAAGATTGACCAGTACCTTCAATGCTTCGAGGCTATGTCGGTTGCTATGGGTCTGGAGGGTAACAAATGGAATCTCAAGCTATCCCAGGGTTTACGCGGGACCGGCTATGAGGTTTATTCTCGCCTGCCACCAGGACATGAGAACAATTATGACGAGTTAAAGACGGCTCTGCTGAAACGATTCGAGGTTACGTCACATACCTACCGGAAAAAAATTTCGAGCAGCGAAACGAGAACCGGGGGAGTTGTTTGCCGCTTACAGTTTGCATCTAAAATCTTATCTCCATAAGTGGATGGATTTGGCTGGGTTCGCACATGACTATGAGAGTCTGGAAGAGCTCATGGTGGTCGACCAGCTGAAGAAGCAAATGTATAAACCTCTCAGGACGTTCCTGGGAGAACAAGGAGCGGAACGTATTGACCTCGTGAATAAATTAGCAGAACGGTTCGTTGAGGTACATGGGGAGGCAGGGGAAAACCTTTCCACCAACACCAAAAGTCAAGAGAAACATGACAAGAAGAAAGCCAAAAACTCAGGAACCAAAAAGTGGGAACCTTATGTGCAAAAATCAGAGGATAGTTCAGAGAAGAAGAAGGAGGGAAGCAAGAGCACTCCAAGCTCTACACCAAAACGACCATGGTCGGAGAAGTGGTGTTCAATTTGTAAGTCACCCTCGCACAATACGAGGGACTGCAAATCGAAGGCTAAGAACCCTCACTTCGCAGCATGTCAAGTGACTTCCAAGGAGGTTATCACGGAAAATGCCAAGGTCAACAAGGAAGCTCGCCACCAGGAGAGCTCACTCAAGTCCGGCAATAGAAAATCTAGGACAGGGAAATGGTGCAACCAATGCAAGTCGAATACGCACAATGCTATTGACTGCAGGGGAAAGTCAGGAGACACTCAATTCGTCGTGTGCCCCGGGAAACCTAAGGTGGAGCCCACCGAACAGGTCGAGGCCGAGGAAGAGACTCCAGACCAGGAAAAACCATCTGTAGTGGAACTGGTAGAGGTTAACGGTCGTCAAGTGGAGTGTTTATACGACACAGGACTGGACGGGGAGGCCGTGATTTCTGCGGATCTGGTACATCCAGAACAATTCACAGGTGAAACCATGGAGATACAGCCTGCACAGAAGAGTGCTGTGGTCATGAAGTTGCCTATTGCTAATGTGGAGATTCGGTCAAGGTACGTCACCGGCACCATCAAGGCCGCTGTATTGACCGATCCCATTTTTCCAGTCATCCTAGGTTGCCGGTATGTCTTTCTGGGAATGCCCAGGGAGCCAATCCATATGGGAGCAATGCAGACTCGCTCTCAGACGAAAACGGAAGAGGCAGACGCAATTGGGACTAACCCAATGCCGGGGGAGCTACGAACTGCCCAGAGTGAGGATGATACTTTACGTCCTTGCTACAGAAAGCTGCAGAAAAGTGCTGATCCACCTGGACGGGGGCAGTACTACATGAAGAATAGGATACTCTACAGGAGAGCAGGAAGGGGAGACAACCTATATGGTCAGTTGGTGGTCCCGAAAGCTCACAGGTCCCAGATTCTTCATATGGGGCATACCATCTCCTTTAGTGGACACATGGGTATTGCCGCCACCATGCAGCGAATTTCCTGCCACTACTATTGGCCGGGAATGACAGATGATGTGCGTCGGTATGTGAAGTCATGCCCTGAGTGCCAGAGGGTGGCACCGAAACATTGGACAGCACCGGTGGTGTTGGGTGAGATGCCCATCATGAACTCTCCTTTCGAGAGGGTAGCCATCGATATCGTGGGTCCACTTCCCAGGACTAGGAAGAGGAACATGTATATACTCACAATGGTGGATTGCTGTACAATGTGGGGTGAGGCTATACCGTTGACCACGACTGACTCGAAAAGAGTGGCGGACGCACTGATGGGGGCCTTTACCAGATTAGGCTTTCCGGATCAAATTCTGACGGACAATGGATCTCAGTTTTGTGGAAAACTCATGGAGGAGGTATTTAGGGTGTTTCACTCTAACCACATACATACCAGCCCTTACCACCCTCAAGCCAATGGAAAAGTAGAGCGTTTCAACGGCACGTTGATGACAATGCTCAGGAAACTAGCGCAGGAAAAACCTGATAGGTGGGATGAATATATCCCAGCAGCACTCTTTGCCTATCGGGAAGTTCCTCATGGCTCAACAGGACTACCACCCGCTACATTGCTGTTTGGTCGCCCAATCAAAGGACCGTTGGAAGCCATGTTGAGGAGTTGGACTGAAGAGGGGACGTCAGAAGAAGTGATCTCATCCTATAAATACGTGGAGGAACTGAAAGAAAAACTCCACAAGGGATGGACTCTGGCAAATCAAAATTTGAAAAAGGCCAGGAAAAGACATGCGGCTTACTACAACCGTAGGTCTAAAGAAAGATCTCTAGAGGTGGGAGACAAAGTCTTGTTGCTACTCCCTACAGGAAACAACAAACTGGAGATAGGTTGGCAAGGACCATTTCCCGTGGAAAGGGTGATATCCAGAACCAACTATCAGATCCGGATCCGGGGAAAGTCGAAGATTTTCCATATTAATCTCTTGCGGAAATACGAAGAGAGACCCGGAGACAAGGCAGCTCACCTCATGGCAATGGCAGTTGCAGTGGAGACTGAAGAGGGAACCAGCGAGGGCAGGGAATATCTCTTGGTACACCAGGAAACCTATAGGGATGTGCAAGTGAACCCTGATCTGACCTCCCAAGAGAGGGAAAAGATAACCCAGGTTCTCAAGTCTCATAAGGAGATACTGACTGATAATCCAGGACGAACGAGGTTGGTGGAGTTCGAGATGACTTTGACCACACAGGAGCCTGTTCGCCAAAAGGTTTACCCAGTGCCATTCTCTAAAGAAAAGGCCCTGGAGGAGGAAATACAGAAACTGCTGGAGGATGACGTGATTGCACCATCCACATCCCCATACAATGCAGGGAAACCAAGTGGAGAACACCGGTTGTGTATAGACTACAGACTTCTGAACAGTCATACACAATTTCAGGTGGAACCTTTGCCGAATCCAACTCAGTTATTCGCTAGGCTCCATAAGGCTCGGTACTTTTCAAAGGTGGATCTGAGTCGGGGGTACTATCAGATACCAGTCAAACCGGAGATTCGACCACTGTTGGCTTTCAGTACACCCAGTGGACACTACGAATTCAAGGTCATGCCCTTTGGACTCAGCAATGCACCTAGTGTGTTTACACGCATGATGAGGACTTTACTAGATCCGTTACAGGATCCGTCCATCATCTCATTCATGGATGATATTCTGATTTCCAGTGACAGCTTGGATGACCACTTACAATCTTTGGAGAGAGTGTTTAATAGGCTCAAGGAAGCAGGGCTTACCGCTCGTCCAACCAAGTGCATGATTGGTTACCAGACTCTGGAATTTCTAGGTCACACCATCACTCCAGGACACATAGTCCCGGAAGAAAAGAACCTGGAGAAAATCAGAAATGCACCAAGGCCAAAAACAAAGAAGGATGTGCGATCTTTTCTCTCGTTGTGTGGGTTCTACCACAAATTTATCCCACATTTCACTGAACTGGGAGCTCCGTTGACGGAAACCTTGAAAAAGGGATTCCCGGACCAAATCATTTGGACACCAGAATGTGAGAATGCCTATAGTCAGTTAAAGGAGGCCTTGGTCAGCAAACCTGTATTACAGCTCCCTGACCTTTCCAAACAATTTGTGTTGAGAACAGATGCGAGTGCGAATGGAATTGGAGCCGCTTTGTTACAGGAAGGAAAGGACGATGCTTCGGTTTTGAAACCTGTGGCATACGCAAGCAAGAAATTACTACAGGCGGAGAGGAATTATTCAACCGTCGAGAGAGAGTGCTTGTCCCTCGTATGGGCAGTGCAAAAATTCCAGCCATATTTGTATGGAGTTAAGTTCCGGGTCCAGTCGGATCATCAGCCCCTGATGTTCCTAGCTACTTCTCAGAAGCTCAACGCACGTTTGATGCGGTGGTCGTTGTTACTTCAACCCTATAACTTCACAGTGGAGTACATTCCTGGGAAGGAAAATGTTGGAGCGGATTTCTTGTCAAGACACCCAGCTCCTGAAGAAGAAGAATGAATCATCTGGATTAAACTCACGGTGGAGAAGAGTGAGATGGACTACTCTCTTAAGAGGGGGCCTATGTCACGAGATCGCCATGAGTTAACCAGATAATGATAATACCCAAGTTTGCTTGGCGTATATTTTCTAGGCCACAACAGTCGTACTAACAGAGTAAACACAGCTGCATGGGTTACATCGGATCAGCAAATATACACATTCGGGGGTGATTGAGACAAATCCCGGCATCGCTTTGACAGTTTGTCAACATTTGAATACAGATGGAACCCGTGGGATCATGGTGGCAATCGGATGTCGGCCATCACATGTCGGGCAAAAATTAACAGTTGCAGATGTGTAGAGGAAGTGAATGAGCTGAATCATACATCGCTTTGACAGATTATAAACAAGTCAGATTGGAAGCAGAAGTACTCAGCTCGGAAGAAAATAGTTCCGTCTGTCATCTATAGTTCCGGACATCAGATGGAATGGCGGTTTTGACTGTCACCACATGACAGAAAGTTGAGGGCTTGTTATGGGAAACAGTGGAACACCTGCCGGACATCAACAACGTCACGTGCACAATGTAAGGTTGTTTGGAAAACCATGATTGGCAGCTTGGTATCGAAACCCTTTGTTGGAACTCTACAGTAACTCTTTAGATTGTTTTGGATGTCAAAACCAGTGATGACAAATCTAACATTGATGGAGCCAAAGGAGGGGGGGGGGATGGATTCCTGACAGGGGATTATCTGCCCAATGTGTCCTGTGTGGGCATAAAGGATAACGTCACGTGGCCAACGTTGGTAGTTTGCCATATAAACCCGAGTTGGGGCCAACTAGGGGGACTTGAAAATGTGGCTCTAGTCGGAGTGCAATGGCACTGCAGTGCTTAGTGGAAATAATATCTACCGTGTGTTATTTAGTGACGTAATTTTACACGTGCCTATAATGGCAGATGTAGATATGATTGATAGGAATGCAGTAGTGCCATTTAAGGTATAACCTATTCTAATATTAGTTCTAATTAATATAGACTGTAGCCTTGTTAAAACTAAAGTGTGATGATTAGCACTGTTAGTGGAAAACTAGAATAGAGCAGGGTAGTGGTGATAAGCTATGCTATTTAAGAATAGAGTAATGATGGATAATTGGGAGACGGGGAAATTGCCTGCTGGGGTTTTGCACTCTGTATTGGTCTTTCCTTGTCATAGCCTGATTCGGCCCTAGGTGGGTAGCTAATCTGCTCTATGACAAAGTTTAGTTAGCTAAAGATCATTAAGCAAGGCAATAGGTTTACACTCAGCCGGTAGGATCAGTGACTAGTACTATCACCAGATGTGTTGTTTCTATCCTAGGTTCCCTACCAGATCCGAGAAAACTCAACAAGTTTTTAGGAAAGGTTCAAATCCCATTCGGAAGAACACCAGTTGAACAGTTCAATAAAGTTCGTACAGAACGTAACTAAAGCTAGAAGGAAGATGATTCACCAAAGAGGGGTGATGATTGTTGATGCACCACACAGCATCAGACAGTAGTAACTAACCGAGAACATTAATTATAATTAGTTACATAGTGTGATATAATCTCGTGTATAGAACACAAGGACATGATACTTGAGGCTAGATAGACACGAGTTAGATCAAGTACATTAACAATTAACATTAATAACTGTGTACACACTATAAAGGACTTGTGCATTATTGAGGAACGATAGGAATGGACATTGTGTAGGGTGCAACCGGTCCATGATTAACTGTTATTACCACCCGGTGTCTATTTCGGATGATTCATGAAATGGTATTACCAGAGGTCTACAGAGGCAAGTCAGTATCCGGCAAGATGGTTTCGGCACTGGGTGAGATGTACCTGTTCTGACGTAACGTGCTGTGGTCTAGCCTTGCTAGGATGAGCTGACTGGGTTGTTGTCTGAGAGTCCGATTCTACACACTTTATAGAACACGTCACACATTTTCTTCACATACACGTCTCATATACGTTACACTTTTCTTTTAATAAATTAAGCTGTATTAATTTTTAGAAGCAAGAGTTGTTGAGTATGTTGCGTTGGGGAAGTATGAGAAGGGGGCATAGTACGACAGTGAGAGAGTGATAGGAAAAGGTGTCCATAGGCTGATGGAGTGTGTTGGACGGAAGCTGGTGGATTCTCCAGGATATTGATAAGGAAAAAAAAAATATTATAATGTGGGTGTTGACTCCCTTCACTCCAGGGACGACACTTTAAAGGAGGACACAACAACATGCCATGAAGTAATACTTCCCTCTTGGCCATACTATCAACTACCAAAGCCTTCTCCAGAAGTTACAAGAAGAAATCATGCGTGAAAGGTTGAATACTGCAACCCTTCACCCTAGAACAGACCAGACTGACCACCTTCGCTACTTATACTGTCTAAAAGACATATACATTTCATAACTGACCAGCCTGCAGAAACCTACACTTCCAGATATGCTCACACAGTGCTGTCATGATGGGTTTCAAGTTATGCATGCCTACTTCAATCCACCAAAGACATCCCGTGATTTGTGAGATGAAATAAATGGCTCATTGGGTTTCCAGTAGAGACAAAGTGAAATGATCATATCAGAAATATGATAAACATTTAAAAAACATTTGTTTACTAGAACACCTTGATGTTTATTATAAAAAGATAGTAGTCACCTTCAGCTTAACACTGTTTTATGGCATCAGATCAATATCTGTGTGGATTCAGATTACCAAATGTTATAGTCTAACATTAGCCGGTCTCCCTGGCTGAGGGGTTAGCAGCTTTCTCCGCAACCCCGAATACTCTCCTGGTTGACGTGAGCGCACGAGACTTTGAAGGGGTTCGAGTCGCACCAGTGACTTACGAGAGTATGGAGCCGGTCGCTCAGAAAGTCGTGGCGTGCTGATGAGCGTAATCTAGTCTAGGAATCAACATACAGCTGAAAGATGTAATGTTGACCGCAATATCCTGAAACAGGATGGAAACGCGGGAAAAAAATGTCTAACATTAGGTCAATATCTGTGTGGATTCAGATTACCAAATGTTATAGTCTAACATTAGGTCAATATCTGTGTGGATTCAGATTACTAAATGTTATACAGTTTAACATTGGGTCAATATCTGTGTGTATTCAGATTACCAAATGTTATAGTCTAACATTGGGTCAATATCTCTGTGGATTCAGATTACTAAATGTTATACAGTCTACCATGAGGTCAGTAACTGTGTGGATTACTTAATCTTACATACCGAGTTTGGCAATTAAGATAGCCGCATGTTACATGTACAGTTTGATAGTGCAAATCCATTTTACTGAATGTTACACAGAGTCTGGCAACATCAGTGAGAATTCAAATTAAGTACATTAGAAATCACTTATAAAACCACCTGGGACTTTGATTTAATCATCTTGATCAATTTTATAAAAATCGGAGTGTTATATAAAAGCACAAAATATAAAACAAACAGTTTTCTAATCAATATCTGTTAGACAAAACTGGGATAAACTAACAGATGGCTGTTGTAGAGAACAACATAATTCACTAACATGTAATATCAATAAGGCAGGATTTTAAAAAATCAAGACAGTTGCACAATACAAAAATATGGCAGCAAATAACAGAAAATAGTCAGACCTCACAGTTTGTCTTTTGTGCTGTAAGTTAAATCAGGTATAGTAGTTTTATTCAAATAAAGTATGAGAGCTTTGTCCGTTAAAGTTTAATTGTAGGTTTTTCCACTTGCGGCTATAAACAATCTTAATAAGGCAAACATTCAAATTCAGCAGCTTTGTTGAAAAAAATGTCATACTCCTCATTCTTTTATCCTTTTGTATAATGTGATCACAGGGAACTATACATCCTTAATATGAAGACTATACCATTCAATCTCCCAAAAATGACATCATGCCCTGCCATACAAAAGATAATACATTCAAACAGTTATCTGAGACTTGTCTAGATGTCTTCTTAGAAAACAGCAGTGTTGTATTGTATTATTCTAAAGTTGTAAAACTAAGAAAGTCACACTAAGACGTGTGTGTGTGTGTGTGTGTGTGTGTGTGTGTGTGGGGGGGGGGGGGGGTGGTTGGTATCACATCCATATTCCCTATGATCAAATGACACATGAAGGTTAATGCGCGTCAGTATTATGCAGATTACTTAGTTTCCAGTTACAAACCTTTTGTTCCAATTTAACACCGGCATAATTCTGACACCCATTCCCTAATGGTCTACAAAAAATTTGGGTCTAGCACCACATAGGTCCCACTGTGCCTAAGTCATGTAAAAGGTCTTTGCTACAACTGTTTGTTAGTTAACACCACCAGTAAAAGGTCCTTTGTTGCTTACTATACCGTTTACTTAGTAACACAACTCAGTAAAAGGATCCTTCTTTGCTTTACAACTGTTTTACTTAGTTACACAACTAGTAAAGCAGGTCTTTGCTTACAACTGTTTATTGTTAGTTACACAACCAGTAAAAGTCCTTTGCTTACTATACATTTACTTAGTTAACACTACAACGTCAAAAGTCCTTTGCTACACCTGTTACTAATTAACACCAACTAGTAAAGGTCCTTGCTTACAAGTTTACTTAGTTAACACACACCAGTAAAAGGTCCTTTGCTTTACAACTGTTTACTTACGGCCTAACACTAACCAGTAAAAGTTCTTTGCTTACAAACTGTTTACTTAGTAACACAACCAGTGTTTGAATGTGAACTGATTAACAAACATCTGGAAAACTGTCATCTACTGCCTACAGTACCTGCGGTACTGTAGGAATTAGGCCGCCTGGCCAAAGTGCAGTCGGCCGCGACTGTGCAGGTGAGGTTTTCTTTTTGCCCGTCAAATAATCCGACACCTTACGAAGATCTAAATCTGCGGGTCTTCAAAGGAGAATGCGACATTCTTAGCCACTCGGCAGCCACCTAACCTATATCAATGGAGGTAAAAACATCACTCTCATCAGCAAGAGAACTGACTAGACCACATTGTACAAACGCCAAACAGAGATTGAGCATCAACCAATGTTAGCAAGACTAACCATTCACCTAACCTACGAAACCATGGCTATAAACTGCAAATCATTCGTGTTATGTTTATTCTCATACCAATTATCCCACCTGTTTTGGGGATTATTCTTCTAAACATATGTAAGTGGGGTCCGAAGCGCACATGCTGGCTGGAGCTATAAACTCTGTTTCTCTATCAGAACCTGCAACATTTCTAACTCAAAGTACAGGAGCAACAACACACTGTGTTAGGTCGCCAGAGTGGGCTAGAGTCTGACACATGGGAAGCTCCATCGCGGTGAAGTTCTTGGTCTTCTAGTGCAACCTGGATTGAGTACAACTTTTATATGAGTAATGTTGAGGAAAGAATCTGTCGGCCTCCTGGTGGGATCATATCTGGATGAAACAGTGCATGTCGCTTAGCATGCTTTTTAGGTGTCACTTCGCATGATCGTTTCTCAACATGGGGCACTGAAAGTTTTTTTCACCTGAAAAATAGCATTAAAGATATAAAATTACAAAAATACAGTTATGTATCAAGATCTTGAAAACACTGTAACCATGTTCCTTCATTTAAGAAATCATCATCAGTTTGGTGTCTCGACAAGCTAAGTACACACATTTGCATTGTTCAATTATCACATAATCACCAAGTGCCATTGCGACTGGCTAGCGTAGACCATGCTTCTCATTCTGTGCTCTCAACAGCAAGCATAAATTCTAGTATTGTGACACCCCTCCTGTGCTATGACACATGCCTCAAGACTCATCTCTACCACTGTCTTCTTCTTCTATTTTTCTTTCCACAGATATTTCCAGTTTGTCACATGGTTTATTTTCTTTTTTGTATTTTCTCTTTCATAAAGTGACCTCACAGATGATAGTTGACTGGCCAGTTCGATGTTTGTGATGTGTCTTTGTGTCTTTCAAAACATTTTTTCTTGTAATTACTAAGTTTGGCTGGTGCTAAGACATTTTTCTGCAAACTTGTTTGGTTTCATGGTTACCTAATTATCCGAGGTATTAACAGCCAAAACTGGATGACGTTACTATGTAACAGCAAGCACTCTTTAAGAACCTCTTTGCCAACTCTCCTCAGGACACATACACAGTAAACTTTACTACGGTGGCTACGAGAAGTATAGTTATTAGGAAGGCCACAGACCATTAGACAGCCTTAGCAACTCTAATAGGTACTAGACTATATAAAAACAGTATGTGTGCTTCATCTGATATATCTCAGGGAGATGAGATACTTGGCAATCATCTCGTGTGCTTCCATCTCATAATAAACATCAACACTGCATGTAGACATGCATTGACATTTGTAGTGTGACCTGATACGCAAGAGAAAAGTACTGTAACTGTTACATGAGACAAAGGCAAAGGTAAAGTTCCATGACTGTAAAGTTTTCCTACATGAACCACAACGGACTAGGTGGAAATTGATCAGTAGGCATGTGTGGAGTATGTTTGTGCGGAGTATCCGCCAAACACGAGGTCACACTATGGTCTCCTAGCCACATAGTAGATATAGATATTAGATAGATGAAATATCTCTTCTAATCGACATTCCCACTTCCAGGCTTGTTATTCCAAGCCGATAGGCATGTTGCCTTGGGTTGTATCTCGTAGTGGTTTACACTTGTCCATCCATCATTTTCTGGTCCTCTGTTCCTATATTCAATGCTCTATTCTCATTAGATGACCACATAATGGTATTTGTTGTCTCTTAAATAAATGTGGCTGCAATATATCTATACTATTTTATGTCACGATTTTCACATTCTGTCGTCTCTGTCTGGAAACCGCACCAGCCTTTCACACAGCATTTCTTCTCTTCATCATCTCGACACAACTTTCGTGGTGGGATGTTTGATAGGACTAAATAATTCCTAAATGCTGTAAAGTATGTTTTGTCGTGTGGGTGAGTATCCTTATTTAAAATGTATCCTGGGCCTTCACTATTTAATCTCAGTATCTATAAAAAGATTACAGGCATCTATCTGTTTGCTATCACATAGGAAACTGTGTAGAGACGTAGTTTTCAGAAATTACATCAGATGATGGATTAATGGATTACTCTTTCCTAAGATAGGCCCCGGTGGATCACTCCCACTCACCACCACACGCACCCCTTCAACACCTAAGAAACTTACTTCCAGATCAACATGTTGTGCTAATAGCCATATTCCTCATCTGGACTTGTAGTACATGGTTCCATCGCTCAGCTACTAAGTGCTTGCTGTGACACTGTGAGCTGTGAAACAACTTCATGTGGAATGCTCTTTCATGTATCCACAGTGATTAGTGTTGTGAACTGCATGTTCAGAAAAATGGCAGACGGCCAGTTGCTGAGCTAGATGGTTTGCCAATGCAGTAATGCATGTGTAACTGCTGGTTTTCTCCTGACCGCTGTTTTCATCAATGATGAACAGTAGTTCTGGTGGCAGACTGCTGTGTTGGCATTCTGGCAGCAGCCTTATGCATGCATGCATGTCTGAGCTGTTGGTTTTGTACATACTGTTGTCTGTTTCGATTTTCACATGGGACAGTGAGGAGCATTTTGTGGTTTTCGCTGGCACAGGAATGAAGCAATTATGGTGTGACCCATTGCCATGAAGTTGGAACTGCAACTAGCTAACCAGTTAATCTCAGATAATTTTGTATCTTCTTCTTCTTCTTCTTCGTTCATCCGGAGTTTTTTTTTCCAGACGTGATTGCGTTGTGCCTGTTTACAGCAGAGCTGCGTTCTTGCGCCGTTAGGCCGACACATCCGACTTCTGCGGGCATTTGTTGACCGGGTTAACCTTCCCGGGGTAATTTTGTATCTATTTCATGAAGCTGGTTGGAAAAATAAGTGTTGCATCCGGCAATCCCCCACTCTAGAACTATAACCATGCACTGTGCTGGTAAGAAAATTCCAGTGTTGTATTAAGCAATCCCATGCGTATAAACTGTGGCAGAGTGTTAGTAGTTAAACTCCAATCGGCCACCACTTGAGTCTCAAAAGTGGACAAATATGATTGTAAATAAGTGCATTAACCACTGGCTCCCATGGGCCTGCATGTTGTAAACGCCTCTCTATCACCAATGAATATCTAATGCAGATATTGAGTGCCTATTAATCACATGGCAGATTGAATTATGTTTGCTTTTAATGTGAGGAGCTTTCCTTCTCAATTAGCTAATGGACCTCTTCTTCTACTGCTTAGCTGCTAGAGCTGGCACACAGCAAAAATATTCTGGAAGCAACATGTACAGATCCAATCAATGTATTTAAGGCTGAATAATAACTCTGTAGTGTAGATTCATTTTTAAAAAAAAGTCTATCAATATGTCATCTGTACCACTGTTGTTGACAGTAAAATTTTGTGGGCACATTATGAGAAGAAATAAAACAGAGAACTTGGTGACGAAACTGGCTAGATTGAGGGTAACAAGGGGAAGGCAGAAAACTAAATATCTGGATGGCTTGGCCACATGGCATGGTCAAGGCAAGAACACAGAGATGCTCCACAACTCTGGTGATTGTGTGAGATGGCAAAACATTACTAACTGCCCTTGCTTATAGGCATGGCACATGATGATGATTATGACCACTGCTAGTGTTGTTGGGGAGATTCAGGAAGGCTAAAGTTTAAAGTCCATTCATGAAGTGTGTAGTATATATTTTTACTTTTTCAATGTTGTGTACAAGAAGTTAACAAAAAACAGTTTCTACTTGATGTTATCCTTAACTACCTCATGCTTCACCATTCTAACAATTAGTACATACATTGAATTCCTCATGCTTCACCATTCTAACAATTAGTACATACATTGAACTCCTCATGCTTCACCATTCTAACAATTAGTACATACATTGAACTCCTCATGCTTCACCATTCTAACAATTAGTACATACATTGAATTCCTCATGCTTCACCATTCTAACAATTAGTACATACATTGAACTCCTCATGCTGCACCATTCTAACAATTAGTACATACATGAACTCCTCATGCTTCACCATTCTAACAATTAGTACATACATTGAATTCCTCATGCTTCACCATTCTAACAATTAGTACATACATTGAACTCCTCATGCTGCACCATTCTAACAATTAGTACATACATTGAACTCCTCATGCTGCACCATTCTAACAATTAGTACATACATTGAGTTCCTCATGCTTCACCATTCTAACAATTAGTACATACATTGAACTCCTCATGCTGCACCATTCTAACAATTAGTACATACATTGAGTTCCTCATGCTTCACCATTCTAACAATTAGTACATACATTGAACTCCTCATGCTGCACCATTCTAACAATTAGTACATACATTGAACTCCTCATGCTGCACCATTCTAACAATTAGTACATACATTGAACTCCTCATGCTGCACCATTCTAACAATTAGTACATACATTGAACTCCTCATGCTGCACCATTCTAACAATTAGTACATACATTGAGTTCCTCATGCTTCACCATTCTAACAATTAGTACATACATTGAACTCCTCATGCTGCACCATTCTAACAATTAGTACATACACTGAACTCCTCATGCTGCACCATTCTAACAATTAGTACATACATTGAACTCCTCATGCTGCACCATTCTAACAATTAGTACATACATTGAACTCCTCATGCTGCCACCATTCTAACAATTAGTACCATACATTGAGTTCCTCATGCTGCACCATTCTAACAATTAGTACATACACTGAACTCCTCATGCTGCACCATTCTAACAATTAGTACATACATTGAACTCCTGTTAGTCAGGTCTTAGTCAGATATGACTGAGCTACCATATGACAGTAGACGGTACTACCTGCTCTCTGTCAGCGCCGAATGTTGGGCGGCGCTTACCAAACCCGACACCCCACATTGTGCCAACGGCTTCGGGCGGAAGAGCGCAATTGGGAGGGTACTAGCCTTATCCTGGTGCGAGGAAATGCAACCCAAAGACAAAATAAGTCATGGCAGGGCAGACCAGGCCCTAAGCCTTGGTTGGCAGCTGGTCTAGGATCGAAGCTCCGACAGGCGGACAGTTAGAGCATTGCTTTGCTGATCCGGCAGCTTCTGCAGCTTGTCTTGTTCCAGATGTATAGGTGTTAACTTTCCTCTGGAGTGAACTAGGCAGGCCGAGAGAGGGATCATGCTGCATGGGCAACACATGGTTTCTTTATTTTAGCCCAGGCTTTGTACTATGGAGAGGCAATAACTCCATCCCTGGTCTTAACTGGTCTCGGAATCAAAGCGAGATGCAACTGTTACGGGTTATAAGTCCTTGTCAGTTGGCGTAGACATGGGGCGCCACGCGTTGCCTCTGACGGTGGGAGACACCTACAGGTGTCACTGATCAGCTACCGCCCGCCTCAAGCTGGGCAGCCCCCGGCCAATTGGGTGCTGATCCGCCACAGCCTGCCTGCTTCAATGGGTGCTTGGGGCTAGGACAAAATCTGAATCGCAGGCTGTAAAACCAATGCACCAGGTACTAATAAAAAGAATAGAAACCTCAAGCTACGGCTTGCAACCTGGAACGTGAGAACCATGTGTCCAGGATTTTCCACTGACTTGACAAATATTGACGATGTGAGAAAAACGGCTGTGATTGATGCTGAACTCAATCGTCTTAACATTGATATTGCTGGCCTGCAGGAGACTCGCCTCGCTGAGGAAGGGTCACTCAGGCAAAACAATTACACCTTTTTTTTGGAAGGGAAGAGGGCAGACAGAAAAAAGGCAACATGATGTGGTCTTTGCAGTGAAAAATTCGCTACTGGGAATGATTGATATCCCAGCTGGAGGTAATGAAAGATTATTATCACTGCGCTTGGCAACCTCTTGTGGATTTGCCACCATTCTCACTGCATATGCACCGACACTCGCTTCCTCTGATGATGTGAAGGATACGTTCTATGAGCAGCTAGACTCTGCGATCAAGGCAGTTCCAAAATCCGACTATATTTATATGCTCGGTAATTTCAATGCTCGTGTGGGCAAGGACTCGAGTTCATGGCCAGTGTGCCTTGGAAAATACAACATCGGTCGCATGAATGATAATGGGCAAAGGCTGCTGGAGCATTGCACTAGAAATGACCTATGTATTACAAACTCCTTTTTTAAAACAAAAGAGATGCATAAGGTCACATGGAAACATCCAAGATCCAGGCCATTGGCATCAGCTGGACTTCATTATCACACGGAGACAACATCTGAACCATACATCATTAACTCGAAGTTACCACAGTGCTGACTGTGATACAGATCATTCTTTGGTTGTTGCAAGGGTTAGACTGAGACCAAAGAGAATCTACACAGCTAAACACAAGTCTAGCCCCAGGATTAATATTATTAACACTCACGATCCTGGAAAGTGCTTTGAATTTCAACAGCAACTTGAAGACGCTTTCAATGATACATCAGAAAATTGTATAGTAAATGATAAATGGAGTAAACTTAAGGAAACTATTTATAAAACAGCGGTAGGGGTTTACGGCACTGTGGATCATAAGAGGCAGGACTGGTTTGCGGCAAACAGCCAGATACTGCAGCCCTTGATTGATAAAAAGAAGATAGCTCTCTTAAGAAACAAGGAAAGACCAACGCGTAACACTCTGAGTGAGCTGAAGCAAGCGAGGAAGGATGTACAAAAGGCTGCCAGGCAGTGTGCGAATGACTATTGGATCAAGTTATGTGAGTCCATTCAAATCGCAAGTGATAAGGGAAACATCAGAAGCATGTATGAAGGGATAAAGAAAGCCTGTGGTCCAATGATCAAAAGAAGTGCACCGCTGAAAACCTTGACTTGAGAAATCATCATTGATAAGAAACAGAAGATGGATAGATAGGTTGAGCACTATTTAGAGCTTTACTCAAGTGAGACCAAGCTAGCGGATGATGCCCTCAACGCCATAGAGGCCCTGCCAACTCTTGACCACCTGGACACACTTCCCACTATAACAGAAGTTAAGTGTGCTATAAATGAGCTTGCATCTGGCAAGGCTCCAGGTAAGGATGGGATTCCAATAGAGGTAATCAGGAGTGGGCAAGACACACTCGCTCTACAGATCCACCAGCTAATAGAGCTATGCTGGCGAGAAGGACAAGTCCCACAGGATTTCAAAGATTCAAACATCATAACGCTGTACAAGAACAAGGGAGATCGGAGCGACTGTAACAACTATAGGGGTATCTCACTTCTGTGTATTGTTGGGAAAGTATTTGCCAGAATTGTCCTGCGCAGACTTCAAGTCCTGGGAGATCAAGTCTACCCCGAATCACAGTGCGGCTTCCGTCAGAACCGGTCTACCATTGATATGATATTCTCATTGCGACAGATGCAAGAAAAATGCCGGGAACAAAATCAGCCACTGTTTATTGCCTTCATCGACCTCACAAAGGCATTCGATTTGGTCAGTCGTGAGGGTCTGTTCAAAGCACTAAAGAAGATTGGCTGCCCACCAACTCTTCTGTCCATTGTGGAATCGTTCCACACAGGCATGAAGGGTATAATCAAGTTTGATGGCTCAACTTCAGAAGAGTTTGAAATCAAGAGTGGAGTTAAGCAAGGTTGTGTACTATCCCCCACCCTCTTTGGGATATACTTTTCACTTCTACTGAAATATGCCTTTCGTGATCAGGATGACGGTATATACATTCACTCACGCTCAGATGGTGGCCTCTATAATGCTCAGAGATTGAAGGCCAAGACCAAAATTAGCAGGGTACTAATCAGAGAGTTGCTTTTTGCGGATGATGCTGCGATTACGACCCACTCTGAGGAAGAATTACAACATCTACTATCTGCATTCTCCAATGCTTGTTCTGAATTTGGTTTAACAATTAACAAAAAGAAGACACAGATTATGTCACAAGGTGCACATGGTGTACCATCAATCTTTATTGACGACGCCGAACTGGAGATAGTAGACCATTTTACATATCTAGGATCAGAGGTAAATAGCAAATTATCCCTCGATCAGGAAATCAACATCAGGATTGGCAAGGCAGCAACAACAATGAACATGTTAGCAAAAAGAGTCTGGGAGAACAGGAAGCTTACTGCCAAAACAAAAGTCCTCGTCTACCAAGCCTGTGTCCTTAGTACTCTTCTTTATGGCAGTGAAACCTGGACAACTTACTCACGCCAAGAGAAACGTTTAAACAGCTTTCATATGCGGTGTCTACGAAGAATACTTGGTATTAAGTGGCAAGACAAAATCACAAATACTGAAGTATTGGAAAGATCAGGTTGTGTGACGGTGTATTCCATGCTCAGTCTTCGTAGACTTAGATGGATAGGACACGTTAGGAGGATGGATGATGGTAGAATACCAAAGGACATCTTTTTTGGTGAATTACAGACGGGTAGGAGATCTCAGGGTCGGCCTCTACTACGATACAAAGATGTGTGTAAGCGGGACATGATTGATACAGGCATTGATAATGCACATTAGGATCACGTCGCCGCTGAACGTGTTGCATGGAGGGCAACTATCAGAAATGGAATAAAGACAAAGGAGAAAATGATTGCAGATAAAGCACACACAGAGCGTGAGAGACGTAAGATGGTGCAAAATGGTGGAAATGACCATGTTTTCACATGCACCTACTGTGGGCAAACATTTGCAGCAAGAATTGGCCTTACCAGCCACACTCGCCACCGCCATGGATCGTAGTTATTAAGCCTTTTTGAAGCACAATGTACCAAACTGTCGTCTGTCAAGACGGAAAGGTGCCAATGTATGATGAACTCCTCATGCTGCACCATTCTAACGATTAGTACATCACTGAACTCCTCATGCTGCACCATTCTAACGATTAGTACTATCAGAAATGGAATAAAGACAAAGGAGAAAATGATTGCAGATAAAGCACACACAGAGTGTGAGAGACGTAAGATGGTGCAAATTGTTGAAATGACCATGTTTTCACATGCACCTACTATGGGCAAACATTTGCAGCAAGAATTGGCCTTACCCGCCACACTCGCCACCGCCATGGATCGTAGTTATTAAGCCTTTTTGAAGCACAATGTACCAAACTGTCGTCTGTCAAGACGGAAAGGTGCCAATGTATGATGAACTCCTCATGCTGCACCATTCTAACGATTAGTACATCACTGAACTCCTCATGCTGCACCATTCTAACAATTAGTACATACATTGAACTCCTCATGCTGCACCATTCTAACAATTAGTACATACATTGAACTCCTCATGCTGCACCATTCTAACAATTAGTACATACACTGAACTCCTCATGCTGCACCATTCTAACAATTAGTACATACACTGAACTCCTCATGCTGCACCATTCTAACAATTAGTACATACATTGAACTCCTCATGCTGCACCATTCTAACAATTACTACATACATTGAGTTCCTCATGCTGCACCATTCTAACAATTAGTACATACATTGAGTTCCTCATGCTTCACCATTCTAACAATTAGTACATACATTGAACTCCTCATGCTTCACCATTCTAACAATTAGTACATACATTGAGTTCCTCATGCTGCACCATTCTAACAATTAGTACATACATTGAACTCCTCATGCTGCACCATTCTAACAATTAGTACATACATTGAACTCCTCATGCTGCACCATTCTAACAATTAGTACATACATTGAGTTCCTCATGCTTCACCATTCTAACAATTAGTACATACATTGAACTCCTCATGCTGCACCATTCTAACAATTAGTACATACACTGAACTCCTCATGCTGCACCATTCTAACAATTAGTACATACATTGAACTCCTCATGCTTCACCATTCTAACAATTAGTACATACATTGAACTCCTCATGCTGCACCATTCTAACAATTAGTACATACATTGAGTTCCTCATGCTGCACCATTCTAACAATTAGTACATACATTGAACTCCTCATGCTGCACCATTCTAACAATTAGTACATACATTGAACTCCTCATGCTGCACCATTCTAACAATTAGTACATACACTGAACTCCTCATGCTGCACCATTCTAACAATTAGTACATACATTGAACTCCTCATGCCTGCACCATTCTAACAATTAGTACATACACTGAACTCCTCATGCTGCACCATTCTAACAATTAGTACATACACTGAACTCCTCATGCTGCACCATTCTAACAATTAGTACATACACTGAACTCCTCATGCTGCACCATTCTAACAATTAGTACATACACTGAACTCCTCATGCTGCACCATTCTAACAATTAGTATATGCACTGAACTCCTCATGCTGCACCATTCTAACAATTAGTACATACATTGAACTCCTCATGCTGCACCATTCTAACAATTAGTACATACACTGAACTCCTCATGCTGCACCATTCTAACAATTAGTACATACACTGAACTCCTCATGCTGCACCATTCTAACAATTAGTACATACACTGAACTCCTCATGCTGCACCATTCTAACAATTAGTACATACACTGAACTCCTCATGCTGCACCATTCTAACAATTAGTACATACACTGAACTCCTCATGCTGCACCATTCTAACAATTAGTACATACACTGAACTCCTCATGCTGCACCATTCTAACGATTAGTACATACACTGAACTCCTCATGCTGCACCATTCTAACAATTAGTATATGCACTGAACTCCTCATGCTGCACCATTCTAACGATTAGTACATACACTGAACTCCTCATGCTGCACCATTCTAACAATTAGTATATGCACTGAACTCCTCATGCTGCACCATTCTAACAATTAGTATATGCACTGAACTCCTCATGCTGCACCATTCTAACAATTAGTACATACACTGAACTCCTCATGCTGCACCATTCTAACGATTAGTACATACACTGAACTCCTCATGCTGCACCATTCTAACAATTAGTATATGCACTGAACTCCTCATGCTGCACCATTCTAACGATTAGTACATACACTGAACTCCTCATGCTGCACCATTCTAACAATTAGTATATGCACTGAACTCCTCAAGCTTCACCATTCTAACGATTAGTACATATACACTGAACTCCTCATGCTGCACCATTCTAACAATTAGTACATACACTGAACTTTGATAAGCTATGATAAAAAAGGACAAGAATTTCCAGGTAAAGGAATGTAAAAATAAACAGCATACAGTTGATTTTTTCCTCAGGACATGCCAGTGTGAGGGGTAAACAAGATATGGACAGATTGGCTGGGCCTGCTTATTGGGGTATTGATGAATAATAAGGCAGACATGGTCGGGGCCCTTTGGGTTTGTATATTGTGAAATAACAGATAGGTCATAATGGCCTGGAGAGAATGGTGCAGCAGGGAGTGACCAGGGGATCTAACTGATACTCAGGTCTCTGAGGAAAGGCCAGACGGACACAATCAGATTTCTACTGTTGTCATCAGTATCGGAACTCTTCGCTGAATGTTGAAAATGAGTACGGAGAACGAATGGGAATGTCCCAGGTGCTATGAGACGGTTCTGGACTCAAATAAACTCATTGTGGTTAAAAACAGACCTTAGTTCTCTTTACATATTTAAATGAACACCACTAATGTGTGTCATGGACAGATTGTAAAATATCAGATGTCATTTAGAAGATTATAACAGTGTTAAAATAAGGGAAAAGACACATCTTCACATCAGGTGAGGAAATAATGGGAAGGTAAACTGAGCATAATCTTGCCAAGAAATCAACATACAGCTGAAAGTTGCTGGTGTTGACAGCGATGTCCTGTAAAGGGTATGCAAAAAAAAAAAAAAAATCTAATGCCTAGAAACTCAGTAAGATAGACATCAGTGGAAAGTAGAATACTAGAGTATTTAGAAAATGTATTAGAAAATGTATAGCTTAAACATATTTTTAAAGAATAAACTGTAAAATAAACAGGAAAGCAATAGCCAATGATAGAAAATGTGTTCTGTTAGATCTGGCATGGGTTGGGACACAATGATAATATTTTTACTAATTTACTGCCAACTCTAAACTTCAGTGTCAAAAAAAGGTCTATAAAATGTCATAAAGCTTGAAACAATAAATGTCAACTGTGTGTTTAAAAAATCTGTCACTATTATTTTACTAATTTTCTTAAGTGACAAGTGTCTATGACTACAACCCCCATCTGCACTCTGTCGATTAAAATCAATAAGTGGCAGTGTTAATTAAAAGTGAACATAAAACTAAAATTGATGATCAGTAAGTAATCTTAAGTATTTTAATTTACATTTTAATTTCAATAAAACGACAACGCCCTTTCAACGGCAGGAGCTTTTTATTATAAATTCCATTGCTAGTAGTACTATTATTAACTTTATTTGATTGCGTGCTGTTTTGACATGTGTGAAACATGTAAACGTGGGGGACCAGGGTGCCCGAAACACATGCATGATGAAATGGGCTGCCACTAAAGAAAAAATGTGGCCGCCCTAAAAGCCAGACAAAGAAAATGGCGCGGATGATGAAAATAGTAACAGTGGGGCCTGATGTCACCTGCACACATTCTCCTCACATTCTTACCTGTATGTGTCCTCATGTGAGACTTCAAGTGTGAACTTTTGTTATATGATTTCTCACAACTCTTTGCTGGCTGCTGAGAATGGGGACGGAGCGCTTATGGGAATGTCCCGAATGCTGTGATGTCGGTTCCTAAATCAATCAATCAATCACAACCTGGATGCGTACACGTGTTGATTTTCTTGCCATAAATGCTGTTGGCTTTAACGAAAGCGTGATCTAAAAGTCTTTTGCCGAGGGTAGGCGTGGCCGCTGCCACTTTCGTGCTAGCAACGACTTCACACCTGGCTGCCTGACTGGACTCAAAGACACTGTATCGAAGTCGTCATGATAAACACTGTCTTGTTTTATTGATTTCAGATCTGCGAGAATCCTTGCAACAATACTAGCGTTCAAACAATCTGTAACTGACAAGACATCTGACTGATGATCAAGATGCCCTTGGTTTAGTTTCCCCTTGTTGGCACTGCTGATTCAAGGATGAAACTAAAACTAATCCTTACCAACTGTCGGTGGATCGCAGGTCAGAACATACGTATGATCACTCTGGTTTTTTGACATGGCAATCAAGCAGTCTACGGCCATTCTTGTGTCGGTGTCTAAATCAAAATTAATTTTGTTTGTTTCTCGCAAGGCCATTTTCTTTATGCCAAAATGCGAATCGACGACGATGCTGGCATCCATTCACTGCACTCAACTCACGCCTGCTTGCTCGAACTACCTACAGAAAATCAACCATAAAATATTCATACAGGCGCATCTGTATACATTTTACGCCAGTAGGAATTATCATCCAGAAACAGAACCACAAAACTTGTCCAAATGAATTTAGTAATTCGCAAGGAGTAGATTAGAAGAAGATCGTCTGAGATCTAGTTCACCGCGTATTGAGTCCAAACTCCAAGTTTGTGGGCGCGGACTGTTGAGAGTTGAGACGGTAGAGACAGGAAGTGACGACTATATTATATTACTGTCAATGATTGGTCTTTATTAATAGATCTGCTTTCACTTGTGATTGGTAAAGGCAATGAATGAATCACCCAAAAAATAAAAAAAACGAGAAGTAGATTGTGAGCTTTACTAAAACACGACTACAAGAGACAAATTGGACGTTGCGGCCAAAGCCTTCGTCAGCACAGGACAAACAAACACAAACCTACGGGGATTCCCTCATCGCTTGTCACCCCTCAACTCTATAGGTGTATAGAGAAAAGGGGAAGGCAAAGGGATAAATATCTGGATGGATTGAACACATGGAATAAACGGGACAAGAACACAGACTTAAATCAAGACTGGCGATCGGTAAAATGGTGGTGAACGTTTGCTGCCGACACTTATTAGCATGGGACATGATGAAGTATTTAAGAAAGCCATGCGTTGATGTTATTGTTGTTGTTGTGTGTGTGTTTGTTTGTTACGTAGACAAGACCTATGTTAATATGAAATTATGTCAAGTACATATTAAATGTATGAATCCAAATAATCAGTACTTTTCAATAAAAGGGAGGCAATGTGTATATTTTGAATTCAGTTTGCCAAGATCAGAGTAGGTGTTCTTAGCTACCAAACTGATTCAAACTAACTTGAAGTAGAAGCAAGGCAGAGTGGATAGGGACTTAAACATTCGATGTGCTGATGCCAAAGTAAGGGGTTCAACTTAAAATGTTGACTTCTCGTCTTTGACTTGGAGACGTAAATTACGAGGGTAAGTTAATAAGTAAGTCACAAATGGCTATAGAAAAATAACTAAATATGATAACAACTTGAAACCAGTTTCTTTTTATATACATACATTGTCCTTTTATTTCTCAACATAATTTCCACCAACATTGATGCACTTATCCCATCATTTTTTTAGTGCCCCCCCCCCCCCCCAACCGGCTGAATAGAACTGCGTGCTCTGTTTTCTAAACCACGTTTTCACTTCACATTTAACTTCGGCGTCATTAGCGAAATGTCTCCCGCCAAGGCGGGTTGTCAGTGATTATGCTGACAAATGTCAATAAATAGTCAATAAATAAGTCACACAATTCTGTGGGATGGCCGCCCAACTTTCTGCGCTAACAGAAGGCAGATAGTACCGTCTAATGTCATACGGTAGCTCAGTCATATCTGACTAAGACTTGACAAACTCAAAGGCTAAAAGAGTGTTATAAAAATATGAATTAATTTGATTTACGTATTTGAGAAACAACTGACACATGCACAGTTCTCAAAATAACAAACACCGACGTTTGCACAGTGATTAATTATGTAACGTGATTAAGCGAGTTGGCTACTATGCATGCCTGCTGAACATTTGTTTATTGGTTCGAATCCGCATCCGTGCGAATTTGTTTTTAAAAATGTTTTGTTTGACTAGGGGCGATCCGGCTCAGCCGAAAATGAACACTGGGATATATCTTGAGAAGTAAAGGCGGTGGCTTATATTGTGTGACTGGTTTATTTAAAAATATGGAATTAGCACCACATGCGAAATTCAAA